>JAPTHN010000001.1:86988036-87588036 GCA_026936325.1 Platynereis dumerilii | reverse complement strand
ACACTCATTTGCGAGTTCACCTCGCATATGGGATCGGTATGGGAGTGTTAGAATTTTTGGATCGTTTGTGAGAGACAAGGGAGCACTTTTTAGAGTTGCTTTTTCGTGAAATGAATGAAGAATTGGCTAACTTGAGGCGCCCTCAAACCTTTGGTGCCTCTTGTGCATAGTTTATTCACAGTTTGAGGTTTTAGTTTCAACAAAATCACGGCAAAACAGGAAATAGAAATATTTGTTATTGTTTTCCTGCCCTCTGATTGGCCGAAACAGGTTCTGATAGCATATGGGATTGGTTTTGACTGTCAGAAATTTTGGATCGTTTGTGAGAGATAAGGAAGCACCCTTCTAAGTTCTTTTTTCATGAAATTAATGAAGAATCAGCCAACTTAAAGTAACTTACTGACCTTTTATGTGCTTTGTGCCTTGTTTATTTACAGTTTGAGGTTTTAGTTTCAACCAAATTACAGCCAGACAGGAAATAGAAATATTGTTGATGTTGTCCTTCTGCCCTCTGATTGGCCGAAACAGTTGTGATAGTTTTTCGGACACTTCTAATGGGGCTAAAATTATAATTTTAGGCTCTCTTTAATCCCAAATCCTTAAACCATATGAATTCGTTTTTTCATAGAGATATCTTTATTCATTGCCGAGAATTCGTTGAAAAAAAAAGAAAAAAGTTTTGTACAGTGTTGATGCTGGTCTATTTTTCGGAAAAGGTGTGAATCTTGCAGGATCATTTCAGCCACTTAGAATCATCAGATCTTCACCAAATTATCACACAACGCAGTTTAGAACCTCCCTGAAGTAATAAAACCATCATTTCCGCTCTGACTATTCATTAAGACCCTTTATTTTCGCTCGTTCGGTAACGTCTATATACAGCAAATCAGTTCTTCATTTCAACTTTTCGATCATCACCTTCAACTTTGCTGTCAATTTAAACCACTTCTAATCATCGTAGAAACCTCTAAGTAGGCTCATTTTGTTCGCAATTTCATTCTCTACAACCTGGTATTCTTATTTTCTCAAATTGTTGACTTTAAGTCCTAAAAAAACGCCCGTTGCACATCGTGATTTCACCGCGACACTTTGTAGTATAGGCCTACTTCCCAACAGCCAATCACATCTCTCCATTTCAAATTTCCCTTTCCTCATCTACCTATCCCTCTTATAACCTCATCTATCCCCTCATCACATTCCACTATCCTTAATTTCTTCCCCTTCTCCCTTTCCTCTTCCTATTATTCATATTTACTTCAATTTTCCACATTCTCATCATACTGTCAGCTCACTGGCTGTCAATGTAAACATTGTATGTCATTTTCATCATCTAGCCTGTATAGTATGATTTTCACCATCTGGACTTCCCAACCACCACATCTCTCATTGTAAACATTGTATTTGATTTTCACCATCCACCATCCAACCCTTATTTTTAAACATTGCATCCCATATTCACCTACTAGGAATCAAAAGTAAACATTGTATATGATTTTCACCATCTAGGACCTGAACTCATATTTGTCAACAGTGTATAGAGGCATTTATCTGAAAACGCCTCCAACATTATTTTGAACATGAAAAACATGAATGTCACAGAACCCATGCAATATGGGTACCAAAAAATACCTTGGTGTTTCCTGCTTCAGCTCATATAATTTTTAAGCCAAAATAGTTACAAATTAACTAAATATAGAGCATCAAATGATAGTACAAATAGTAACATGTGACAGTATGTGACTTTCACATGCTTTTAATTTCAAATGAAAAAAGACAGTCACATTGATCACAAGCTTGTGACCATTTGTGACAGTCACAGTATTTCTTGGTCACAAATGTGTGACCCTCTTCTGACTGTTATGGTGTTTTGTCTGTGACCATTGGAGTTTAATACGTTAAATTTAAATAACTTTAATAAATTAGGAATTTGGGAGGGTGGAGATTGGGATTAATGCTTAATGAAGTTTATTTGTCCATACAGTTACGTTTTAGGCATGTTTCCATAATTATTTTATCAGCGTTTTTTTTTAAAAAGCCACTTCTTCTGAGTATAAAAAATTCGTAATACGGGTAACAGAAGAACATTGATGTGTACTAAGTTAGCTCATTTTTTCCCCCAAAAAAGTTGGTGATCTGCATAAAATAGAATGCCAAATGACAGTAAAATTGTAACATGTTACTGATGTGATTCTAACATTGAGATTCAAACAGAAGACAGTCATATTTATCACACAAACTTGTGACCTTTTGTGACTTTCACAACATCACATAGATCTGTGAGACTGTGACTGCTATAATGTCATGTTGGTTACAGCTTCACAGGTACCCTGTGAATAACCGTGACCATTAGAATTCACTGGGGTGAAAACCAGGGATCATAGGCATCGGAGGCAGGGGGGGGGGCGATTTTTTTTTTGAAGGGGATTTTTTTTTTAAAGCAATTTTTTGTGTACTTAGGTTTCTTGGGGCAGTTTGGGCATTATTTTTGGGCAGCCTCCAAAGATTTTGACTGGAACAATGTCATTGTGTGACTGATTGTGACCATTCGAATCAGTCCATGACAGTCCAAGTTAAAGAAAGGTTCTACATGAGAACTCATTTTCCCATGCTTGAGTCAAATATTTATTTAAGGCCTTTCATTCAAATTGAAGAAGAAAGTCATGTTGATGACAATTTTGTGACCCTCAGTGACCATCAAAATGTTGAAATTGTGTCTGTTTGTGACTGTTACTATTTTGTGGTCACTACTGTGTGACTGAGTGTGACTATTCCAATCAGTCCTTGTTGAAGAATTTGTCTGCATTGGCACTTAATTTCCAATGCTTGAGTCAAAAATGTAAAGCTATTCTTTCAAATTGAAGAAGAAAGTCATGATGATCACCATTTTGTAACCCTCACTATCTATCAAAATGCAGCATTTGTGACTGTTACCACTTAATGGTCACTGTTGTGTGACTGAGTGTGACTATTCCAATCAGTCCTTGCTGTAATGTGCCTGCATGGGCACTTATTTTTCCATGCTTGAGTCAAATAGTTAAAGCTATTCTTTCAAATTGAAGAAGAAAGTCATGATGATCACATTTTGTAACCCTCATGCTACAAATGTAGCATTTGTGACTTTTACCACTTTATGGTCACTAATGTGTGACTGAGTGTGACTATTCCAATCAGTCCTTGTTGAAGAATGTTCCACATGGGCACTTATTTTCCCTTGCTTGAGTCAAATAGTTGAAGTTGTTCTTTCAAATTGAAGAAGAAAGTCATATTGATCACCATTTTGTAACCATCACTAACTATCAAAATGTTGCATTAATTTTGTGACTGTTACAACTGGTCACTACTGTGTGACTAAGTGTGACTTTTCCAATCAGTCCTTGTTGAAGAATATGCCTACATGAGCACATCTTTTCAAATTTCAAGCTTAAACTGTGACCAAAAACTAAGACTTTTTTTTTCATTGGAATCTGGAAGCAATTGATGAGATTGATGTTTCTTTCAGCTGACAGTAAGCATTAAGTGACCATAGAAGGTCATAGAATCAACCTGTACATAGGAAAAAAACCTCCATGCTACATTTATTATTTTTTGAATTTCGAGTAAGATTTGCATTGTCTCTCAGTGGTCCCAGTGTTGTTCTCTAAATGATGAATGATGAATCACATTGATCGAGATGTTGTGGCTAATGTTGACCAATATAGTATTTGTTACACTTATGTGACTAACTGTGACAGTTGATCCTTAATAAAAAGGTTACCTTTCCCAATAACTGCACGCCTCATAAGTTACAACAAAGCAAAAAATAACACTATTTTCCAATATGATATGATAATGTACCACTGTTAAGATATTGACAAAATATTTACATTCATCTTATAATTAAATTAAATTATTTCAGTCAACCAACACAATTACAATTCAATGGCAAAAATTCAACCATTTGTAAACTATACTCTTTTGTGTAACATCTGAAAATATCAGCCTACACTGGTATTTACTCAAGACATAAAATTGACTAAAAAATTTTCGAACAAATTTGTACCAGTAACCAAACTTGCAGTCAGTCAAGATAGGGTTTAACGTTAATTAACAACCACTGTGATTGTTGGTCACCGATAGTAACAGTCACACCAAATGACCACCCAGTCAGTCACAAAAAGTCACAAACAGTCACCAAAATATTTAATTCTTTCACAAAAGACAAGGATCTTGTTGGATTTTCAAAATACTTATCCACTGTGGCTAAATGTACCTCAGTGTGAAATGAATAATAGCCAATTTCATAGTCCAATAGCCACTTCCTCCAGCATAAGCATGATAAGTTATAACACTAAGTTAATTCAGTTGTGAATTAGTCAAAATATGCTAAGTTCCCTGGTCTGCTCCTTGTGATCAGACATGGCACAATGTTTAATAGCAATTAAGAGTTTGATAGTGTCAAAAAAATTCAAGAAAGTCCAGAATTGCAATTAGAATCCAATGAATGCCTTGAACATCAACCACTGTAACTACAAAAAGCTAATTGCAATTTTGTTCTCCTCTGTGCCAGCAGCAATACTGTGAGGCTGAAAGATCACAGACAGTCAAAAGATGATCACAGGCAGTCACAAGATGATCACAGACAGTCACAGATGATCACAGACAGTCACGTTTAGTGCTGAATACTGTCGTGACTATCAAAAAGCGTGACTATTTAGCGTAGCGTTACACTGTGTTTTTTGTCCCCATGGTCTTAGTGTACCAAAAAATCTGTGTGACTTTTATGTGACTGTCAAGTTCTCACAAAGACCTATCTGGTGATGTAATGTAACACACAGTCACATCAACCTTTCATGGCTTTGTGGCTGTTCAAAGTCAAGAAAAACTGTCACAAAAGCACCTTTTTCAAACTTTGCCAGCTTATTCATGCTTGCAAAAATCAAGAACATTTTCTAAAAATATGCACTTTTGGTTTTATAAAAATTTAGGTCTTACTCTTTCCAATGACATCAAGATATCAGCAATATGTTGATTGGTTTGATTACACTGCCCTTCTGAACTGGACATGTCAAAATGCACATTTCGGAAAATGGCCATTTTGGTGATTAACCCTATTGCTGTAGTGGTCAGGTGCACACGAAAAATATGCCATATTTTTTTTCTGGTAGGATTAACTCTTCTCTTTTCAACGAGGTTAATATCAGTAAAATCGGACTTAAACTTTTCATTCTACAACATTCTGAAGTTGAAAAACCAAGTGGAGGCGATTTCAGAAAAATGCCTATAGAGTTTTCACCATCTAGATCATAACTCCTTTCATCACATTAATCCCCTACATCTACTTCACTCTCATCACTCCATCTCCCTTCACTTACCCCCACCCTACTTCTACTTTACCCCACCCTACTTATACTTTACCCCCACTTACCCTATCACCACTTTTACCCAAAACTTCACTTTTTCCACTTCCCTCATCCCTATACTTAAATTATTTCACTTACCCTCACTTACCCCCACCAGTGGCGGATACAGGGGGGGCCTAGGGGGCACGGGCCCCCCCTAGACCACTGAGATTAATAATTGTAATTTGAAGGAAATACGCGGTGACGCGAGCCTGCGAATGCCCGAAACACGCCCGGCCCCCCCTAGATGACCTTGTCTGGATCCGCCACTGCCCACTTACCCTCGCATACCCCCATCGCCTCTTCTCCACTTCAAACCTCTTTCTCTCCCTCCCCTCACATCCTACATTTCAATTACCTCATTTACCCTCACCTACCCCCACTTACCCCCCATCACTTTTTCCACCAAAAATCTCTTTTTTCTCCTCCCTTCACTTCCTACACTTAAATTACCCCACTTACCCTCACTTACCCCCATTTACCCACACCACCTTTTCCACTTAAAACCTATCTTTTCTCTCCTATCCTCCTTCATCATCTCTCCCATCATCACTATCATTCCATACCATGAGTCCCGATCCCAAAAAGGATAAAGCCGCTGGACAAGGGCGCAGCCGCTCTGAAAGCTGCAAACCCCACCAGTCCCAGACTCTCAGGTAAAAAACAAACACTTCATCTAATGGATGCAGATGTAGCTGCACAGGTGTTACTGGATTTAACCTTTTCTGTGTGTGTACACTATCCTATTGCGACCGGTGAGCTTGTTTATCTCCAACTGTCCTGTCTCAATGTTAAGCAGTTCCCATGGGGTAAATCAGGGTGTGCAGATGACTCTTTTTATGACGCTGTCAATGGTCCTTTTTAGGTTTTTGTGTTCCTTCTTCGTAGCGGTTACTGCTTCCCATGCATGTGGCAATTGGTATTATGCAGGCCTTTATCACCTGCCACATCGTTCTCATCTTAATATCTTTTAGATCTGGGCTTCCTGCTATAGCCATAATTGTGTTGTAAGCCGCTTGTACTTTCTTTTTTACTTCATTAAGCTGTTTATTCCATTTTTCCACTTTTTGCAACCATCAGTATCTGAAGTTCGGGGGGAAGGGGCACTACCCCCCCCCCCTGGCACCTCCTGGTCGTACCACTGCTAAGCTTATCGTCTGTTATATTTCTCCGATCATGTATGAAAATCTAGGCCCTAAATTCGACACCATTTTCCCAAGAATCAACACATCAAAGCAAAACAACATAAGCATGGTGAACTCGCATGTGTTCCGCTTGCGACACAAATTCTAGTTTATTAAATATTTATTCATTTGAACAAATGTCTTTCAATGGTAATTGTCAAGCTGAACCATTGCTTTAATGTGGCTATTAGTATTACTAGGGGATGTAGGTTTCTCAGCATTAATCTGAACCAATCTTTCAGAAATTTTATTCTAATGAAGTTAATATATTTTTTAGATTTTTATGATTAATTTACCAGGTTTTAAACATCCTAGGGAAAATGAATTAGATCTTTCTCTTATCATACTTGATGATTTCTATATTCATCAAACTGGTTGACTAAAACTAGACTAGGTGGTAGGTTCATTGAGCTGTGTGCAAAGTTGAAGCTCTAGGCTTTAGATCATAGCCTCCCATTTTATTGCTAATTCTTGCGTTAAGTTTTGTGAATTATAGATGAGCTTTGTTTTACATGACACATCTAGCCCAAATGCTACTCGTGCTACCTCTAAAGAGATTTGTGTAATATAACAGAAATATGTCTTGTCGAGCAACTATAGTTATTCCTCAAAAAGCGAGCCGCATAAATCATGTTATTTTATTAAATACAATTATTTGCAAGTGGAGACTTATCTAGTAATTATCATTGCCTCTAGGTATTGCATTGCTTGATTGCTTTTCTATTCAGCTGAATAGCTTACAACTGCACTTATCAGTTTGTTTATGCTAGTAGTTATGATGTTTATCAAGGGTATAAACGGTATTGCAGTGTCAGCCTGTCAATCATATTTTAGCACCTCCAATCAAGCGTGTTGTTGAAAGATAAATGACACTGTCTTGTGAATGTAGTCAAATTATATATTTATTGAAAATCTAAAATTTTAGAAAAGTCAATTTAGAAAGACAATAGAAACATAGGCTGCGCAGCAGCAAACCTTCAGCGAATAACACATTTAGAAGATTACAATTACATCATAAAATTGGTGTGTTTACCAAATTCCGTATATTATAGGTATGCAACAGTGGTCGAGTAATGGCATTCTATTATCTGTTATTTGCCTGCTGCCCTGCGATCTACCTGTGTGCTTGCTAGGGTTTGTAAAAGCAGGGAAAGGCCTTATTATACTAATTTACTTATATTATGGTACGGTTTGATGCATGCACCAATTTTTTTCCGATCATTCAAAAAGTGTTAAATACAAGTCAAAAAGCACTGCTACATTTTATAGGTGATACGTGTAGGAAATGGCATTGCTGTATATGCAATAGTGGGCACGTTTTGGCTCCTATAAGAAAATAAGTATTTTTAATATTTTTTCTCAATATTACGAAAAGTATAGAATATGTATCAGTCAGACCATGAAAAGGCACAACTAAACCACATAAGTCATATGTGTACCAAACTTTATCCATGTACATGCAATAGTGACCAAATCTTGGGCCAGAAACAAAAAATATATTTTTTCTCTTTTTTTTCAATATTTCAAATAGCATTTAATATTTTCCACCAGACCTTTCAAATGGCACAACTAGACCTTATAGGCCATGTGTGTACCAAACCTTATCCATTTACATGCAATAGTGACCGAGTCTCAGCCCAAAAAACTAAAAAAATACATATTTTTCTATTTTCCAAATTTTTGCAAAAAGTATAGAATATCCATCAATGAGACCATCAAAAGGCACAACTAGACCATATAGGCCACATCTGTACCAAATTTCGTAAGTGCACATGCAATAGTGACTGAGATTTGGCCCGGAAACGAACAAAAATAATTTTTATATTTTCTCAATTATTTCAAAAGGTATTGAATATCTATCAATTAGACCATCAAAAGGCACAACTAGACCATACAGGCTATATGTGTACCAAATTTCATCCATGTACACTCAATAGAGGCCGAGTGCTGGCCCGGAAACGATCTATCCGCCCGCCGCCCGACCGCCCGCCCGCCCGCCCGCCCGCCCGGCGGACGGACAACATTTTTACCCAAGTGATTACAATACCTTCTTCGAACTTCGTTCGCTGAAGGTAAAAATCATGAGCTCATCTTAGTCATGTGCTCATTAGCTTATGAACCCTTAGCATATTATGTCACGATTGCTATTCAATGTGGGATTTAACAATATGTTTAAGGCTAGTTCAATAACAATGGCTTCAAATTACTTTCACAAAATGAGATTTACAAATATGAAACACTGTAAAGGGAATTAATATGTATATTTTGCAGCAAGCGTCAATTATCAAATAATTTTAAAATTTAAAATTTTGAATTTTGATATTATGCGCAGTCGCATGCACATAATACATGATTGCGGTTTTTGCAAAATAGTGCAGTGTTTATATAAGGAATTGTCTGTAAAGTGCAGAGGTTGCTCATAATTACATATTCATTGCATTGTGGTGCTGTGAACTGTTAACATAATGAATCATTGCTATGATTGTTTATTTATGCTGGGATATGCAAAATCAATGAAATGCCATTATGTGAGGCTTATTACTGTGGCTACATACAAATATCCCTCTCTGCTATAAATATTGAGTTTCTTGGAATTCTTTGCCTAGCTGGGTGTCTCCTGCTGATTAGTTTTCTGAATGAAATGCAGCTGAGATGCCTGCCATTGCTTGGCTACTGGCTGGGTAGTGTAATTCATTGGCAGTGGTGATAATGCGTTGGCAAGGTGGTTGTAATGCATTGCCTGCAGTTATAAATGATGGTAATGCCTTTCCAATGTCCATGTATGTGTCTGATGTGCTTTGTAAGAAAGTTGACCCAAAAGTAATTTTATTATTCTGTTAAGGCAGAGATGTATAAATGAATTTATAAGGTTTTACAAGCGGCTTATTAGCCCAAAATGTTTTACCTCATTTCTTTCACATCTTCTTGAGGAGGTAAAAGTTAAAACCCAATCACAGAGATTGTTATGCTTTGTATTCTCAGTCTCAACTTGATACCCAAGCCTGTCAAGGTGGAGATAATCAATAATGTATTGGTAAGCCAATTGTCATGCATAGGAAGTAGTGGAAATGCACTGAGAAGACATTAGTGATCAACTGAGCTGAAACAGCAAGTATTCCCAATTTCCCAGGCTGTTTCCTCAAGCAAGGTATATGTCACCTATGAAATGAATCAATGGAAAAAGGCTAATTTATGAAAGATAGTGTCAAGGCACCTTGAGTTGGACATATAATGTTACCTATTTGTAATAGCATAAATTCTACCAGAGATTTTGTTATTGCAACATATTACTGAAGCATTATAGCCAAGCAGCAATCACACCCACATTGCATGGTGGAAATGGGCAGCAACTGGAAGCTGAGCTGCTGCTACATCTAGCAAGTGGGATAGGCTGTTTCCTGCCCTGTAATTGGCTGCATTGTGCAGGTGAGCTGTGTTCCCCCAGGCCCAATCTTCTCTGGTTCCTGCAGCTCTCATGCTCCATTGCATTTCTGTGGGCTGCCTCATTAGTTACACAGCTTCTCAAAGAAATTCTCTTGACCTACCTGGCATTACATTTCACAAATTAACTGTCTTTTGGTATCTGGCAGGGGGACATGAGACATACGAGCTCACATGAGCTCACACCACTGGGCCTCCTCTCTAATTAGGGAGTCTCAAGCCACTATTCTGTGAATTATCTGCTCCAGTTGTCTCTATAAAGTCTATTAAAAAAATGGTATTGATTCTGAGCTTAATTGGAGGCTCAGACCTAATCTAACACTGTTGATAATCACTGAACCGTATGTTTCAACTCAACCAACTGATATTATTTTTTATAAAGGTGATTTTTTTTTGGTACAATTAGGTTTCAACTAATAAATTTTTGCTAAGATCTGCCACAAACTGCCAGTCTGGGCCTATAGAGACTGAATGCTAGGGCTCATTTCTTCGCATAAATAAACACATCTTGCCCAAAATGATCCAAAGAAGCTGAAAAAGATTATCCACAAGTAAATAGTTTCTCTGCGAATTATTTACTTAATACCAAAATAGATTTTCAGATCATTTCAGTCATCAAGTGCACTTTTGTCTAATATGAGCCAGAGGCTGCCAGTGCCAGACCATTTCTTACATTATCATGATTTTGTGGAATTGTGGATAGGCCCTAGATAAAATATACTGTAGTGCTGCTGTCAGAACATTTAGTATTCGCATTAATGAACTTCTGGAAATTATGTATGTCAAAAGACCTTTTACAGATGCACTGTCATGACTTGAGTGAAAACATGTTTCAGTGTCTTGAGGCTACTGGCACCTTGCTTGAATTAATTAAGGAAATTAAGATTAATTTGCCAAAATATATTTAGGGCCTAAATTTAGGCTTTTACGTGTAGCAGCTAATGAAGATCATTATGTGGTTTTTGCTGTGTCTTGACCTTGTATTATATTTCTTTTCTTTTCCCCAACATAGCATGAAGCCTATACAATGGTCTGTGTAAACTTGGTACATTCCCACAAAAGTAGTTGCATTTTAAAGAGTACAGCTTTTGTTCTTGTCACTGTTGTCAGTCTTGCTTATGATGAACAGAACTAATTGGAACTTTGATGGTATCCAATTAAGATATTTAAAATGCCTGCAGTGTGATCTAGGCGCCTGCAGACCAGATTGAAACGGGTGTTCTGCTGGTGAGCAAGTTTATATCATGTATATTTGGGACATTCAGTTTTACACGACACAACCAGGAAGAGGTTTGGGGAAATCAAAGGTGACATGGTCCACGTGTCTTTCTTGGATTGCTTTTCCAAATTCCACTTACTAGAGCTGGGTTGTTGCCAGTTTACTAGTAACTCCTAAGATCAACAAGTTTCTTCCCAATCCCAATATAAGAGTATAGGGTTTCATTGATAAAAAAGAAAGGGGTTTACTGACTGCTGTCTGATTGTTTTATTAGAATATTTTCAAACCTTTAAGATTATGTTGGCTAAAAAAGTAATTTGTCACATTGATGTGATTTTGACACAGACTATGCAATGATACATCCAGTAGGTATCATCACACTGATGATCACAGTGATTGAGTTCTGCCACTGGACAAACCAAATAAAATCAAGTAATTTTGTTTGCTTACAAATCCACAAACTTGTTTCTTTTTTGCGAATTTTAAACCTTATGACAAGTTATATGAGAGTCACTGGGACTTCATTTTGTCTTTAAATACACCCCCATTTATTTACCATGTTTACTGAATACTTACCGGTTTCGATGGCTGGAGATTTATCCATTGTGTGCATTGGCCGCAACAGGGATAGGCTATGGCATTTTGAAGCCTTTCATTTCTTTGTAAACTTCTACATCCTGATTCTGTTTTCTTTCTTATCTCTTTGTGACATCACCAATTATGCTGGTGACGTCAGTATGCCTCTACCAAGGTAATGGTGACGTCACAGTCTTTTAACTTGTGACGTCACAATTTGGGTCCAAGTCAGCCTATTGGTAATTATAAATTGTAATTTATGGAAAAGTTGTGTCTGCTCACATTGCACATTTACTCCATGGTGGGGTCTTGGACTTGCTTAGCTGTTTAGGCCCATAGATGTCTGTGTCTCCTTAGACTAATGCTACATTCTCACGGCGGCTCCCGGAGAACTATTTAAATCGGCGTCGAAGTATTTCCTGGTAATTTGGATGAATTTGGGTGATCCGCCGTCGACTTTTCACATCCCCCCAGGGGAAGTTTTTGTTCCCCTCAGCGGTTCCTAGAAATTGAAAAACTGCGCCGTGGATGTCAAAAAAGATTCAACAGGTACAAACTTTTTTTTCATGACGGCGGAGCAGAGCCCAAAATTCTCTTGATTTTTGGATGTCCGGCGTGGATTTTTTCAGTGAGAACGCATCAAAAACATCTCCGGCGGGATATTAGGACATCCCCTGCCCCTGAGGGGACCTCTCCTGCCCCCGCGGGGACCTTTTCTGCCCCCGCGGGGACCTTTCCTGCCCCTGGGGGGACATTTGAAGCCTCGCCGGCAGTTTTTGACATCCCGCCGTGGTGAAATAGGTTCACTGAGGGGCAGTTATAGGTTCCCTGAGGGGTACTTTTTATATCTCGGGGCGATATAAAAGTATCCCTCAGGAGGAGGAAATTCCTTTCCCCCGGCGAACTTTTGGGGACGGCGTACAACTTTTCTTCCCCGCAGTGAACAAAAAGAACCCCGCTGTGATATGCTTTTAATTAATTATGTAATGGTTTTATAAACATTGTATGTCGCCGGGATAGTCATTTTTTTCCTAGAATTCAACTCAAGCTACCCCTCAGTGGCAAAAAAGTTCTCCGTAGCGTGCCGTGAGAATGGGGCATTTAAGAATTATTTGTTTCATGCCTGCTGGTTAATCTCCAATCTCAAAGCTGTTCATTGACCAGCACTTGCCATTTACTTGCAATGCCCAACTGTTATTAATAAACTTTGTGGATCATCTTCTTTGTGATTTATGAGATGTTCTTTGAATTATTAAAAGACCCTGCTGGTCCCCACATCCTCTGATCATTTCAGTAGAGGTAAGCCTTCCTCAGTACACTGTATAGATCTGGGGGTATGATTTATTAACTTTGTTCTGTGAATTATTGGAGTCTGCCCTCTTTTCTGATCATGTCAATAGAGAGCCTTAAGAGTGACTTGAACCCTATGGGTTGTTTATGATACACATGCTTCCTGTCTTTAGACATTAAGGGAGGTCTGTGAGCTGGGTATTTCCCTTATCTATAGGGATCTTGAGTGGATGTGAGGGTCCTCCCATGCATAAAGACTGCAAGAAAGCCATGGTGGATTTTTAGGGGGCAATGCAGATTTTAAAGGGCACAGTAGATTTCGGGGGTAAGCGAGCTGTTTCTTTTCTGGGACTAACCGATGCTCTTTTACCAAACTTGTCTTAAGCCTGTGTTTGCTAAATCTGGCGCAGGTTGCTTAGTCTTCCCCGGATCTTAACCCAGGACCCCTTGCCAACCCTTCAGTTTAATTGCATGACTATGGTCCTATGGATGTGAGGTTTTTCGGGCTAAGCTATGCCTTGTATGCCCAAATAAACCAAAAGAAGTTACTTTATTCGGTATCTGAAAGTTAATAAAAATGTCCCTGGCTGAGAAAAACTTAAAAAACAACCTCATTAATAAAACTTCTGATGTTCAGCATTTTAGATCTCCAAACCATCACGATTTAAGATACCCATGCAGATACTATAATATAGGCCTACTGCAATTTTATAGGACAGGTATAGAAAACAGGATTTCAGGTATAAGAAGATGTCTTTGGTCTTGCCAGAAATAATATTTAATATCAGTTTGTTGATCTGGATGTGACTGTTGCAGACGAGCTTATTATTTATTGCTCAATAGTTACAAAAGTTACATCACCTTTAGGAAGTGCTTGCGTTTCATCACATTTAGGAAGTACCATCACATTACTTACATACCACTGCACTGTGGTAAATAGTAGTTGCTTAGAACTTTCCCATTATGTATGTCATTGTGCTGACTGCTGATGTTGCTGCCTCCCATCACATTCATCCGCATCACTAGGGACGGCAACATCAGTTAATATCAGCAGCAAAAGCAACAGTCATTAAGCCTGCTTACCTAATACATGTATCGTATTATCACCTGGTTGGCTGTGAATATCACTGTTTACACTCAAAATATCAGGGCCTATGATAATGTAAAAAATACCACCCTTCAAGGGCGATATTTTTGAACAATAGTTATGACATCACCGTCATTTCAGATGCCTGATGACGTCACAAACCAAGCAATGGCCAAAACAATAGGATTGTGACGTCACATCCATTGTTGCTCCATGGTGACGTCACATTTTTGTAATGGCAGAAAATAGTCCCTCTTCATAACTGAAAATTTGAGGTAAAACCAGGTGATAAAAACAAAACAACCACGCGTCAGGGCACTTCGTACAATATCACTCGCTGTTGTGTGAATTAATATCACTCTCGCCCTGCGGGCTCGAATGATATTAATTCACACAACAGCTCGTGATATTGTTACTCAGTGACCCTGACTTGGGTTGTTTTGTTATAGTACCACAGGCTCTGTCAGCTAGGACCCAGCTACTCACAGATGTAGAACTAGACATCATTTGAATAATTGTGCCACATTATTAACCCCACTGACCTCTCTGTACTTCAGAAAGGGTTCTGTGGGTTAGGGTAACTCCAGTAAGGCCTTGCTGTTGGTCTATTCCTCATTGCATTCATTCGTATAGTGTTTGCACTTATTTGCAGGAAAACGCTCTCGTATTTCCTGCGCTAACAGCAATTTTACCCCGCTGTTTATTTTGAAAATTCAGGAAATGTTGTATTGTTGATCTAATAGATATATGTATATGAGCCTATTTGTATCACTGAAAATGATGAGAGTGCTCAGCTGATGGTCTTGTGGAGAGACCCAATGTCAGAGTTCTATCAACCCGAAAAGAGGACCAAAGTCTCTGGAAGACACATTTGCCTTCTAGATTCCAAATAGGAAATTATTATTTCAATTATTTGCAAAATTTAGTATTTTTTTCACAGCCATATAGGCCTATCAGCGGATTTGATAATTTTGAATGCCAAGAATGTTGGGCTCTATCTAGGAATGTGTAAGAATGTCTAGACGTTATTTTCGGACGGTCTATTAGGACCCTTACCAAGGAAAAAAATACCCCTTGAAGAGCCTTTTTCAGTCAAGCCAAGGCAATAATATGGTGAGAACCCCCTCAGTGCATTTCCCTGTTTTAGAACACTTCCTGCCTTTATGACTCAATAGACAGTGGTCTCAGTACACAGCAATAGTCAGTTGTGTGACTATACCGAGAGGTTTTTTGGAGGACAGTTTTCATGGACTAATAAAAAGTGGAAGTTATGCAGACTGGTGTCAGTTGAAGTCGTGTGGTTTGTCTACTGTCAATTGCTATTCCTCCTCTCTGGTTGACACCAAGGGCAATCAAATGCTGTGCTGTCTACTTTGTCAGCATTTGCAACCAATGTGTATTTGCTGTGGAAAAAGACCTCTGGCAAGCTGTTGAGTATTTCCCAAGGCTGACTAGACTGTCCACTGTGTCCAGCAAATACTCTGCCACATTGAGACTTCTGACTTTTTTCTCCAGCCCCACTCTTGAGTCTGAGCTGTCACCGAGTTGCTGACCAATGGTCATTGGTCAGTACTCCAGGATGTATAGAAGGCCTATTCTGCATGCAGAGTTGTCCGACTTAACAAAAAAGGAGCAGTGTTTCATTATCTGTGTTGTCAACCCCGGAACGAAAAAACCTCTGGCGATTTGTACAAATTGACTCCGCAAGAGCTAGAAAACACTCCCACGGAATATTTCCACATGTTTGGAAAACACAAAAGAATCTGCATCACAAGTATGGACACCTGTATTAAGAGTAATTGTCAGACAAAACTTCATATTTGGTGGCGCGGGGGGGTCAGCGGATCTTAATGAAATTCGGTGGACTGAATACTTATATTGAAAAACTAAATTACCCCAAAGGATTTTTTTCCAGATGGATTTCCCTCTGAGCTGGAGCTATTTGAATAAATTGAGCAAATGACGGCCAATCGACAAAATTCAACTTTTTAGCTTCCTGATATTTAGACATTTCCGCTCTTCAATTTTTCGCAAAGTATCTAAGTTATGACAATAATGTTTTAGCCGTGGCAAGACTAATACTTGGAGATACTTCAGTATAAATTTCATATCATTTGGGTTTTTCACTGAAGTTGCAGCGGACGCTGAAACGGGGTCCTTTTCTCAAAATTGCCAATTTGCTGCATGCTCGGAAATAGGCAAAATATAACTGCATATTGCTAACTTGAGCATCCGTCCCTGGGTAATCTGGTATAACTGTGGTAAAATATAGGCCTTGTAAACCAATTTCCAAAAATAAAACCGTGGTGCACTCTGTAAACTTTTTTTTTACACCGTCTTGAAAATGGGGTGTTTCCAAATTTTCCAAAAAACATGAAATTTTAACATTTTGTCCATTTCTGCTGTCCATTTTTTCTCAAAGTAAAAAATCGATGTTCTTCATTTTTTGCACATGGCATGATGTGTGCTTTGGGATACCCTAACAATTAATTCAGCTTATTTAATGTTTTAGTTAAAGCTGCAGTAGCCACTGAGCAGTGTTACTTTTCTCAAAATTGTCAAATTTCCAAATTTCTGCAAATTGGCAAAATACAACTGCATATAGCTCACTTGAGCGTGCTTTCATGGATAATCTAGTATAACTGTGTTGATATATTAGATGTATCAACCGATTTCCAAAAATAAAACAGTGGTGCACTGTGTAAACGTTTTATTCAAAGCATCTTGAATACTGTGTGTTTCTGCATTTTCAAAAAAGTACTACATTTTAACATTTGGCCATTTCAGCGAAATATAACAGCATATAGCTGACTTGAACATCCCTTCATGGCTAATCTGGTAAAGCTATGTTGAAATATAAGATGCATCAACCGATTTCCAAAAATAAAACAGTGGTGCACATTGTAAACTTTTTATTCACACCATCTTGAATATCGGGTGTTTCCGCATTTTCAAAAAAAACGTTAGATTTCAATATTTGGCCATTTCACCGAAATATAACTGCATACAGCTAACATTGAGCATCCATTCATGGGTTATCTAGTATAAGTGTGTTGAAATAAAAGATGCATCAACCAATTTCCAAAAATAAAACAATGGTGCACTCTGTAAATTTTGTATGCACAGTGCCTTGGAAATAGTTTGTATCGGCATTTTTAAAAAAAGCACAAAATGTCTTTAAAATTTTTTCTATACATTTTTGTAGTTCACTATTTTCAAAGTAACTAAACCATTTATTACATTTATTGTGACATCTGCAGCAGGTTCTGAATACTCGTATAGACAGCTAAAGTGCCAGTCATGTCATCCATGTCCAAGTGTAATCACATCAAAGCAGAATTGAACACATTCACTGGGTAATCCAGGGAATCTGTGTTAAATTATAAATATAATAAAGACATATTATAAATATATGAAGTCATATCAACTATTTTGAAATGGTCAGCTGTAGTGCTCTCATTATACACAATTTTGAAATGGTCACAGATTTTTTAACATCACATGAAATTTCATGTTTTGCCCATTTTTGTTTGCTGACATTCCTCAGGACAAAAACGTTTTTTGCCAATTGACTTGGAGACACCTTTGGACACAACCTAGTATAAAATAAGGGAATGCTGAATAGAGAAATATGTTTCACATAATGTTTTGATAAATAGCTGTGTATTCACCAAAACGGGCTGAAAATCATCATTTGTGAATATATAATATATATGACTATATATATATGTGTATGTCCAATATTTAAAATCCATCATTGTGCTGGCACTGGGATATTTCCAACTGCAAGATTTGGTGCAAGAATTAAAATTTCACAAATTAATCTTTTAATGTATTTATGATCAGTATTTAAAATCCATCCTTGTGCTGGCACTGGGAAATTTCCACACCAGTAACCTCAACCAAACTGAGAGTGAGGCTCTGTAACATCACTATAGCAACCCTTTTTTTCCACCCATCTCCTTAGGTTACCTTTTTAAGAAAAGGTAACAAATACATTTTTATCATAATAATAATTTATTTTATAGATTGATTTTTATGGCATCTCACTGCTTCATAGGTGAGCGACAAAGCAAATGGATACCATAATACTAACCTAACAGTGCACCAAAATAAAGTCTTAGGGGTCACCAATATTATGACAGTCGGACAAGGCTCTGGATTTTACTCCCTGGAACAAACTGGTTTTTCTCACAAAAAGTGACGACAAACTTTTATTTTTATAACCCAGTGACAAACATTTTAATCGTAATTGTAACATTACAGTTCCCCAGCTACAGATTGAAGCTAATATTTTCTTTTTTTCATGTGCAAAAAAACTTTTTTTTTCAGTTAATCTTATAACTGTACAAAGCATATTGCATTTTCCGTATTTTCTTTATTAAAAGCACGCCACTTGATAAAGTTTTAATCAAAATTCCATCATCAAAAATTGGACTTACCTGAAGTTTTTAATGCAAAAAACTGTAATTCGCCATCTCATTGTTACATCTGCCCACCAGGCATGTAATGCTAAGAGTAGGGTAAAACCTTTTGACTTCTTACGGAGTAAAGTGTGATAAATCCTAACAGGACGGCTTTACCAGCAGGGTTGACAGATTTAGGTGCACTAACCTTCAATTTTTGTTCATGGTTTCCGCAACACCGTATGAATAGTTTTCTTTTTGGCATGAAATTATAGAAGGAATGTGCCCATCCAATGGACTAAATAATATTTTTGTACCTATTCCAATTTTCCAGGAAATACAGTTTTATCCAAAATTGGATGGATTTACCCTCCTTGGCTCTAGTATTGTCAGGCCGATTTATGCAGAAAAACATTGACCTCACATGTGTCAGATGCTGTTTTTCCATGGAAATAGTTGTCCTACAGGGCGAAACCTATATAAACTTGTACGAAATTGAATTTACAACATTTTTGCATCACTTAAAAGTTGCTGCACCCTAAATTTATCTTGCTGCTGTGGTAGTACTACATGTGTTATATTTTCAAGCAATTTAAGTAGAAATAGGATGAAATGGAAATTCAACCCTACTCTGCTGATACCTTGTCACCAATGCCTAAGAATGATATTTCATTTACTTATAAATAGTTAGACATGGTCTTATTTTTACACCTGAGTGCTTTCATATATAGCTTTGTATACAGAGCTAATCCTGGATTCAGAAATTGAGCTCTAACCACAACATGACACATGATAATTATATTTATGCATTTTCACTCATTTTTCCGTCTTTTGTTCACAAAAACCTCCCTCAAATCGGATTTATTACTCAGAAAATTATGCCATGTTAAGACAAATATCCAGAATATTGTTTTCAACAACTTCTGAAACTTTGAAAATGATCAGATAATTGAGAGCTGAATTATTAAGCTAAAACAGACTCCATTTTGTTATAGTTACTCTCATAATCTCTGCCCAGCAGGATGACGTCACATTTCCGCAGCATCTGAAAATTGTGATGCAGGGCCAACTTTGAGGGTTCTTTAAGACCATTTATATTCCCACAATTGGCTCCTATATACCCTCATTGTAAAGGCGATGTTTTCTAGTATTTTCCAGGACTATAGACTTTCATTTCAAATCATTTTCCGTGTATTGGTAATTTGTTAAAGTTATGGTACTTTTGCATTTCATGAAAACAAGGTTTACTTATTCACATCTCACAAATTAGTTTATGAATTGCACCACGATTTTATTTTTGCTTTTTGATGTACTAAAGTAACTCTATTCACCAGTATATCCACTTTTTTATGAGAGGGATGCTCAAGCCAGTAATATTGAATCAAAGGTGATCTATTTTCCTTTTTTACCACAAAACTAAAAAAACGGGATTTTAGCATATTTCAAAGTGGAATAAAATGAAACCTGCAAGAGATATAGCAAAAGTGAAAAGCTATACGTAAAGTACAACTCCTAAATGTATTTTACCTAAAATTTCAACCTTCTATGCTTAATAGCTTGGCCGCTGGGAATTTTCAAACATTACCTAAATTTCAAAGCTGAAAAGTGCTAATCGGCCAGAATCGGTCCAAATCCTCAATCTGGGTTGCCATGGCAACCAGGCGATATATTAAGAAAATGACCGTACCATGGAATTTAGTTACCTATAGGGGTAAAATGAGCCAAGTATCGCGGTATTTTGTTGACCACCCCGTGCCACTTTTTTCTCAAAATCTGCAGTTTTCTCTGACAATGACTCTTAATAACACAAGAATGCCTCAGTGAAGGCAATATGCTGTCATATTTGAAGTGTATTGCACTTTCAGAAATTCTGATGCTGTGCTGACTTATATCAGGTCAATAGGGTCAACTAAAATTTTAACTGAGCTCCTAAGTAGGTACCTTAGTTCTGGAAATTGAATTGATGGCTTCCACCATTTGTCCTGTAATGTGCATTGTCACACTACACTTTTTTGTGTGAAAAGGGGAAAACTGTCATGTTTGTTAAACTTAGTTGTTCAAAGTGACTTGAAGTAACTTCTTGAAGTTGGGAAGTTTTGAAGCACTAAAAAGTGAAACTTCTGAGTAAGAAAAGCTAAGCAAGGAGACTGCTATTAATGCAAGAAGACTGTTGGGGTGATGAGGAGGTGTTGTAAATGTCATACAAGAAGCATGATGGCCCCTGATGGGCATGGGGTGTGTGCTGATGTATGGACTCCTGTGGAGACAGTTTGGGCTGTGATTAGCTGTCTTTTGTTGATGCCATAGTGGCAGGTCTTGTCACTGGCCAAGCAGTTGTCAGCTGAAGGCATCTGGGTGGAAGTATGTGAAAGCATAGATGGAGCACAGCTGAAAGCATAGCTTTTCACAGCTTTATCACAGCTTAAGTAATAGCTGACATCACTTCAGCTGCAGGTGCAAGGGATTGTGACCTGGAGCCCTTCTATCACCATGATCTCAGCTTGCTTTTACCGGTACTTTCCTCGCTTACTTGTTTATTTGTGCACTGGCTTGATTATTTTCACCTTGACTTGCTTGCCACATAACCTGTGCACATGCTCATTATTCTGAAATTTACTGGTATGTTTAAGAGTTACAGGTCCTTAATTGTCCCATTCTTTTATACATTGTTCTAAATTTGTTCACATTATAATACTACTCCTGGGTCACTATTTTCTCACTGATAACTTTTGATTGCTTATTACTATTTGCACACGGAGACTGGACAATGAGACTCCACTTCCTTATCACTAAATACCACTAATTATTATTGTTAAATTAAATCGTACTCCTAAGTGATTCTTGCTCTTATTTCTTACTTGCCAGCTCTTTCTCAGTCCCTTGCTGGCATCTGTAGTCTGTATACTCACTCTTACTGCCACTTGCTCACTGTCACTGGCCCTTGCTCACGGTGCCTCACCCTCCTTGGCAAGCCATTGCCCACCACTCCTTGTCTCCTTACTGCCCTTCTCAACACTGAGTGGCTGCAACAATAGATGCCTGTCAAAGCACACTTATCCATTAGGCCCCATGTCAGGTTAGACTGTAACTCGGTCCCAGAATGAGGGAAGCAAGTATTGCCAACACAGCCAGGCAGCCAAGCATACTGGCCCCCATTCACACCTAATGCAACTCCCTTGTTCTAATTAACTGGGGGCGTTCATCTTCAAAGGCCTTAGCCCCATCCATCTCAATCTCTTGTTCCAAGTGAAACATAAAGCCCGGGGCAGCCAGATCAATACCTGTCTTGTGAGTATGCAAAAGGCATTTTGAGCAACACAGCATGGAAAAAATACGAGGACATAAAGAAGTCGTGCTTGCTGCATCTTAGAGCAGTGTGCCCTGAAAGAGTTGGGAGAGTTGAGCTGGGTCTGCCCTAAAAGAGTTAGTATGGCTTGCTCTTTGCCTGCAAATGTGCCTCAGAAAGTAGCTCAGAATTTGCTTTCACTTGCTTTCACCTCTTTTTCTGAGGCTCACAGACCTTTTATTGTGGAGGAAGCAAGGTCTTGAGCTCCTAAAGCCTCTCTACTTGGGCTCTAATGGCTTCGTGACAATTTCGTCTCTTGTGGCCCCAGTTAGCCCCCCAAGACCTTATGAAGGAATTGAAAGAGATGCAAAGAGATGTTAGGCTGAGACTAAACCAACAAATAGTTCATGCTGACTCAATTGCCGGGAGACTGGTGATTGACAGCAGTTTCATTCAGGATGATACCATGTTATTGGAACTATCATCCTAAATGAAACTATGCTGCAAGGGAAAAAGCAGATGATTTGTTGCATTCCTCAGTGGGCTGTGTATTTATTTATGATTATACAATGTAAAATATTCAGAACAATTCTAGTGCAAACAATGAGATAAACAACTAATTTGTCCCTATGGTGATTGACAGCAGTTTCATTCAGGATGATACCGTGTTATTGGAACTATAACTACCATCCTAAATGAAACTATATGCCTTAGAAAAGGGAGATTTGTTGCATTCCTCTGTGGTATGTGTGTTTGTTTATGATCACACAATGTAAAATATTCAGAACCGTTGCAACTTGCAATGCAAACACATGCGATAAATAACTGACTTGTTCCTATATAAAGTGACTAAGATCAACAGTAACTGTTACTGAATGGTTGAATATCTATTGAGTTACAGTGCCGCCTGTAAGTAAGTGAAACGCATGATATTGTGCCATTGCATCAATGTTAAACATCCTTAACCAAAATGCTTCTGCAAGCAAGAATTCTCATCCGATGAGAGGAAAACCTATTGGGTCATAATTTTCTTTGCTGTAGTCGGAGTTAGGTATTGGTCAAAGTCTTTGATAAGTAAGTGAAATGCAGGCCCAATGTTAAAACATAGGGAAGGGTGGTTCACTTACTTATCAAAGACTTTGACCCATACCTAACTCCGAGTACAGCGAAGAAAATGGGCTGCTAATTTTATCCCACTTGCCTCACACATCGACCTTTATGACCCACTTTGTTTCCCTTTCATCCGATGAGAATTCATGCCTCCCCAAGCAGTTTGGCCGAGGATGTTTAGCATTGATGCAATGGCACAATGTCATGCGTTTCACTTACTTACAGGCGGCACTGTAGATGACCAACCTCCTCTATACATGTAGGCTACTTGACTGAAAGGATGTTTTATTTGGTTGCTTTTTTAAAATAATCCAAATTTGAAATGTAAAACAGGAGTTATTACAAAGTCAGCTGTCTAATTTGGTTGCCACTTCTGATGCCTTACAGGTGATTTCATTACCATGCGATTCTTGTCTTTCACACTTGGCTGTGATGAATCAATGCTAAACCAGTGCTTACTGCGTTCAATAAATCAAATGTGTGACGTTCTGTGGTTTCTAAACCAATCAGATTAACTAAACATGTCATGTAGTTGATGTGTCTGGAACCTAAGAATCGTGTACTAATGAAATCACCTGTAAACAGTCAGGAATGTGATTCTACCAAAGATTGGCTGTAGAAACTACTACAGATCTAGCTGTTGTGGTACACTGTAAAGCCCTGGAGTGCCGTTTATTGGGCAATAGGGAGGTAATTGGTGACTACAGAAGTCAATGATAGCTTTAGTAAGATATTGGGATGTTGCATGACCTGGCTAGTACAACACTGGCATAGCAATAAGGGAGAATAAGGATGGATGACTGTTGCCAATGAGTTACGTGCATGTGTGATGGATGGCCCTCCATAACACACTTGACTCATTTTCTCTTTCTTGGGTTTTGCAGTTTGCACTGGTTGGCCTTTGGTGGTTCAGGTTGTTGAGTTTGTTCAGTTGTCTTTGCTCTTAAGAGGTGGCTATGGATATGGAAAGATATTGTGCTCATTAATGTAACCTTGTTAATTGCAATTCTTCACTCTCTCCCTCCCCCCCCAACAGGGGTTCATGATGTAAATCACGACGTTGCTAATTGGTGGAATGCTGGTCTGTTGGTCACATAGATATGTATGGTAGAGATTATGTTGCCACAACATGAACGCGACGTCGGGGTTTTTTTACAACATTGCCACAACGTCGCAAGCTAACTTCGAACCATTGACATTGCCTCACAATATTGTGAAAACGTCGCCAGAACGTTGCTTGCTAGCGTCATATCTTTAATATTGCTTCACAACGTTGTGACAACATAATTTCTGCGCTACAATTCTACGTCATTTGGCGAACTGGGTGACATTGTTGCAACTTTGCTACAACGTAGATGTGCCCATAGGGCCAGTCCTAATTTGCCTCTCATAGTGCATGAATGCAGGACGTAAAGCCCCAATCATCCATTCAAGAATAATTACATCTACAAACCATTGAAAATGGTTTCATTAAAGTATAATAAACACTTTTAAACTCTATTAAAGAGTACAGATACCTTCACTGTCCTTCAGATTAATTTAATTTCGCATAGCTGAATTCAAAAGAAAACCCACAGGATGGTCCAATACGTCACTATATATGCAATTTGATTCAAGTAAAGCATGCCATGCTCAGCCATTTCTGAGTCTATGCTTTTGATCTCAGCTGTAAACCAAGACACATGTTATTTTGTCAATGCTTCAAGTTGGTGGTCCCTTTAGGTTCTAGACAGCTTGATGTTGAAATAACACTTGATGCGCTATAATGAGATCTCCATCACATGGTCTCAATATCTCAGATTCACTGCTCTAGATTATTTTCTAGTGTTATTTAGCAGTTGTGACTCAAATTCTTTACAACATGCCTCTGACTTTAATGATCAAAGAATTTTTAGACAAATACTTCACATCCCTGGAAATCTCATTTAGATCCAATTTCATTTTATTAGCTTATGCCAATTAAGGCAATTTCACGGTGTGGGGCTGATCGTGGTAATCATGCAGTGTGAAATAAACCTCTGAAGCTTTGTTTTTTTTGGCAAAGTTTTTGTTTGTAACCTGGATTGTGGACATTCATTTTGCTCTATCAAAATCTATATCAGCTAGATGAAGTTAGAATGACACCTCTCAGAGACAAGAAGGACCCTTAACAGCATCCCAATGCCTGAAGACCACCCTTGGAACAATGTAGAACTTTTGAACCACATAAGTACAAAGTCTCATCAGTGTTTACAACTGTTTTTAATTTTAGAGATAATAGGTGTTTTGGAAAACTTATGTTTGATAAAAGTTAACTTATTCAAGAGAAACTAGAACTATGTATGCATGAAGCTAATAAATCTGAAACTTGGTTCAACGGTAAGAAATCATTGACGAAGCCTATTTGATTTGAACTAAATATTTTTGAAATGTCTAAATCATACACGTTGCTTGAGATTCATATATATTTCATTTATGAAAAGGCTCTTTTGTTTTAGTTCTGTATGCTTTTGAATTAAAACATCTTCCAATATTTATCCTGTGTCACATGTGGTATGTTTATACAATACAAACTTTACAAATAGTCATGCTATGCAAGAAAATTAAGATTGCACAAACTGCATGAAAAATATATGAATTACAGGTGACACATTTCCTGAACAAATGATTTGTAATTTATATATCGACCAACATAACCAGCTGGGGCCAATATAATATTAACATCTAACATCCATGTTCATATTAATGAGAACAGTTGGTTTAATTTAAAGCCCAGTATAAAGTTGTGTTGCAATGTCAGTGATGATGTGTTACTTTGCTATTGTTGGAGTTAAAAATATAATTTTCTTGTTTATTTTGACATACAGCATGTACAGGATGAGTTTAGTAGTCATGTCCTCTTGTTCATCGTTAAAAGCATACTTCTGGTTTGGTTATAGTTACAGTACTGTTCGATTAATTTCCCTCTCATCAAAAGGCACAGGCTAACATCATGTACACGTAACATATCCAACTCAGTTTTTAGAGATGCTTGCTTGCTTGCAAGCGGCATCTCTATTGTGGGAGGATGGCTCTGAAACTTATGACAACTGCCTTGGTCATGCTGTTTCATCTCTGTCATTAAAACTTTGCATACAGTCTCAATAGAATTTTATCTTGCGTTGATAAACTTTTGGTGTCTTTCCGAGATGAAGAAAACAAACAGGCTGAGTTTCTGCAGGTCAAAGGTCAATCACCAAAAGTAGGTCACAGGCCAGATACCCTCCAGCAGGTCTCACATGCCAGATACCCTTGTGCAGGTGACAGGCAAACGGGTAGATACTATCATGGGCAGTCTATCTACAAGCATCTCTTAAACACTTCAGCAAAGCCTTCAGTGATTCAGTCAGACACACCCACTAAGCTGACCAATGAACAGACCCTCAAGCATGTTATGCAAATGAGGCCGATTTCTCTATTACGCACTTTCTGGTAAGGTTACGGGTGTGATTCTTATATGAGTAGATAGATCTCTCTGAGACCTTTAAAATGATGTATCATACGTCTCTGAGGAGTCAGTAGTTGCTTCGCAAATTGCCAGTAAACTTTCGAAGTGGAGAGAAATGCTGCACGCTGATTGGTCAAGACGCTCGTGACGCAAATCTATGATAATGCAGCGCTCCTGAGAGATTCGTCTAGGGTAGATTCTCTGGGTGCTCTTAAAGGACGAGGATCTGGAGGCTGCAAAAACCGACCGGTCAGCAATTACTGACCAATTCCATATATGGAATATGGGATTCTCGAAACTGTTTAATTCCTATCAAATGATTGGCTAATAAAATTGGTAATTAAGGCTCTCAGCCAATGACAGGAGGGGTATATATGTGTTGCTATGAGATTACACAACTAAGCAATTAGCTCATTTTGACTACAAAGAGAATGCCGATTGCTTTGATACCAGAAACCTAATTACCCCTCATTGAGCCTAATTGAGGGTCATTAAGAGAAATTTACTCCCATTTAAAAAAAATTAAAAACTTTCCTGATTTAAGAATTTTTTTATCAATGTTATCATGATATTGTATATAGTGTAAATGAGAAAACCTGAAAGTTTCATCCAAATCGGATGAAAATTGGCCAAGTTACATATATTCCAAAACTCAATCCACATTATCTCATTAGCATGCTTAGAACTGGTTGCTGGGTCATAAAAGTCATGTGATTCTCTTGACCAATGAGACAGGAAAGTTAAATTTGACTGAATGTGCACAAATAGAGATGTTTTCGTTTAATATTGGCTTTTTGGCATCTTTTTAAAGTCGGAATTTCAGCTCAGTTGGTCAATAGTTCATCTTGCAAACGAATTGTCCAAAAACTATTTTGGTTGAAGTAATAGATCAGCAGTTACAGGCATTTTACTGACAGAGATGGGAGGTGTTTACTCTTTGAAGGCCAAACCCAGAATGATTGGGGTGTCTTGAAACCCTGCTTTTATACTAGGTCCCCGTGCTTTAAAGTGCTTGCACGTTATTTTTAGCTTTGAGATATTGTCTAACTAACCATAATTAGCAATTTTAAGAAATAATATAGAAACATAGTGCTCCTTGCTTTAGATGCCTAGGTTTTTTTCCCAAAGACTTAAGGTCTATGCACAGTTATGTGCTGTGGAATTTGAATATGTGTGTCTGTTGCTAATCAATAAAAATGTCTATGTATAATATTGTATATAGATGATTGAATCATGATTCCAGTGCATCAATTTCAGCCTTTGATACTGTGGGTCATGTCGAAGAGAAACGTCTCATTTCTGCACTGACATTTTTTGTTGGTCTCATTAGCTGCCATGAAATCATTATTCCCTTAAAAAAGATCTCTGAACTCTTTGTGGCTGCTTTAAGTTCACCACTTGAATGTGCTTTGGCTTGTTGCAAGGGCTTCAAGTTGCTTGTATGGGTAAAAGTGTATCCCTAAGGATGGATTTCTTTTACATTAGGATTCTTAAGATCATGACTTTGTCTGAGCCAAATGAGCTTGAAGAACTCAGAAAATGCCTTGTGGAGGCAGCAGCTGTACTTTCAAGACTCTTTTTCTTTTCTTCTTTTCGTTTCTTCTTTCTGTTCTGTTTCTCTATGAAGAATGCCAGTGTCCTGGTTGTAGTCTGGTTGTGTATTTACATTTCATAATCCTTCTTTAATTTTTGTAGGAGTCCCAATTTACCCAAGAACTCTATGCTAGTGTGAGACATCATTTGGGCAACTACCGGTATTGCTTTTGACCTACCCGCGGTAACTCCCTGATCGAGATTTACTCTGCCACCTGGAGAGCTGCATTTATTCAGTATGTTCACCGCTCTCCGAACTTTTACAGTTTGCACCATTTCCAACCGAATGTGATGGCGGACATTATGTTCATTGTTCACTCTCTCCCTCGTAGAAGTTCTTGATTGTCTGAATTTCTGAAACCAAATGTACAGGCCATGACAGACTTCATAAAACAAGGTGATAGTACTGGCGATGCTGAAGAATTTTGCTAAATAGTAATACCCCATGCAGTGCATGCACAGATGATTTCAATCAAGCAATGGGCTGTGACAGGATGATCCCAGGGATTTTTTCAGTTGGCTGCAATTTGTGCTACTTTCGCACATACTTTCCATGGAAAATACTCATGCAATCATTCCCAGACAAGCTACAAATTCTTTTTTGGCAAGTCTCCATTGCACTGTAACCAAAGTTTAGACCTGTACTATAAAATTAGTGAATTGGGCCGGGGCCACTAAAGGGTTCTTCATTAGACACTTTCGAGAATCTCGTGACAAACAAAGCTACTTCTTGTTGGTCACAATAAACTTCGTAATGTAGAATGAGAGCTCTTGGCAGATTGGCGGTCATCTGTTGGTCTCCTGATCTTCTTATTTAATGAAGTACCTTAAGTCATTTAATTAGTTTGTTTATTGCCACCTATGCTGCTACATATGACAAGCACTGAGTCAACTGATTAACCATAACTGACACAAACAAAACATTTTTAAGCCAGGACATCACATGACCAAGTTGAAAGTTTATTTTGAAGCTGTTTGGACCCCCAATCTGCAAACAGCTATAATATGTGTGTGGTTCCACTTCGACATTTAAAATATTTCTGAGCTTCTTGTGTTGTTCTGATATCAATGGTTTCTTTAATTTGGGGAACCACAGTAACCAGTACAATACATTGTAGGACTAAGTTGCAGTACAGAGGACTGAAGTCCAGCAAGACACTGCTGATGCACGGGGTTGTTGCTACTGCCTGTGGGCTTTACTCTGTCACGGGGTTCTACAGGGAGGTTCAATATGCACAGTAATATCGATTGCAAAGGCAAACTGACAGAGTGATCAATCCAGGACGTGTCCCTAAATGCTAGGCCCCGACAGATAAAGCTCCGTGGTCATAACGTAATTGATTCGTCCCTGACATCCATGTTAACTGCCTTCCTCCTAGAGTTACATAGTCGCACAGTCACATACTACAACCTGTTGGAAGTTCTGAGGGAGTCTCTGAGCCATCGTCTCCTAATGGTGATACTGAGAAGTCCTATCTTTTCATAAGTGTTGTTCGCATTAATGCTAATTAGTATCCCCACGATGATAATGTTAAAATTACAGGAAGAAAAACACTAACTTGTTAAGACACTCCTGCACTCCAGTTCCCAAAATAGAATGCTGCTAGAATATGATGGACTCAGGTGTCCAAACAAGAGTACAGATTTGGCACCAGAGGTAAATAATATGGTCAGATTAGGACATCAAACAGACACTGTGATTCACCTTTTTTTCTCCCTCTCTTTATTTGGCTTTTTGTGTTCCTGAGCACACCATTTGGTTGGTCATCAAAGCACCTAATTATAAGTTGTGTGAAGTTGCAAGAAAGTCAGCTTCCCCAGGAGGTCGTTAGAAGGTGCTGGCTTGCTGCCATGTCTTTCATTCTGACATCACTGATAGCAGCATCATTGATACCTTCCTCAGCAGCCCTTACTCAGTAGCATCACTGATATGCCAGCCTCCTTGCTTCATCCACATGCAGTCTTCTGGCATATCGATTGTTACTGCCTCCCTGCTATATCTTAAATGGCTTAATTTGAATAAGATAAGAGCCATGGTGATGAAAAGGAATCCCTTCAAGATATGTGCTTTCATATAATCGCCGTCTGCCATCCTCTATGCCTCCCAGTTGAGTCAGGAGATAGCAGATACCCTGTACTTTGAATTAAATGTACGAGGAGAGGAGCAAAGTCTTAGTCACAGTCAGTCACTCTGTCAGACTCAGCCCCTTGGGAATACAGCAAGAACAGTAAAAAGGATTGTTAGATGCTTCCCTTAAATGTCTTTTAGTATACCATCTTGCTCCTGACTATGGTTGGTTATGTTGTGTGGTTGGATTTACTAAAGTGCCAGAGTTGTAGATTTATACAGCTAAGTTAGTGTAAGGTGTTGGTATTGGTCTGCTTCTAATCGATGCACACAGAAATTGCTCTAAAAGTGTCCATTAATCAAAATATTATTCTAATCAGTGCTGCCCCTCAATATTGATATCATAATTTCATTGATTTCTCTGTAATTAGCCATCCGATTACAGCCTTGAAATGAGGGTTATCAATCAAATTATTCAAATGTGATATTAGTTATGATCGGTTGGTGACAAATCTAATTGTATTATTTTGTATTTTCTTGCAGAAACCATGTGTCGGGCTTGTTCGAGAGTGACCGGCACTTTTCTCATCTGTCGGACCTGGAGAGGGAGCTTGGCTTCAGAACGGAGATGGTGAGTACTTGGCCAAGGGCTTTTTATTTAACAAATGACAAAGGTCCACAGGGTCCCCTTGAGGTGCCCCGTTGAGGCCCTTGATCTCCCAGGTAGCGCCACCAGTCGTGAACAATTAAGCTGTGCACGTTCAAAAGAAAATCTTCAAAGAAGAAAAGACAATGTGGTTCTTGCGAATAGCCTCTTGCGAATTACTTGGACCTTTTCGCAATTTTGACTTCTTCGGAGAAAATGAGTGTTTGTTGCACCGAATCATGGTTAAACGAGAATTTAGAAATGGTTGCATGAGATGTGGGAATGGTAAGATTCTGTGAAGGTTTTAACCATCAATTTTGAAGTATTGGCCTCCACATGTCTTTGAAATAATGGTTCGATTTGAGGAAGAGTTACCATTAGGAGATGACCTCCACCCCGATGTCCTGTTGCTGCTGGAAGATCTGATCTCGCCATGCACAATGTGCTTGATTTTGAAGCCTTCTTCAATGCATTTTGTGGATGTTGTGAAGTATGTATTGTTTGCCACAGCCAGAGATGGACTTGGAACTTTTTCACTGGATGATATACCGTTTGAATTCACATCTGATGTTTTAACTAGCAATATTTCCGTTTTGCTATCCTTAGTTAGAGGCATATTTCTTAGTTTTGGCTCTTTGAATCCAGGGCCTTTTCAAGATTTAGCCACTTGAAGAATTGGTGCTTCTTGCAGGATTTGGCCTCCACAACTTTTGGTTTCAGTAAGATTTGGTCATTGCGAGCCTCGAAGGTTTGGCCAGTGGAAGATTTGCTGAGCACATCCCTTGGGGCCCATTGATGGCTTGAGGGGGCTGCACAGCTTGCTCTTGAATTTATGGAGTTGTGATTGAGAACAAGGTTAAGGAATGGGAGAGCAGTTCAAAGCTGGTCACATTGATGAGCTGCTGGCTTTGATGAAATGGCCCCTGGTTATTTTTGGCTGAGCTACTATTCCTGGATGCCAGTTGATGGTAGCTGGGGCTGGTTGAAGAGCTAGCTTACTGAGGGTGGCCACTGATTCAAGTCACTGCTGACAGTTATTCCCCGCAGATTACTCTCAGCTGGATATGTCTATTTGGCGTGCTGCTCTGATCATTATGACCTAATTAGAGGTCATCCAAGCAGGCCCTCCTCAAAGGACAACCTAATTCCAGGCGTTTTATGCCGCAATAGGCTGAGAAGAGCAGCTAAGCAGAGGCTGGGAGGGCTGAAAGAGGCTAAAAGAGGCATGCCAGGAATGAAGATGCTTGGCCATCCCAATAGCCCCTGGGCACCAACTGACTCCAGCTCACGTCTAAATAGCTCTCTGTGTCTCTGTTTGGTCTCTGTTGTGTGCTCTCTGTTCACTTTACAAGATATCTTGCTCCATTATTTAAGCCGTTTTAAAACAGGCTAGATTCTTGTCGTAGAGATTTCCGACTTTGTCAGACTGCTTGCTTAGAAAGATGCACAAAAGACGCGAGATGTAATTATTGGAGTATGACCTCTTTTTATCAGATTTAAATTGCTAATACCGAATATCTATCCGTGACCGTCACTGTCCATTGTTTACCTATCCTGGCTATCCATCGCAAAATGGTTTATGTATCTGCTTGCCAATGGGAGAATGCCGGTTCAAATCTCTTTAAGCGACTTCTCTAATGGTCCACTTCTGCAAAGCAGTATAACGGTCATGCACCGACTAAATACCCACATTATATTACAGTCTTTAAAACGTTAAAAAAAATATTATGATATTTATCAATCATATTGTGTCTGTCACTCTGTCTAGCTATCTATTTTATCGGTTCGGAAAATTTGAACTGGAGCCTTTTCAACATTTCAGGTGGCAAAGTGGTCCTCATAAATCAAATCTGTTTGCCCCATCAATTGCAGAACAGTGTATTCTCTGCTCATGTTGTGTTGATTTACTGCTTAAAATGCCCTATTCATGCAAAGGTTGGAACTGCAGCTTTTTGTGATGACACTTGTGGTATCACATGTTTGGTCGTTGCCTAGATTGATGAGGAAATCCCATGCTCTATGCTGTGTCTCTCTCTGAAATTATGGATTTCTCTTTCTCTATGATCTATGCTGGGTTGTGCAGGGTTGACTAATGTCATGGCTTGTGAAGTTGTATATGTGGATTTTCAGACCATTTATCATCGAATATGTATATCTGGCATTGGTAGAATTTGTTGGAAAACAGGAATTATTTGGCTAAGTAATATGTTCAAATGATCAATCCTTGATATAGCGACTAGATCTATCGGCTAGGAATATTCAAGCATTCATTACATTGCATTGCTTTTACAGCGCAATGAATCAGAAACACAGAATGATGCAGCTTTGCTATATGGGTGGTGTGATAAACTCCTTACGGTGCAGTTTATGGCTGTCAAGTTGAAGTAATGCTTCCTCCTAGGCTCTAATAGAATTCTTAGTTGGCATAGCAGACTGCACTTGTCTTATATTGGCAATAATAGCCTTAAGCAGGGCGGGCAGTTGGCTGGCAGCGGGGTACAGAGGGCATGGGAGCCAGGGAGCAAATTGGCCATCGGGGTTTTCGACCAGAGGAGTAACCGGAGAACTATGTGATTTAATGGCCGAAGGCGGAAACACAGTGTCCCTGCCATGATTGCCTTATTACTCTGCAGCTGCGTAAATCAAGACTAGGAGAGAAGCAGAGGCTGTCCTGGCCGCCATCGCTCACCATTACCTAATGCATTGTTAATTGGGGCTGAGTAGCTGACTGGAAAGATGGCTGGAAAGGCTAGCTGAATGAGGCTGCAAAAGGCCATCCGGAAGAGACTGGTAGGGAGTAGGGTTGCACTGCAAGAGGGGACATGGTCACAATGGGGTTTGGGACTTTTGGGTACAGTAGATCTGAAAGGAAACTCTCTGATTCCCCATGGCTTCTAGTGAAGCAGACCGACCGCCTTGGACCGGTTCGGTCCGAGGACCTCCTGGACTGCAAAAATGCCGGACTGCCCAGAAGAAACCAGTCAATTTTTAACCACCATCACGTGAATTTTGTCATTCATGATAACGAACTTCGAATATAGTTTGTTTATACCCATTTTTATCATGGTTTCTGAAATGCTGATGAACCGCTTTTGTACCTGTCCAGTGAAAAAAATTGGACTGTGCAATTGAACCTGGACCGGACTACTCCCAGAATGCCAGACCGTTCCATAAGACATGATCCGTCTGGAGTCATTATGCATGATTGTTCAGTATTTTAAAAGTCATCTTGGAGCTTGGATGACTTTGGTAAATAAATACATGTATAGTGGAAGGGTTATGGTTTGGGGGATCTCACTACATGAGCATCATCTCAGGATATTAGATTCTTTTTCAGCTTTACTGTACGCGGGGGGGGGGGGGGGGGGTTGAAAAGAACGATGTGATTGGGACAGTTCAGGCCATTCTTGAGCAGGACATTTGCTTGAACAGGACATGTGGTTGGGACATTCTGAGCAATCCTCGAGTTGTTCTTGAGCAATTCTTGAGCAATTCTTGAGTTGCAGTGGCAGCCACTGGCAGCCAGAGGTGTGTCCACTTGTCCGCCCTGTGCAATTTGCAGCCTTTCTCGCCCATTTCTCCAGTGCCACTAGAACTTCCTCAACAAGATTAACAGGAAAGCAGCTGCATTTCTGAATTCCCAAGTAAATTGCTCGGTCGCAGCAGGATGTGCAGCCAACAAAGAGACATCCTCACTCTTGCAACTTGCAGCAAGCTGTGTCCTGTTCTCACTGCTTCTCTTGTAGATGCAATATTGCACACCATCAAGTAACACAGCTATGTTGGTCATTGTTCAGGTGCATATAAGCATTTCAATATGACTAAAACTTCTTACCCAAAAACTGCATTGGAAGGACAGTTTCCACATGCAGATGATCACTTGAACAATGTTGCAAACTTGTAAGATTGTCTTGATTATATTTGAGTCATTTTAGTTGCCTGCCAAACCTTTGAATGCATCGTGCATTATTAATGCAGTCATTTTGTAACCTGAGAAATAAGTGTAAGGAGTCTTTCAAATTTCAACTGGAAGATTGGAAACAATTTCAGCTGTCAGTCTATGTTAAAAGTGGCTAGTTTCAGTTGACCACCTTGTCATACTCCATTGTCGATTTGCTAGGACAAATAAAATATTAATATTATAAACAGGTAATGCTGCATACTTTGAATTGACATTTATATTTTGAAAAGGTCTAAACTCATAGTGTATCTATAATATAGACCCATTGAATGTCACTTTTCCATATAAATCCACCATACACTACATATTATTGCCCATTGACAGAACACAGATCCTTGTTCCCCCCTACTGTTGGCGTCTGTTTCATTTTTGTCGGCCCTGTTGTATGTTTCTTTATCTTGGTCTTCTATCTTGACATGATAGTCCACCTCATTCTACCCTTGTCAATTCCCTGCTCTCGGGCTGGCTCTGCTTTGCTATATTGGGATGCCTATTTCTGTCCCACACATGGCAGTTACAGAAGTACTTTTGAAATATGGCTGCTTACAAAACAAGGACTGACTTTATGATCAGTCCAATATTTTATGACCATCACTCTGATTCTTTTATAATATTGATTATATATTATTATTATTAATGATATGGATTGCCTGCTTATTATCAATTATTTCAAGAATGGATTAATGTTGTGAAATTGACTTTTGATAGATGCATTATATAGATGGTCATCTTGAACACTGACATTTTGCTATTGTTTACATCATCCTATTTCATGGATCCAAAATGTATCCTCACTGGATTAAAATTATTGTTTATCACCTGGATATCTTTTCTTTGTAATAGATTCTGAAGCATCTTTCTCGATTGAAGTATTTTAAAGGCAACACTGTAAGCTATGCATACCCTGCTGAAACCGTATGGTCCTGTGAAGCTGTCCTGTCTCCTACATCTCTGGCGCTGCGGTGTGACAGAAAGCCAGTGTGCATGACTTAAGAAGAACTGGTTGTTATGGCTAAAAGCATTTCCATGTCCTGCGTTCAGTCCACCGTGATCATGACTATATCACACTTTGCGGGTTCTTTGGTGCGCTCATGACGGATGCCCGATTCATCGTTGCATTTCGTGATCAGCTCCACAGCACAGCCTTCGCTCCACATTCTATGATCAACTCCTGGAACTTGGTAATCATGATAAACTTATGGGCTAGTTATTGCATGATAACAAAATTAACCTTTTGCCCTCATGTTATGCCGAAAGGTAATGTTATTGAGGTTGCGTCGATGTCTTGTGCTTTCTTTCCGCCACTTAGAAGTTGGAACTCATAAGAAACTCTTAGCATGAAATGAAAGTTAACCTTTTTCACCCCTTGCTTTGCTGTGAGGTAAACCCTTTCAATCTTAATCAATATCCAATGCTTTTTCCATGGTCAACTCAATTGCTTTGAACTTAGAAGCTCATAGCATGGTGCTAAAAAAACCAACAGTCTATTTCATGAATAACTTATTTCATCTTGGAAGTTTTCTTGGTTCCAGAACTTGGTATTTTTGTTGGATTCCGAACTTGTTATTATCGTTTTCATAGCTACGTGTTTTTCAAGTTTGCAATTTGCTTCATTCCAAAACTGTGATGTCAGAGATTAAGTTGAATAATTCCATTTATTACAAGCACAGATTTCAGCAAACTGACAAAATGGAATGACACATGGATCATGTATGTTTCACTATGCACTGTAACTGAACCAAACAGACTACTTAGCCTCAAAGGAGAGTTTCAATTACTTTCAAAAAATGTTGTTTGAAATTGTGATGACTGGTGTCCTGTGAAAAACAGTAACACATTTTGTTTGGAAAACAATTAATGAGGTGCAACACTCAGTTTAGAAATGCGTTGTTTGTTGTGGTTGTACAAAAATAGTAACATTGCCTGACAGTTTTAAATTCCTTTGTCATTAACTGTGATGTCAAACTCTGAACTGATATGTCACAGATTGAAGATTAAACCAATCGCATTGACAGATACCCAATGATGTCACGGTTTAACTGCAAAACGAAGTTTTCAAAAAAACACATAGCTATGAAAACGATAATAATAGTCAAATATGTCAAACATTTATTCACATGCAAAAAGATAAGGATACCCCAATTATATGAACCTCATATTTTCTTGCGCTTGTACAGTTTTAAGTACTTTGCTTGAATTTGTGGCTGTTCCTGTTAAATCAATATCCCATGCCAATATTATTTCATGACTGGGGCAAATTATTCCAATTTGAAAAAGGGTTTGTCAAACCGGGACAAAAATTTAGTTAACAAAGAGGAAAAGCGAGGTTAATTTGACAAACACAATTACATCCCACGACCTTGTCTTGGAAGGCAGGAGAACTGAGATGATTTCCAAATTGAATTGTAAAATCAGATCTCTTGAATTTTCTGCTGATTGTGTTCTGCCTCAGAATTTCAGGCCTGTTGCTCAGGAAGAGAGTGATAAATTTCCTCTGTGCAGAATTTGTTTCAAGTATTTGCTAGAAGTTGGGAGAACTTAGACACAGACAATTCTATTCTGTGCACGTCTTGTGGTTTAGGAAACAGAAGAAATTCAGAAGAGAACTAATAGCTATCTGAAGTAGTCCCAAGTGTGGTAAAATGCAATGTTTGTTTGCCTGAACCCCTTCGTTCCTCTAGATGAATACTAAGCATTTCACTTTCTGATTTTACATCTGGGTTTGTGACTACTGTTACATTTTCAGTCATTTAATTCGTCAAGGAATGGCTAAGATAGTTCCTTTAATTGGAAAGGTTTGTGCAATGACTAAGAGGTATCCAAGTGTAGTGAATGCTAAATTTTACCTTCAGATCTGCATTTACTGTGAGTGAACAGTTATAGATTCCCACCAAGATTCGAGAATCAAGATCTTCTAGCACAGCAGCAAAGGCAACCAATAGCTCCACAAATATATATATCTTAAACAGGGTTGGCAAATAAAACCCACCCCCCGGGTTTAACCCGGGTTAAACCCGTATTAAACCCGGGCTGGGCAAAATTGACTTTTACCCAGAAATGGGTAAAACCTGGGTAAAACTAGTAATTTGCCTATCAAGAGTAATTTAAAATGTCAGAATTAGAGATCAATCATGTTAAAACCTGAACTGGCATGGTGGGTACAGGCTGGTAAGTAGGTAGGTAATGTCTGTTCAGCCCTCAGGGTAGTTCTTGTCAATTATGAGGATTGATGGATAAAATGTGTGGGATCTTTCGGTTGCTATTTAGATACCGGTACATGTAAAAGGGAACAGCAGTGTTTATTACATTTCAAGAAATTTACATGATCAGCATTGATTTTATCAGTATAAGGAAGCACATTTAGTAGCTGCTGAGAGATCCAATGAAACCCAGTCTCATCCAACAATTAAAAAATTTATGTGGTCTCTGCGAAGAGGTGAAATATAAAGTGACGCATCTATCTCAAGAACTTGGGAGACAAGAAAATTGGTAATTCTTGCCACTAAAAGTATGCTCCTGTATCATGATAAGAACTACTGTACATATTTTCAGCATGTATTTCATAAACATGAAACAAAATTCAAGAATAAAGTGAGATGTTCTCTCCTTGGTGAATTGGTCAGGAGTAAAAAATGGAACTCCAGAGGTGAGATCGGCATGATCAGGTCTTCCTAACTGACCAAATCCGAATTGAACTCAAGGTTGTTGAGTAGCTTAGATTTTCTACTTGCTCTGTTTAAGGACCTGAGTTACGTTGCTTCAGTTAGTTTTGTAGACAATTTCACAGATAAATCGGAGCAATTGGCTGAACATGCTGATATAGCCCTACTTAGTGCCAAGAAATTGCCTGGAGGACTGCACTTGCCATACCAACCCATACAGGTACTAGCTAAATCCAATTGCCAATACTTGGGAATTACCTTGTCAGTAACTTTGGTGAAATCGTGATCTTGAATAAGACTGTTGATACTGATAAATCAATTTTACCCAATAAAACCCACTTTTACCCGGGTTAAACCTATTAAACCCGGGTTAAACCCAGGTTATACCCACCGGGCTGGGCAAAATTAATTTTACCCGGGTTTTTTCCAACCCTGATCTTAAAACACATGTTTATGGTCAAATGGCATTATTTTAGTGATACATAATTTTCTGGATTTCTACTTTTTCTGCAGCAGCTGTGTTCACCCTTGTGGAGGCTAAGTGCTGAGTGTTTTTTGGAACAGAAGCAAAGAAGCCTAAGGGACCTGAATGGGAACTTGCTGCAAACAGTTATGCATGGTCATACGCCTGCCCATGCCTCCCCACACACCAAGCTGAACACATGGTGCCTTGAGGCTTCTGGTGGCTTATAATGGCTACTCAGTACTACTCTCGTTGGGTCTATGGCTTATAATGGCTACTCTGTGCGTCTATGGCTTATAATGGCCACTCCGCTTTGCTGACTCTAGAGTACGCCTGCCATTTTGAATAACCATGACATTTGGAATGATTCCAGATATTGCAACCTGCTCCATACATATCAAAACAAAGTTTGTTGCAATACAAGATGTCTAAAAACAGATCTGCAGTGTTCTGTACCTTCAAAACAGACTACCATCAATGTCTATGTTTCCTATTGTTGGTGCCACAAGTCAAAATCATATCTACTGTGTTCTGTACCTTCAAAACAGACTACCAAATGTCTATGTTTCCTATCGTTGGTGCCAGAAGTCATACTTGCATCAAAGTTTATCGTTGAACAATGTTGTTTTCCTGTCCTTTAATTTTGTATTTTCAAAATCAGTTCTGATAAGGTGGTAATAAATTTTGAATGGTTTGGTTTAATCAGTTCCGTAAAGGTGGCCATAAATGTGAAAATGTGAATAGTTAAACCAATATCAATAAGGTGGTCAGAAAATATGAATGATTCAATAATTTCTGATAGGTTGGTCCACGTGTGAATGTTTTAATTAACTTAATCAGTTCCAATATGGCAATAAGCTGGACTTAAAATGTGAACAGTTTCATCAGTTTTAATAAGAAGGACTGTTTGAATGATATAATCGGTTCTGTTACAGGAATTCGCGTTGAAGTTGACTTGTGGAGATTGAAAGCTGGTGAAATTGTATTTTGATAGCTTTTGATAACTGGCCACGAACCAATCAGTTTAATTTGCATATTTGCTTAGCAATTGGTGGGCATTGTATCAGAAAATGATCCTGCAAAGTTTTGGTGCTGAAAAAATAATTCAAAGATGATTTATTAAGAAAACCATTTTTAAGATCGTGATGTATGATCATGGTCACACAACCTATTGCTTTGGCAATCACATTTCAAGTGTGAACTCTGTTGACCTGAGGTGCGAAACAGGTGATTATAACAAACAGTCAATGCCAAACAATGCTAAACAAGATAATCCAGACTGCTATTTTGTAACAGGGCCTCTTGAAACACTGTCAGAACATAAGAATATTTGTCAGAGACATGAACTGTTTGCCAAAGAAAATCTTAATTGGACATTTTAACATCCATTTATTGACATGGGACTATCTACTTACTAAACCTTCATTGCAAGGGATATACCTGGAGAGGGCAAATTAAACATATTGCCCTGTAGATGATAAAATGCAAGGTAAGAGATTGAAATTCTCCCAAAACCATGTCAACACAGAAAACTTTGCCAATTCATCTGGCAATTGTGAAACCCTTTAATTCAGTATCAAAGAAATCTGAAGGTGTACTTTTGTGTAGATATAGCCAATAATGACTACATAGACAGTTCTGCATGGTGTTATGTTGCTGACAACAATTAGATTTATAGTAATTTGGCTTTTTTTGAGACATGTGCTTTTCTCAAGACATTGTTATGATCAAACAGGAAGTGCAACAACAGTGCCACCTTACCTACACATGTATGCTGCACAGATGACGTGTGGTAGATACAAAATGAGATCTGCTCAGCCATGAAAGATTACTAACAGAAAAATGAAGAGAGAGAGCTGACCATGAAACATGTCAAAAACAATCAGAAACAGTGAAATACTGGAAATAAGCTGTCTTCCATAATTATTTACCTGTCTTGTTGATGCCATTGATTTTTATCAAGTGATCCCAATTGCCCACATTTCACAAGTCCAAACAGCGTATTTTTAAGCATGCTGATTCTGATCTACCACAAAACCTTTCGGTGGGTAAACGTACTGTCACATGCATCAGTCAATTAGGTTTTCATAATTTTATAGATTGATATATTATTTTATCTGTCAATCTAACTATGTAGGTATCTATCTAACTATCTAGCTATCTATCTAATTATCATTCAATCAATCAATCAATCAATAAATCTATCTATCCATCTATTCATCCATCCATCCATCCATCCATCCATCCATCCATCCATCCATCCATCCATCCATCCAACCATCCATCCATCCATCCATCCATCCATCCATCCATCCATCCATCCATCCATAAGTGCAGTCTAAGTCAATCCTTGTTCTTAAATGGTATGAGTTGCCCTGCCCACAAATGATTTCTGACCAATCAAACATGCACATTTACTTCATGATTGACAGGGATTACACACATTATTCCAAAGTTGTGATATAAAAATTATCGCAGTTTTGTTACGTTTATACCTTTGCAATATACTGAAATAAACTGGACAAACTGACAAAAATGCTATTTTCTTCTCAGCTCCAACACACACGTAAAACTGAATGGACATGGTCACATATGAGTAGTTTTCTACCATACGTCATGTACAGCCAATTTCATTGATTCTAGTGTATCACAAGTCTACTTCAAAACGAATTCCTGTAAGGTGGTCAAAGTGTCAATGATTTAATCAGTGCCATTCAGATGGTTTGAACAATGTGAATGGTTTAATAAGTTCCATTAACATGGTCTGAAAGGTAAATGGTTTAATCAGTTCCATTAACATGGTCTGAAAATGTGAATTGTTTAATCAGTTCCATTAAGATGGGTCAAATACCTGAATGATTTAATCAGTTCTATTAAAATGGCTTTATAAAGGGGAATGGTTTAATCAATTCCATTAAGATGGTATTAAAATGTGAATGATTTTTTCAGTTCCATTAAGATGGTTTCAAAATGTGAATGGTTTAATCAAGTTCTGGTAAGATGGTTTCAAAATGCGAATGGTTTAATCAAGTTCTGGTAAGATGGTTTCAAAATGTGAATGGTTTAATCAAGTTCTATTAGATGGTTGTAAAATGTGAATGGTTTAATCAAGTTCTGGTATTATGGTTTCAAAATTTGAATGGTTTAATCAAGTTCTGGTAAGATGGTTTCAAAATGCGAATGGTTTAATCAAGTTCTGGTAAGATGGTTTCAAAATGTGAATGGTTTTATCAAGTTCTATTAGATGGTTTTAAAATGTGAATGGTTTAATCAAGTTCTGGTAAGATGGTTTCAAAATGTGAATGGTTTAATCAGTTCCATTGAGATGGTTTTAAAATGTGAATGGTTTAATCAGTTCTGTTGAAATGGTTTCAAAATGTGAATGGTTTTATCTGTTCTGACAAGATGGTCTTAATGTGAGTGGTTTCATCAGTTTTGTTAAGGTGGTTATGAAATTGTTCATGCAAATGGTTAAATTGATAATGTTGTCTTATACTGGTAGACCAGTGTGGTTTTCCTTCATTTTGCACTTCAGTTGAAGTTGCTAGTTCGATGTAACATAAACTTTTTTCCTTTTAACATTTTTACAGCCATATTTCATTTCATAGTTGGAATTAGATACTGCTGTTGGCTTTCTTCTTTTATTTCCTTTGATTGTGATGATCCAGATACTGCTGGGTCAGAGGTCACCACTTGTGCAGCAATGCATTATGGGCCGATCATGTGACTTGCTGTGTGAAAATGGAGCCAGTTTGTGTGATGGACAGCTCCGGGAGGGCACCGAGGCAGAAAATTCAACATGTAAGTGGAGAGAGATAGAGGCAGACATGACGACCCTCTCACATCACTTATCCCGGTTGAGAGTGAAAAATTCATTAAGAGACTGGTGGCAGCCATTGTGATCAGCTAGCTGTGAAATTGCCAAAGTATCTCAGCAGCCACCCTTGCAGCCAACTCTGCTTTTTGTGTCATCCTAGACCTCTGTAGTAGACAGCCATAATCCAAATGTTCTCAGTTCTCACTGAAAGAAATCCCACTAATAAAAGCAGTTGACCTGCTTTAGTACTATCATTGCTATTACTGACTGACCTTCATTTCCCTGATTCACTGCATTAAGCCATTTACTTGAAATTTGGTGAGATTTATTTGGATTTTATTTCCCATGACTTGTGCATGGGTGAAACTATATTTGATTTTAATGACCAACAATTTGTTTAATGGTACAGTTTAATGGTACTAAGCGATGAATAAGTGTTCCTGGCCTGAAGTGTCTTTTCGACTATGTCAGTTCATGGGTGGCCCTTTGGAAGTGTAATTACTAACGGCTTTATTGTGGCTGGGACATAAAATGAGGACTGAAAGGGACCAGTATTTCGTGAACCATCTTTCGAAAGATCTGTTGCCTCAACTTGCCTTTGTCAAGCGTACCATTGCACTACCAAGTAGGCGTACCATTTTGTAGCTCTAAAAGGAAGTTTGCCTCAAAACTGTAAAAACTGCTCTTGATAACAAATAAATTATATGTAAACATTTAAAAATCACTCTATATATGACTTAGTCTCAGTGCTAGACTACAAATATTTGGTAATCTCCGATGATGCGCTCTTGCGATTTTTCAGACTTCTTTGCTCAGTCGAACCAAACCAGTAAAAATAGCTGTGAAATATCCATAGATGAGCGTCGTTTTGGTAATGGCTTTCAACAGTTTATATATTCAGTGCTTCAGTAGGCCTTTTAAAAATGCATCCTAACCCACCTCCTGATCGACTCGTACAGTTCTTGCTTTCTTGACTTCCACTTCCATGGCTTAGAGTTGTACTATAAGTAGGCGGAGTACACTGCTAATGGCTCTAACCATTGAATGTGTTTAGTGCTTTATGCTGAAAGCCTTCGTGAACACAGCCCGGCAGAAAGGCTTAGTAGCGAGATGCTTTCTTCACCAAGAAAATCCTCTTAGTCTTGTGCACGATTCACCAGCTTCCCCATGCCATCCCCAGTCCCATGGTGCACCTCTGTTAGAGCTTTGTCAGCCCCTTTAATGTGTTTATCCAGTGTGTTATTTAAGATTTTCTCCTTGATTTGTCTGCAGCTTGTACTTGATTTGCTTAATGTTTGTACTTGATTAGGCGCCCTGTGTTGGCACGCACAAGAGAGGGTGGGAGGGGGCAGAGGGAGTGATGGATATCTCAATCTTAATAGATTCATGAGCGATTGTCAGCCTTCTCGCTTTTTATTCCTGTCTCTCTCGCTTTTTGCTCATGCTGTAAATTGGCGAATGTTTCCCGAATGTTTCTCGGGCGTTATATGAGGTCCGGTGCCATTGGAAACAGGTTTTCTGGATTGAGAATGCTCCGCCATTGCCAACGATTGCCATGAATCAGTTCCCGAGAGCTGTTTGCAAGGGAGAAGGGAGTTTAAGACGAGGTCCTAGCCTTGCCCCTTGCGCTACTCCCTTGCTCCTTGGTTGTCACTGTGTTTCTCCGGCAGTCTCTGGTTGTTTCATTCTATTGTCTTTGTGTGTCTGTAGCTACCCTGTAGATATCGCAGTCTCTGTTGATATTGCTGTCTCTGTCGATATTGCAGTCTTTGCTGATATTGCTGTCTCTTCCTATATCACAGTCTCTGACGATACTACAGTCTCTGACGATACTGCAGTCTCTGACGATAATGCGGTCCATGTCAATATTGCAGTCTCTGTCCATATTGCTGTCTCTGTCGATATTTCTTTCTCTGTCAATATTGCTGTCTCTGTTCATACTTCCCCATTGTGTTCTATGTACCTGTCCGTGCCTGTTTATGCCTGTCCATGGTTGTCACTATCTGCCCCTGACTGTCGGTATCTCTTGCTGTCCCTGTCTGTCTCTGCTTCCCCTTGCTTCAGCTGCCAATCACCAGTCACCTTGCTGCAGTAACAGCAAGCCCCCAGCGATTACTCATTTTACAGCCGGCAAATTTGCACCATTTCTATGGCCACCAGTGGCTCCAATGCCTTAGACCCACAAGAGCCTTTTGGGACCTGCCAATCCCTGGCTCACCCTCAATGCACAATCATGGTTATGCTTCCCTCCAGCTATGTATACTGTAGCCCTCATGAGTGACTAGTCCCTGGGTCCCTGACATTTGGGTATATATTTGTATTTCTCCAATTGGTTGGAGAATTATTCACCTATACTAATGACCAACTGGCTCAATAGCACAAGTTACAGTACAACGACTATGATGTAGAACTTTGTTTATCTATATTGGCATCGGCATACGATATACTCGTATGTCGCGATATTCTTACTTTCTATGTATAGTATTTCTCGAGATAAATGATTTACCTTGAGAGAACAGGAAACTATCACAAATTTCCTTTGCTGCACAGAGTATGCTATATTGATGATGAAAATTGCAATAATACCATGCAACTGTGTAATAACAGTTACTGTAGAATGTCGGGCATCGGGTTCGACCAGACAGACCTCCTTCTTCGTCGGCATGCGACTGCTCTCCACTAGTCTCTAGTGTTGGGCATTATGGAAAGGAGCAGGGAGGCCGTGTTTGTGTCGAGGACACCTAAATCAGATTTGTCTCCTGTGAGATTCCTCATCTGGCCCCAGAATCAATGGCAAACACCTCCTAATATTGTGGAGAAGGCAGCTTGGCTTGCAAGAGCTAGCAGGAGCTGCTGATCAATGGTAAGCAGGGCTTTTCCAGGGCTTTCTTGCAAGCTGTCTTCGACCTGACTCACATGTAAGCAAATAGCACAGCTATGCCATCCACAAATGCCATCCACAAATGCCATTCACAAATGCCATCCACAAAACAAGTTTGCCTCAGTGTGTGACATCCTGTGTGGCACTGTGTGCTTGAGGCCAAGTTGCTTTGTGTCATGTGGTTTTCTGGTTCCTTCAGCAGTTGTAATTCTTGCTGCCTCTTTTCTGGTTCTGCATTGATCAATGCACTTTGGGCTACTTTGCAACCAAGTGTCTGGTCTGAATGTAAATGTCAAATCTAGGAGTAAAACCATGGAAATTGTAGAAACAAGTCTCAGCACGTATGCTGCAAGAAAGTTGTAGCCTGATATTATATTTCCGTTATCAAATTTTACGGTCTGATTTGAATTAAGACACCAAACCGACAAAAATATATGCTGAACAGGAAACTCAAGTGTTGGCATCTGTACAGTGTACAACACCATGAAGCAATGTGAATGGCTTGTGGGCATTTCTAGGAATAAAACAAGGATGTTTTCAAGCAGCAAGATGATGTTCTGAAAATTTAAAAAAAACAAAAACTTGGGAGGGTTTTTATTTCCAAATTGGAATAAGACTGTTCATGGCATTCAATTAGGCATACTGACAAGCCTGCCAGAATGTGTATGTATTATGCATCAAAAATATATTTTCCAATTTGATCCAAACAAGTTGTAAAACAATCTAATATAGATCTCACTTCGCAGTTCTGATGCAATGTTGGATAGTTGAGATGGTCACGATATGAAGGTCCTTTGTGTATGGCAGACGTTGGTACCACTATTACAGCTATTGCTTCTGATTCTGGGGTCCTTATGGGTGTGGGGAACTTATTAGTTGTTTGCATACTTCCTATTTGATGCAATTTTGGCTGTGAGGGATATCCCCAGAAGAGAGCAAAGAACTGCTAATCCATTTATGGCATGTATTCCCTCGGAGGGTGTAGTTCTGTTCCCTGAGTGTTCCATCCTGTTCTGCAATAAGGAGAAACCAGAGATTTGTGGAGTCTATTAGGTGCTGCAGTGAATTTCATTCTCTGGAATTAAGTGACAATTAGGGGAAGCACGCAATATTGTGCACAGGAACATCTGCTCCATCATATAGCCAATATAAGGCAGAACACCTCATATGTCTATTAAATAGGAGCATTACAACAGCCATTTGTTGCAGATTTATACAAGCCCATACCTATATTGCGTGCTAAATTCACTTATATGAGGCTCTGTGAATATTAATGGAATGGCTTTACAGAATTATCTGGTATTACACAATGTAATATACACATATAGAGCATTATCTTTATTGTATTCAGACCTGCAGGCTCAGACCATTTATTTTCAACAAAGAAGGAATAGTTATTGATGGATTAATAATAGTGACATTAGACTACACTGTAAAATTTGAAATTTTGAGACAGCTTAAATGATTGAGTGAGGTTGTTGCACAAAATGTTTGAGCTGACATAGCTTGTTGTTTTCAGCTGTAAGATTATCTGTCTGTTATCATAACCTAAAACAACAAGCTATGTCAGCTCAATGGAATTGTGCAACCATCTCAATCAATCATTTGAGCTTACTCAGAATTCAAAAATTACAGTGTAGGGCCTGCATGTGTTGTATTTATATAAGTGATAAAAGTTATATTCTACATTATTCTCTATTGAAGGTGACCCCTTTAAAGCCTGCACTGGTGCCTTAAGGACAAAATATGAAAATGAAAATCTTGCGTATCTTGCATTATATGTACAATTCTTCTGTTCATGAAAGTTATCTTAATTGATAGTTACCTCCTCAAATACAAAACAAATTCAAAACATGTCATGTTTGGTAGTTGCCCTACAATAACCTTTAAGAAAAAGGCCTGATACATATTAGAATTACACAGAGAAATTATAATCTTAGCTTTAAATGCGCATCTGTATTGTTAAATGATTTTATAGCACAACAACATTTTCTTATATGAATGACTCTAAGGCATAGTTATTGAACTGAACAGCTTTAAAACTCCTTAAAAACTGCACAAATCATTAATGATGTAGCTATCTAAATATAAATTGTAAAACGTATGCATGTATTATATCGTTTCTATGCTTGCCACGTTATTACATTAATATTTGTGAATCTTTTGAGAAAGATGTTAAAAAAGTAATTTTTTGAAGTAGGCAGACTTGAAAACACACCTGTTTCGCCAGTTTATAAAGAAAATATGCTGTACTGCATATGTTCTGTAGTTTATGTGTGTTTTACATACATTCAGATAGATTTAGTTATGGATAGATCTATACATGGTATATGTTGAGGCTCTAGTTTTTCCCCCAATTCTAGAACTCATCTTGTCTGTAGGCTTTTTCTAGAGTAGTTCCATAATTGGCATGGGTCTGGTTTTTCGCAAGTGACGGTGCTGCTCCTCCCAGCCCGCCTTATTGCATTACCAATTTACCAATTCGTCTTCAGTGCTCTGTGAGTCTGAGGCTTTATTGAAAACTTCAGAACAATTTATCAGAGGGCTTGGCAGTGTTCATTAAGCTGATGGTGTAGTGTCTGGTGACATTGATTGCAGCTGTGGCTCTGGGAACACCATCTTTCAGGCCATTTGGTTAGTGCACAGTCCTTCAAGGCTTGTAGAATCATTGGCATCACTTGGAATCAATTGGCATCACTTGGAATCAATTGGCATCACTTGGAATCAATTGACATCACTTGGAATCACTTGGAATCACTTAGAGATTGTTGTGTGGCCATTTGCACCCCACAGCGCTTGGTCAATTGCTGTCAGTGGCAATCAGACCACCCTTGGATTGCAGGCTGGAAGAAGTGTTGTCTACTTGATAGCATACTGATTTGAAGCTGTTGTATATATAATTACCGGCCATGCATCCTATGCATAGGACGGTAATGCAGTGATATCCATCCGATGTGAGTCACGACCCTCCTGGCCCAACCAGACCATTCCAAGGGTTTATTTTATATGTATTTGTCAGTTATAACATCGTAGATTCTGCCAATTGCGTCTTTTTTTAGTTAAATGCAATAATATTAGAGTTATAACCATCCCCTCTTATGGGTAGCGCTGGGCAGGTCAGACTGATTTGCGCCGCCATTTTCTTGTGTGGGCCTATTCAAGTTGTCACTGCACTAAGCATAGGTATTTCACACTCATAAATAGAGGGTGTTCATATCTTTTATTGAATTTCCTTCATTCCAACCAATCTTGTAAATTGCTGTTCAATGACTTCTTCAATTGTGCTGAATCGTTCTTCACCATTTAGGCCTAGGTCTAAAGTGCAATTCACTTTCACACCTCCCCGCATGTAATCTGTCAGCCTAGGCCTACTTGTACCTGAAATTTTCAGTCAGCATCATACTTATTTGGGAACAGAAAGTATTTAGGCCAAAGTATTGGCATGTCTTTAAAAATGAACATCATTTAATTCAATTAAAAACAAAACAAGACTAAATATTTGGGCCTGGAATACTTAAACAATTTTTACCTTCAATTACAGAAAAGAAACAGTTTATGAGTAAGTTATTTCTGGTATTGATTAAAAGTTTAAAACTACACACAGTGCATCAGTTAATGTAAACATAAAAAGATATTAATTTTTTCCCCCATCCACCATACATGTACATTACAGGTGATTTCATTACCATGCGATTCTGGTCATTCACAGTTGCCTGTGAGGAATCAATGCAATGTATATATATTGCTTCGTTTGATATATTAGCTGGGTGACGTTCTGTTGTTTCTAAACCAATCAGATGAAGCAAAAATGCTATGTATTTAGTGTGTATAGAATCTTGCGCTCGTGTACCAATGAAATTGCCTGTAATCATGTCGATTCCACTGAAAAAGCATGTGCAGCATGGCCGGTGCTGTGCTCTAAGAGTGCTTGTTATGTGACCTTGGAATATTGAGAAGTAGGTTTAGTCCATTCACTGTAAAATTTGAAGTTTTGAGTCTGCTTAAATGATTGAGTGAGATGGTTGCACAATTTGTTTGAGCCAACATTGCTTGTTGTTTTAAGTTAAGATAAACTGTCCGTTGTCATAACTTAAGACAACAAGCTATGTTAGCTTAAAGCAATTGTGCGACCATCTCAGTAAATCATTTAAGCTAACTCAAAATTCAAATTTTGCAGTGTTCCTCTTCAGGTCCAGGGTTGGATTTCCATCTTTTCCATCACACATAGTTGGAATCCAGTGGATGTCACAGTTAGGCCTCTCGGGGACCAATGTGGGATGTTGTGTATGAGGTATCACTCACCATAAGGTGGTCCTCAGTTTCCTCAAAATGAAAGATGAACCTTTGACATGCATAAATCTATCTATGATGACCCTACATCCTGCACGTCCAGTTGGGCTTGATACCCTTTGGAACCAGAACTGCAACACCCTGAGGGTGATGGACAGCGGTGTCACAACAGGAAGCAGAGAGATGAGACATGGGAGGGTGGGGTGAGAAAGGTGATTGAAGAAGAGAGTAGGACATAAAAGGGGTGGGAGAAAGTGGATAGAATTGTGGAGGTGAGAAGTTACTAAAAAGAAGGGTAAGAATTGACTGAGAAGAAGGCTGATGCAATACAGTGTTCACAAGTCAAGTGGAATGGATGTCAGGGGTGGCAAGGCAGTGGCAAGGCAGTGGCAAGCAGTAGGTGGTTTAGGCAGGGTGTAAGGATACGTGCCTGGCTCAGATAGCCTGTTGCCTGTCTGTCCAGGAAAGCCTGGCCATTCTGATAGACCTCTGACATAATGTCACTTGTCTCTGGCCGTCCTGCTGCCTGTCTTCTGATAAACCCTTGACTTAACTCACATGCATTAGCCCCTGCACGAAAACACCCGGCCAATCTAACAGCTGCAGGCCAAAAAAGGAAACGTCTTTTAGAGAACTGCTTATGGATGTTGGTATTTAATCAAACTGCCATTACTGTTACTGACAATGATTTGTACCGCGGTGATTGCTGGTCCTGGGGGAGTTGGATTGGTTTGGGAGAAATTACTTTAGCTTTCAAGACGTGTTGGCAGTGTTGAAAAGTGCCTCTCTTTGTGTAGCCTAATTAAAGAAAATGAGAGAATAATGACTGTCATCAATATGTGTCTGCAGTACTATGCTGGTGATTCCTGCTGTACAGGTGTATGTCAGTTCATTCATAGATTTAAAACGCTTGTAAAATTAACAGAATTATTGCAGCAATTCTAGAATATGCATGTGGGATAAACTTTGTTGCCTCCGAAGTAATTTCCAAAGCTGGAGGTCTGTGGATAGAATTTTTCTGCTGATAAATGGGTGGTGGTATTTTCTTCAAAGCCCATTTTCTTTTTGCCTTCATAAATTCTGGGTAACAGGGTCTGTATTTTGGTTCCTGTTATTTCCTTCCTTTTGTTGGTGGTCTTCTTTAAGAGGAAACTTCTATTCTAGTTGGTCCTGAGTCCATTTCTGACTTTGTATCGTAGGTTTCCGCTTGGAGGCTGCCTCTATCCAGCCTCTCAATAGGACAATGTGCCTTGGGCTACTTAGCTTCCTTCATAGCTTGCTTCATATCTTACAATCACCATTGACTGACCAAGACAGTAAATGCCCCATGCACAGCCAACTGTCTCCCCAGACACACATTCCGCTGAATGATGTAGCAGCCGAAATATTTATGACTACAGCACATAGAACCCATTCATAAGACTATGCCAGTTATGTCCATTGCACCGCTGCGGAACATCAGTAAGTTATAGGGGAGGTGTGTGGGACGCATGTGTCATAAATGTAGAAGTTAGGGGCACGCATGGATAGTTTGTAAGGTACCAGATTATAGAAGAAGTTTCCGGGTCAGATTAATTGCTAGTTTGTATAGGATCAACAAGTTGTGTGAGTTACATAGGTCAATGAAGTTTTCAATTGTATTACGTTGACTTCCATCCCCGAGAGTTAACTCACATGAAAGACGTACAGTCGTACACTGTAGTTTATTGATCATATTCGGTATCTTCTCACAAACCTAGCTCATCTTTTCTTGGTATTACTTGTTGTGTGGGTAGAACTTGTATTGTAGCCAGTGATGCTGCCAAGGATCAACTGTCAGACGGTTTTAATATTAAAACTTAATGTGATACAATAATTTCTGTCCAGATACATATGACTTATTGATGTTGGCAATATCTAGTGTTTATTGCAATGTGGCTCACCCCTATTGCAACCTGGATCACTTGGTATGTGTTCAAGTACGTACTCTAAGGTTTCATATGTTGGGCACTGTTTGCCCAGCGTTACCAAGGGTGCTCTGCCTGTGGTCTATGGGAGATATTAGTTGTAGCTCATGGTGGCAGGGCAGTTTACAGAGATGTAGTGATTCACTTGGCTCTGTCTACTTGGCACCCCCTAGCCCCACCCTATGAGGCCACGTGGCTCTATGAGGTAGTGACCCTCTGTGAAGAAATGTGGCTGTATAGCCAGTTACCCTGGAAGACTGTGATGTCCTGGAAAGCCAAAAGGAGCTCTGTTTTCCAGTTATGTTATATGCGGATGTTCTTTAATGTAAGCAGAGTATACACAGTCAAACAAAATAGTGAAAAACTGATAAGGGGTCGTATATAAAACAGTTGTCAAAATCATGAAATTGTGCACATGAGGAAAGCTTGGGAAAAAGAGTAGTCCAGTGATCTTTCCAGCTCATACAATTAATATATTTCAACTTACAAGAGGAACTAAATTTGTGTTGCGTTGAAATTGCTGTGTCTGAGACCAGTTTGAGAGGTTTCTATTGGGTAAAAAAATCGGTCATGGAATTCCATGAAAAAAAAAATCCATTGGAAAGATCTCCTTTCTTTGGAAACTCTTGTGTTGGGCTGTATGAAAGTCAGTTCCGGTGCTGTCTGGGGCCATGTGGCTGTATGGATGCCCTGTAAGGCCATGTGAGGCTCTGTGAGGGAGGCATTGATCATGGCAATGGGTGAGCGGGTAAATATGGTTGGCGAGATGTTAGACCTGGTAGCAAGGGCTGACACTGATGGCCAGGTTTCATCACTGCAGCGTTTGGGCGGGCCTCTTCCCTCAGTAATGATCTCCTAGCGTGGTGAATACCCATGCTCCCCAGCTTATGGGCCTCACTTAGCAAGCAATTCATACTCCGTCTTACAACTTCATACTGCGTGATACTGCGTGACACAGTGTGATGCCGGACTAGCAAGTTATGGCATGGCCGCTGCTTACATCACACGTCCACTATCCCTTTCCATCCCCTTTTCCTTTTAATTCAAGTCAAGAAAGATGTTGCTCTCACTAGTCTTGTCAGCTTCATGATTTTTTTCCTCAGATCTGCTGTTATCTATTACCTCATTTTTCTCATGTCAAAACTTGCTGATTGTCCCAGTAATTGCTAACAGTGTAATCTCCTAATGAACTGGTATGCAATCATAACAGTGTGAAACTTTATTGACCAGCGTTAAATTAATTTAATCAAAGAGTCTAGGTGTTCATTCAGCTACTTGATCAGTTGTTATGGACCAAGATGAAAAGCTGGATTGGTAGACATGTGGCTGACTATTACTGAGGGAACAGTGGGATCACTGGGATGAGAGATTGGGTGTTAACTTCATCACATGGCCACCTACTTTTAAGTTAAGGCAAATGTTGCTGTTTGTGACAAGGGCCATGATGGAACAGTGTTGATTAGAAGATGTTATATGAGTGATGTGGGGGCTTTGATTGGCCAGGTCATGGCAGGTTATTTGGTGGATCTGGGGAGGGTGTGGCATTGAACCAGTGATGCTGGCATGAGGGATGGAGGCCATCACGCCAGGGCTGCATCTCATGGCTCCCATGCCCTCCCCCCACACACACTGACACACAGTCCACTTTCATCTCCCATCCCTCTTGTAACCATACTCCTGCAATGTCCCACAATGTCCTACAATGTCATTCTTTTTTCTCTCTTATCTCTTTTTCCATCTCTCTTATCTTTTTTTTTGTCTCTTTGTGACTTTTTTTGTATTTTTTTTCAGCTGCCACCAGCACAGCAATGGCCCAACACAGCCAGTTGAACCAGCCAGTTGAACCAGCCCAATGCTGATGTCTCCACCATTGTCATCTCAATGATCTCACTACAATAGATTTGCACTTGCTCCACTTGTTTCAAAGTCACAGAGTTAGCTTTGAGTCCTGATTTGGTCATGTCTCCCTCTAATCCTGTACATCTCTTGCTAGCATACAATGATAGGACAGGTGATGGATGAATTGAAGATAAATTAGTATTTTTCGTTTCTACCTGAAATGTCACAAACTCAGCAAGATAATTGCTGGGCATGGCGACTTTTATGCCTCTGCAATTGGATAGTACTTGTCTCAAAAGGATACCAGACAATGAAAATTGGCTGGTTTTTGTTTTTTTAGTAACACTGACATTGTAAGACACTGCCAGGCCTATGCCACTGTCAACGTCTGAGTGTATGTTGGCATTGATACCATTTACTTTTTGCACTTTCCTCTGAGGAGAATTTACATTATTGTCTGAGAAGTTTTTAGCTTTGTCTTTAACTTTAACAAAAACGTGTCTCCACAGATAAGCATGCTGCAAATTTATGACAAACAAACCTCTGATGAACTGGATATACGTATAAATATCATAGTTTATGCGGTTAACACTACTTTGCACTTGAATCGTCAAATATAGAATTTACGCAGCATCCTCCAAAAGACCTTACATGTGCTTTGAACCTCTGAAGTAGAAGTTTCAGTCTATGAAAGAAATATAGTTCCTGAACCACCATGGTTTGGTAAATAATGGTTGTGGGTTAACTTTGGCTAAAGTGGACTTCTTGTTGGCACCAGCCAAAATTGTTTGAATGAAGTTCAGTGTCATTTGACTATTTAGTTTATTTAAATTGGGGCAATTACATTTTAAGTAGATGTTTGCATGACTTTTAAGAATTGTAATTGAGAGCCAAATCAGATTTTTGTTTGTGTGTTGAGCCTATCGAATCCTATTGAGTTTGTAGCGGTTAATAAAACAAATCCAATCAAACCAGAATTAAATAGAGCAACAGATGCTAAAAGTCAGGTGTATACTTTTGTAACATAGAATTTGTTGGAGTCGCTTTGTCCCATGCACTATGGATGCTGTCTGAGGCAGGATATTAGGCAAGGTAGAAGTGTGTTTTGTTGCCCAGATGACAGGCTCTGTGGTTCTCTGGTTGCTAGGCCGAGTGAATGACAGTTCTCTTTCTGTCAAATGCTGTTGCTGGTTTTTTATGTGTGTTTTTTTCTCTCCTTTTTTCTTTCCTTTCCATTTTGGGGCTTTTTCTTCTCTGCCTTCCTTTCTATGTCAAGAGTTCTGTTTACAGAATGTTGCTTGTCAGGAGTCTGGTCGAGCAAAGAAGACCAATGCTTCAATTAAGTTACAAAACTCCAACCTTCTTAACACGAAGCAGTTTTAGTCCAACTACCTCTGAAGCCTAACATCATGCATGGTACAACATATATATATATAGCAGTGGAACTAATTTCCATTTTGAAAATGTATAAACCTCATACTGCACTGCTGCAGTTACCATCACAGAATGGTCAGCCATGCAATTAAGAAGATCCATGCAGATTCTTATCCCGCTCTAAGCACCCCCACTCAACCAATAACAAGTCTGAGGGCAGGGTTTCACCTTTACCAACCACTAGCAACTAATTTAAAAATCATCTGAGGAAATTGGACTAATATTTGATAAATAAAATTTTGTTGTGCAATTTTAAAAACAGTAAACAGACAGTTCAGTTGTAAATCTAAATAGTTGTCATCCAAACAACTGCTGATCTCCAGCAGCAATAGACGATTGTGGCAAGGTGCATGGCTCTATCTTCCAATGACTGCCACCAACTGCCAGCTTGGCAGAGTTGGATGAGGATGGTTGAGTCAGGCTGGCTGTCACGATCAGGTGTGTCCGTCAGCTGACCTGCCAATGTGCCTGCCAATGTGGCTCACCTGCTGATGGATGTGCTCCTTCTGCCACTTTTCCAAAATCGATTTGATTTTAGTAGAGCACTGTGACCCAGCCATGTACAGGGGGATTTGCTTCTGTCGTCAGGAATGAATGGTCATGACTGATTGTGGCAGATTTGTCAGATTGCCACACAACCCCTGCTTAATATGGACACCCTGTCTTGTTCTGGCCTCTGCTTGTGTTGTTCTTATTTAACAATTCTTCACAGAATAGTAGTGGGTATAGTGGCCCTGTTGTGGCTGGATCTTTTCCAACATTCCAGTTATGTATCATTATCACTCATTGTCTTGTCCACTGCTGTCTAGCGGTGGCTTTGTTTCATCTCACAGAATTTTGTAAGTTGTGAGAATCTTCCTGATATTTCTGAATCAAGAAGTTGTATCAATGTAATTGAATTCCTTTGTCTATGGAACAATCTGCAGTGTAAATCTATACTAGATTGATTTAGATATATTTCATGGTCTAATTTTCTAGGACAGATTAATCATTTGGAAAGCTTTAATAAGATGATATATTAATTGCCCAATTTACAGTGCCCAAGGCTCCCTGCTTACATATATGCTAATGGTTCATCGAAAGATGATCTTTTCTTCTAAAGTAGCCGTTTTCTGTTTTTTAGGCTCTTATCTATGTACATGCCATTACAATAAAAGGTGGGTGCACCTCCACAAAGGGCTCAAATTTACAACTATATAATTCAACATGTAAGCTGTTATTGTATAAAACATTTTTAATCTAAAAAATTAAGCTTACATCGTCATATTTTCATGCAACTGTAGACTTGTTTCCAGTATTCTGAATGCTCTGGCTAAATATGTTTCCTTATTATATGTGTCCTGCTAACCCACGCAGAGGTCAGACCCGAGCAGGGAGTGTGAGAAACAAATTGTTGAAGTGGGAGCGAGCTGTAGCAGAGCCAGTGGTGGCCACACTGATAAATTGTCCTGTAGCCAAAGATGCTCGCTATTTCAAACCTGCTGTCTTTCCCATAGGGGCTTCTAAAGCATGGTCAATAAACATATATAAGTATATATAACTTAAAGGGGAATCACCATTTTTAGCAACAACAAAAATGCCAACTTTGACACCATCCTGTGGCAAGACATATAGATATTTCAATTCCAAAATTATCTGGATTTGTCCAAAAACACCAGGGCATAAACTGTGTAAAATTTTTTCTGGGTACTGCAAGCGGTTCCTGTTGAACAGGACAAACAAAATCCGCAAGTTTTTACACTTTCCCAGGACTTACGGGACACCAGCAGTTACCAGAAAATCTCAAATTTTCATCATTTTTGGTCTGAAAACACTTACTTTGTGTGGAAATGTGGACTTTTTTTGATGTTCACCGATGAGAATAGTACCCAAGCTTCGATTAAGAACAGTAGTGGTCATCTGTCACTCACAAATTAATTCGTGGGAAAGCCTTTTATCTTTTTTTTCATGCTTTGAGTCACCACAAATTTCCCTGTCCTCCATATTGCCCTGAACTGCTTTGGTGACGTCACCATGGCCATTGTTGCTATTGTTGTGGTTATGACATCACTATGGTCAGCTGACCAGTAATTTCTCAAATTTAGGCTGTTGTAGGATTAGGGCCTTTTACATGGACACTGAATTTTCTCAAGCAAGTGAAAAAAAATCTTTTTTATTAATAAGTTAAAATGTTGAACTAAAAGTGAGATTTTTAGATTTTTATGGTCCCTCACTGTACTTGTTGCAGGATGACTTTCAAAATGGCTGACAAAGGCTGAAAGTACCTCTTAGAAAATTTCATTTTGCCTGGAAAAGTTATTCTTGTTAGTACTGAAGATTCATATTGCACTTAGCATTTGACTTTTATGTCAAGGAATATCTGTTGAAAAACTTATGGTGCTGGCAGGTCTGGTTATTTCAGACCAGGTCGTTTTATGACAAAAAATCTGAGATTTCCTGGTAACTGCTGGTGTCCGATAGGACTCAAGCAAAGCCCTGGAGAAAGCTGAAATAGGCTTTGCTCTTTCAACCAGTATGGAAAAACTACTTGCAGTAGCTTCATGAAATTTACATATATTCAAGACTGGGTATTTTCCTAAAAATGTGGAGAATTTCAGAGTGATAGACTCAATTTTGAATGCGTATGATTAACTTGAAATAGGTGTGTCAACACTGCAAAAATGGTGATCTCCCTTTATATTATATGAGTAATATAAGTATCTATAAGCTTAGAAGTCCCTATGGTCTTTCCCGTCCCATTTTCTGCTTTTTGGTGCATTTTTCTCTCTTTGGTTAGTCCACAGACAACATGCCAGGATGAACGACCACTTATTCATAAAATCAATTTTTTGACAAGAGTGGATGGTTTCTTTTATCAGGAAAACAAAGATGCTGTGTTCATTTTGTTGAGAAAATATTACCCTAAAAATTGCAATTAAGATTGATGTTGTTACAATGTGATTCTCATTTGACACGGTTAGATTGTTCACAGGCAATTGATTGCTCTATTCATGTCTTGACTTTCTTATCAGGGAAATTGTTGATGCAGGGCTTGGCAGGAATTGGGCCAGAACAGCAGCTCAATATACGACTGGTTGGAGCCGTCCATCACTTGACTGGCTCAAACGAGCAGGGATAACTTAATCTGCTCAGCTTAAAATAATTGAAGAATGTGTCATGGACTCTGACACGATTATGCAACACTGTGTTGGCGAGAATCCGATACTGTCTATAATGATGCGCTAATTGTGTCTACAAATATATGAAAATGCTGATATTATTTTCCTGTCTATTTATTGTTACTATGTAGTATAGGCCAATGGGCTTTCAAGAACTCTTTCAACAAAGTGACTAAAATAGTCATTTGATTAATTAATTCTATTTATAAACCGTAGCCTATTCCTTTATAAGCGAATTCATATATTTTCTGATTTGGAATGAAGATAATTTACTTACGTTTGTCTGCTGTCGTGTATGTTAATAAAGTTAATAAGTCATTTTCGCAAGAACAATTCCTTTGCAAATTCAGGCAAGTTTAAAGTTGTCGTCTGCTTCTAAAATTGGCAATCGTTTTGTTGACCCACTTCAGACTCAACAAATGTCAACTGTTGATTACTTGTTACATCATCCATAAATAGCCTGATTGGTGTCTAGGAATTATGTAACAACGTCTGGTTCTGATCATCAGATTCTGCCAGGTTTCAGGTGTCACTGATAGTTCTAGAATGAACCGTTTTCTGACAAGTTCGTCTGCTAGGTTCGTGCCTGTTTGCTAAAGATGGCAATTCCACACAACCACACATGGTTTGGAATTTGTTTTGCACGTTGGCATTCAATAATAATGGGACAAGGTGAGTCGAATATATTTCTGATGATTTCGTTTGTTTTGGATCTCAGGATAAAATTACTATCCATAAGTAACTTCTAAAAAATCACGTTTTTTTATAAAAAGATTTTTCACGAACATTACATTGTATGATTGTAGAAAAAAGAATTCCAAAGACACATTCAATACTCCAGAATGTAAATTTGTCCTCTCGATAACATGGCGATGTTTTTCCCAGGATAGATGTAGTGGAGCTATTTTTGCCCATGTATGGTTTGTTTAACCTAGTAATTTAATGAGATATTGACATGGGAGTAGATTAGCCAGGATGATCGGCTCATTGACCCTTAATTCCTGTGGGTTGCCAACACAAGTGACAACAGCCACGATTATCTCATCCTGCTACTATCAGTCCGTCTCATTACTCATCACTCATTATGCGGTCTATGGTGAATGAATATTACGATGTAGCATGAAATACAGATAGTAACTTTTCGTAGCACACTCTGAAGTTATATTCTTCAGAAAATAACTTGCAGAGATGCATATATATGGAAAAGTCGTCTCATTACAGGACTGTATATATTATAGGCCTTTAGTAGAGTGCTTCGAAATTCTAGGCTATCTCATCATTATTTCTGCATCTGAAAACTGGTAGTTTTATTCAACCCAGTGGCATGACGATAAAAATGTGATGCATTTACTGAACTACATATATGTATATTCTGGCATCGGCTAGTTGCGGCTGAACATTTTTGCAACACCAATACCTTGGCTGATGTTGATGTTGTGGGTGTAGAACACCTGGCCAGTTTGAACGAGTTTGAGTGAGTTGGCAGGTCTTTGAGTTTGAGGACATTTTGTTTTGGCTTTCCTTGTGGTTTTCCAATCATCTTTCAGATATGATAATCAAAGTGTAATGTGCTCTGGGGAGTTTCTATCTCCATGCACCATGATATCACTAGTATTCACTATACACTTTTTACTTCACTTTTAAAAAAAAATGACGGTTTATTTTGTAGAGGATTTCTTTAAGAGTATTTTAACAACATGTTTTTGAAGAAGAAAATAAGACAGCAATACAAGCATGTGGCCCGCTGATCAAGAGTAATGGGCTGTTCTTATAGATAGCATGTGGGGAAGCATGTCAGATTGCTGGCAATTAGGTGAGAGTCTGGCATCCTATGCTTGTTATGGAGGGAGATTTACTTGTCATTATCTCTGCTTCCCTTTGAAATTATCAGCCCATTGGTTTAGGGTGTCTGGGCGCATCATGTCTGAGTAGAATCAGCAGATCAATTGATTGGAGGGAGATGCTGTGGGTGGGGAGAGACAGTGTGAAATCTGACTGTAGTTTTATTAGTGATTATGTAAAAGTAGGTATAAAACTTGCAGTTAATTCAGTGTGGGCTATGAAGTATTTTATGACAATTTAACAGCACTTAGGAAGTTCTATTTTATACACCCAGCTGCAAATTATCAACTTCCATGACCTATTATCAACTTCCAAGACTATAATTAAATCTCATACTATTGCTGTAATAGGCAATTGCTGTAAATTTATGGCAATGTTTTACACTGCATTGCTTGAATCGTTGCACTGACAGCAGCTGTTTTTCTTATCGTTTCTTTCTTCTTTTGGCTCTGGCAGCATCTGATGGCATCATCTGATGGCATCATTTGGTGGCAGGCATCATCTGGTGGCATCATTTGAGTGTGCTCCATTGTTGATGGAATTGGGTGGCAAGCTAAGCTGCACCCCTGTGTGATGTCACAATCCTTACTGTGGCCCAGGGGAACAATTACAAGCCAGATTGCTGCTGTCCTGTGTTGTGTGCTATGTGCTGTTTGATCTGCTAGTGTCACTCTGTTGTGATATGCTTGAAGTAAGAAGGAATGGCTTGTTCAGCAATTTTGATTTCTTCCTCTTTGATTTTTCTTTGTCTCTGATGACATCTGATGGTTCAACATTGCCTCACACAGAAGCTAATCTGCCTTTTTGGGACTTTGTGCTGGTTTAATGCTGTTGTATAAAAGACTGTCTGCAAAAATGTCTTATCCCTCTGGAATGGTTTTAAAGATATCTGTTCAGTTATATTCTAACCATTTTCTCAGTTAGATATATATAATTTAAAGTCGGTCTTACAACAGAGGATCTTATAATGCAGGTACCATTGTATCAGTTTGAAGTTTTTAAAAATCTTAACTGTTTATTGCATTGAGAATTATAAGTCAACTTCAGTTTCGTGCGCCCAGAAAATGTTGGCTAGAGTGGGGTCGTGCTTACTGCTGAAACATTTTCTAGCTGTTTTCTGTGTGGTTTTCAGTTTTGGTGTGGCCTAGTCTCAATCAACCATAACCTCAGCCCTTTCCCATGGAACTCTTTCAGTCCCTTCCACAACATGTAGGAAATAGGGCAGATCAATCACTGCCATTGGGTCCTATGACTCCTATCAGTGGTGCATCGCGGTATCTCTGTATGAAAGGGGGTGAGGTGAGGTGTGAGGGGATCCAAGGTGAGGTCACTGGGCTGAGGGGTGACACTCTCTACCCCACTGAATAGAAACCCTTTTAATCACAGCATTGTGATACAATAGAGCTGTGTGTGACAGGGCTATCTTGTTGACCAAGTCCACTGTGTTAGCTCAACTGCCAAGTGTCAGCTGAACTAGTTGGTCTGTTAGTATCTCGCCACCCAACTGGCAATGGTATATCTCTTATATCAAGTGTGGTAGTTATGTAGTTATTCTACAACTGTATCTATGAAATACCGTTGGCTGGACCTTCGGATCTTCAACTTTTGAGTATTATTCAAATGAATCATTTACCTTTATCAGATATGGGGTGCCTGCTTTACAATGTACCAAACAGTTGAAAATATGTTTGTTATTGTTTTCAACTTTATTATGTCAATGATTCTGTTCGTCCATGAAAGGCTACCTCCTAGTGTAGCCTTTGGAATACTCGTATTAGAGAATTAATTTTGGTAAATGGGACACCATTTATAAGCTAAACATCTACCTCCAAATGATCTCATGAAGAATAGAAAACCGTTTTAAAGAGTGGATCGATACATATTTCACAATCAAATGTGTTCTCAATTTTGAATGATGGACCTATATTTTGAATGTATACTGCATTGTCTTAAACTGCTTATAGGACAATACTTTGAATACTGTAATCCAATTAGGATCATCTTGCCTCAGGTTGCCTCTTGTTGCCTTAAGGTGTCTTGTTTGAAACAACACAGACATTTCCTGGCAGTTCCTTGTTTCAAGCAGTCTATCATGGAAGTAATTGGGCGTATTCGTTTTTTAATTCTGACAAGAATCTGACAAGCAGGATGTCTTGCAGCAGATAAAGTTACATGGGCAGGAAATGGAACATGTCATCATTGTCATGGTAACATTAGCAAACTCATGCATTAAGGGATATTCTTGTTGAAACTAAAGATTTATCTTTGAGATAAGCTGATGCAAGAAATCCAAGAAACAAAGTATGATGATAAAATAAATGAATGTTAAAATTAATATCATGATAAACAAGTTAAAAAAAACCACAAGCTAATGCTGGATTGATAAAATCTTAATGAAATGGAAATCTGTCTTGTTTGATAAAAACTGCCTCAGAAATATTCTTATTTGTCAATGGTAAAAATTTAAAAAGCAATATTTTAATCTCATCAGACAGTACAAAATCAAGATAATCACAATTCAATTCAAAATGCCGTATTTCTATCACTGCAGGGGCCTGGAGGGCATGTTGACAGAAACTTTCAATGCAAGTCTAGCAAGAACCTGAACACAGAATTGAAAACAAAAATTGAAGTGTCACAGGGAAAAGCAAAAACATTCAGCAGTTGACAGCCGTGCTCAGATGATTAGATTGAAGCATGGCTCTATCACATTAGATCCAAATGCTGCTGCTGAGTGGGATTGGTGCCTGATGCTATAATCTGGTTATCCCAGGCGATTATCAAAGGGTGTGAAGTTCAAAGGGTTGTGGGATTGGAAAATTTGAACTGACAGAACTGTAGGCTTGGCTTTTTAATTGTGTGCCATGTGTAGAGTTTTGTTGCACCAAATTGTAGAGGTGTGATCGTGTAAAGGTTTCAATTGTGAACTGTGGAAATGTATGTAGTGATACAAGAGAATATATTGGCACAGGTAACATTTGGAAGTTGAGGGCTAAATAGATTGATGTATAGCTGGATAGATAGCTAGAATACTGGATAGATAGATAACTTAATACATGTAGATAGGTAGATAGATAGATCATTCATCATTTCATCCATTCCTTCATTCATTCATTCATTCATTCATTCATTCATTCATTCATTCATTCATTCATTCATTCATTCATTCATTCATTCATTCATTATAGTTAGCTTGCATTTATTTGTACTATTGCAGATTGGTTGCCAATGGTTGGTTGCTAAAACTTTTTTTAAAGGCCCTCAACTTCCAAGACCAATTTAATCCCATCCTCAAAAGAGATATTGCCTGTGTGGCACACCAAAAAAACTGATGCAGATCCTCTTTAGGGAATTGCTCAAGAAGCGTTTATATTGCTAAACCACTCCATTACCATGATGGCTTAAGTTGTTGCCTATGAGATCCTGCTGCTCAAGCTGAGGCCTGGCTGAGTCCAGTTAATCCCAGCCTGGGGCAGTGTCTGCTGGCTTGCATGGTGTGACAAACAGCTTCTGTTAAGTATTGCAAAAGCAGCTACTTGGGGATTATCTCTTTTCCTTGGGAATGCACACAAAGCCAGGATAACACATGTGTGCCCATAAAAGTTGTTGCAATGAATGCTTAATGTTCAACATTGCTTGCCACAAAACTATTTGATTCTCAGGTTATGTTGCCTCTCTGACAATGACAGCCATCATGTAATGATTCATGTTTCGTTTTATTGCAAACGCATCCTTTGTGGAAGGATACTGCGAATGGAGTTGATGAAACATGTAATTCCAGTAATTAAGTGTGCGCTTCTCTTGTCTGTCTGCTCTTGCGATAAGTTGCGAGTTGACGGGTTCTCCATGGTCCTTGTGCAATGGTTCTCTCCTTGTTTGGAGTTGTTCCTGCATGGTTCTTGGGAACCTTTTTGTTACGCCATTTTCACTGCCCTACAGAACTTGTTCTAAACACGTTGAAACAACAAAATTCACCACTTTTCCGTGTGTTATCCACTACATGCAGGTTCAATACAGTGCAAAGTGCATAAAATGCTATGGAAAGGGAAACTGCGCTCTCAGTAAACGGATGTGTCGAAGGCTCGTATGTTTTGGCTACGCCCTTCTGTTTCAAGTATATTTTGAATATAACAGGTGTGGTAGGTTATATTATATGTCATGTTTTGAATAGGTGCTTAATTACCACTGCTGGGCATCACAAAGTGAAACTCCCCCTTTGTTATCATGATTTCACACTGAAGCAAGGACATTTTATTCAGCGGGATGGCTGAGTAGTTATGGTTCAAGCCTGCTCCGCTGAAGGTCTTTGCCTCCATGGTTCAAACCTCAAATGGGGACCTCCATGAGCAAAGCAAAATCCCAGCCATACAGTGCCGCCTGTAAGTAAGTGAAACGGATGATATTGTGCCATTGCATCAATGCTAAACACGCTCAACCAAACTGCTTGTAGAGGCATGAATTCTCATCCTATGAGAGGAAAACTTATTGGGTCATAAAGGCCAATATGTGAGGCATGTGGGATAAAAAAAGCAGCCAATTTTCTTTGCTGTAGTCAGAGTTAGGTATGGGTCAAAGTCTTTGATAAGTAAGTGAAACGCAGGCCCAATGTTAAAACATAGGGAAGGGTGGTTCACTTACTTATCAAAGACTTTGACCCATACCTAACTCCGACTACAGCGAAGAAAATGGGCTGCTATTTTTATCCCACTTGCCTCACACATCGGCCTTTATGACCCACTTTGTTTCCCTTTCATCCAATGAGAATTCATGCCTCCACAAGCAGTTTGGCTGAGGATGTTTAGCATTGATGCAATGGCACAATGTCATGCGTTTCACTTACTTACAGGCGGCACTGTAGATGTCATCTGGATGAGACATTAAATTGGCCATCCTTTGTTTCAGTGTCTATGCTTCGCAAGTAAATGTATAATGCTGAGGACTGGTCACTGGTGCTCACTCTTCAATCTCATCTATCGAACCTTGTGAGTGCTCAGAACTGGGCTGCAGTTATCATATCTTTCTTTATCTAGTTGTTTCTCCTGGACAGCAAATTCAAACTTTTCGAAGTTGAATTCAAAAGGCATGCGAGGAGCCCTGACCCATTGCCTGAAACTAAGCAGTGTGTGATCATTGTGATGTATCACTAGTGCCATGGACCCAAGCTACTTGGTTGGCAAGGATGCAATATGCTCTCTGTATATATATAATCTGAAGTTGTGTTCCTTCAGCATTTATAACATTCTCCTTATTTGCCTGCAGGACCCTATATATAGCCATAGACACAGAACTTATGCATATGCACGCCTACTGCGATGGCAATGCCACTCAAGTCAATCATGAAAGAGAGGCGCAATCACGCACACGCACTTATACTTCTCGGATTTACTAAAGCGAAGCATAAAAAGCGAACATGAAGCATAAAAAGGAGACATTTAGCATAAAGCGGAACATTCCCATTCTTTTGTAAATGTATATCTCAAGTCGTATTACACATATATCTGGGTGCTGCCAGAGTTGTTTTGCACATTAACAGTTTCTTTGAGAATTGTAGAATTCATGGACCAGGAATACAGCTCAGATTTGCTCAAGCTTCTATACTTATTCAAATGGAAACTATATAATATACATGAGCACTGTTTTAAGAGCTTCAGTTGGTTTTAGCTTGAGAAAGGAAAAGACTCTCCGAATGAAGGTGCTTGATTGTTCATAATATGTTACGAAAGAATGTTTCCTGTTTTCCTTATGGCCTTTCTGAAGTTTCTTTATTTTATACGGTCGTCTATTATCAAAAATTATATTTTCGCACACATTCCTTGAATGCGAAGGAGGTTAAAACGTCAACTCAAAATCTGAAAGACCATTTCCCTTCTCATTTATTCTCAGAGAGCTACTGTATGTGGATGAGGCCTATAATAGATATTCGAGTTTTAAAATAATTTAGATTTCACTCAGAAAAAGACCTTAAGACAAGATTTGACAAAAATCAGAAAAAGCACTAAAGTACTTTGGAAAAAGTAAGAGATTGAAAAAAGAAATTTGAGAAAAAAGAGACTGGTGGAGCTTGGTTACACCCAGAACAAGGAGCCTTGGTATGGCTGGAGGCAGTGGGGAGTGCCAGGCTGGTGCTTCCTGTTGACTGCTTGTAATGTGTGACAGGCCATTAGGCAAACTGACACTGACAAATAGCTTGGCCCTATGACAGATCTTGTAAAAGAAGTCACAAAAATCTTGGTGAAAAAAGAAGACCTTTTCAGGCTGCTATACAAGAGCTAGCAAGATGAGGCAAGCAAGAATGCTGCATTATGAAGGTGATAGTGAGAGGTTTTAGGGCAACTGCTTTTTTCCTTCTGATCTAATATAATGATCGAGATAGACTGTGTATCAGGAGTGATTATTTTTTGTGTTCCATAGGAATATTGCTATCAAATGGTCAAAGGCAACAGTATTTGAGATCGTCTGATCAAATTAGTGCACTGGTTGAGGAAAGTGTACAGATATGTTAGATGTCAGGGAGACAAATGCAGCACAGTTTGGAGTCGTCTTTAGATTTATATCTTGACTTTGAAATTGTAATATTAAAAAATAACATTGACAATGACAAATGGCTGTTCTCTATTACATGACTTGCTAAAGACTCACCAGAAAGTAAATGATCCACCTGCTGCAGCCTTTTCATGTTTTATCTGTAGTCAGGGAAGCCTGAGATGCTACCCAGAGGTGATGTCTCCAGAAATTCTTATCCTGCTCATGCAGTGAAAATAGCTGGATATGGATACATTTCAATTGGATGGAAATGGTCAGTTGCTGTGCTGAGGCGAGGAAGGTTACATGCTTTAGTTTAAAACTGGTCTCTTCTCTTGAGGAGTGCTGCTTAAGCATTTTATCTTGAGTAGTAATGATGAAAAGTTATTCATTTGTCAAGTTTATCAAGTATCCTTTAACAGATTTGCCTTTTGAGTATAAGTGAATGATCTAACTTGTCGCTTTGCACTACTTTCAACAGAAAGTTTACGTCGTAACCTTCTTATCTTTAGGTGCGATACCGCCCAGATACTTTCTCTTCGGATTGGCTTCACAAACACATTATGGTGCAATGAGTGTTTGATAAAAATTGTCAGGGGAGATGTATTTACTTGGAATCATTCAGACTACCTTAGATATGGCGAATTTACTCAGGACTGAGGAGTGGAGGACCCTGGGTTGAGGAATCACGATTATCAGTGGGTGGATTGCCAGGGTTACAAGTAGTAAAACATAAATAATGAGGACCTCATGGGTTGGGGATCATGGGTAGATGCTTGTCAGAGCTTTTTTTCCTCGGTGATTATGAGTTGTAATCTCTTCAAATGGCGACTATGGCTACTAAGGGGATTACTGATAAATTGGGAAAACAGTGTTAAACAAGCAAACACTATAAACAGTTAGATTTCTAACAACTGTGATGATTTGCAATAGAATTAACTATTTAATCCATGATCTCTCGGCCCCAACCAACCTCGTGAAAAACAATCAAATTAAATTCGAGCACTTCAGAATGTTTCAACATAGATTTATTCAAAATTATTGTATAAATATAAAGAATATTAAACTGAGCCAATGCATGGTTTTCTCAGTTCAAGCTATCTGGCAGGTTTACTTTATAAACGCATTGTGCAGCTCTCCTCGTGTTACACATGTACCCAATGAGTGGGACATTTTACTTGTCCAATATAGACACTGACACAAGGGACCCACTAAAGTATTTGAAATGCGCATCAACAGGTTTTACTTTTTGAGGTGATTATTAGATAGTAATCACCTCTGAAACATAGTTTCAGTTTGGCCCAAACGGAAGTGTAAAATCTCAGTCCCTTAAGAGGTACTAAGCCAATGATTCCCTTAACTTGGTACCTCCTAAGGGATCCTCCCTAAAATGTTTAGTCCTTTTGGGAAAATCCCTCCTGAGTTCTGTGATTATAACTTTCTTACATTCATAATCACTGTGTAGGCGCTTCTGAGACACCAAGGTGACTGAAACTTGTATAATCACTTGGATAACAAAACCATAGTCGACAAACAGTCAATTGCTTAATCTCAGTCTCAATCTCAGTCGACCACAGGTGTTGAGATACTGAGCGTCTCCCCTCTCCTTCGTGTTTCTGACAGTTACACATTGTATTGCATTGGAACCAGGCTTTCTCAATGCAAAATTAATCCATGTTTAACTGCATGAAACAGAAATAACAGCTTAAAAACTGCCATAAACTATTTTTGGCGACTAAATTCATTTTGGAGATTACAGAGATTACAGTTTATAATCACCGAGGAAAAAAAGCTCTAATAGAGCTTTTTTTCCTCGGTGATTATGAGTTGTAATCTCTCCAAATGGCGACTATGGCTACTAAGGGGATTACTGACCATTTAGGAAAACAGTGTTAAACAAGCAAACACTGTCAACAGTTAGATTTCTAACAACTGTGAAGATTTGCAATGGAATGAACTGTTTCATCCTGGAATCATCCATAATTTCACTGCCCCTAACCAACCTCGAGAAAAACAATCAAATCAAATTCGCAAAATCTATCAAATTAAAGCATGCATTTGTTCTAAAATGCTTGTAATTCGGTTATGAATGCATTAAATACAAATAATATTAAACCAAGCCAAAGCATGATCTTCTCAGTCCAAGGTAATTTCTCATTTGCGAAGCGTCCATGAACAATTTTTTTCGTATGCGGATGAGCGATAAACATTTTTATGCCAATTTTATCATTACAGTACCCCAGTTGTAGAGTGGAAACACACTTTAGTTTTCATGTGCTGGACAAACTTTTTTTTTCACTGTCAAGTGGGAAACTTACTTTTTTTTCACCAAAAATCCATGGCTCCCTCCCCAAGATAATCTGGCCAGCTCTAAGCCCTCGTAATTTAAATGTTTAGATAATACAACTACTACTTCTACTACTACTAAGTACTACTACTATTATAAACTGAGCCAAATAAAAAACGCAAAACTATTCCCAGGGCTTTATTTTTCTGTATTTGCTTCAGATGGGCTATTTAGTGTATGCATGTGTGTCATCAGGTATCAAAGGACTCCGTTACAAAAAATAATTCAAGTGTGATCGTTATTTGCATGTCCGTGGCCAAGTTTATCACATTGGGGTATTGCAAGTGGACTGGGGCATTAGGCATCCCACAGAGGAAATCTAATGATTTCATGTGAAAGCTTGAAGAAAATGATGAAAAAGGCCGTACAATTCACTTCAGTTGTAATCACTTAACATGCTAAAATTTTGTTTTTTGAGAAGTCATGTCAGAGTTTGTCACACACAATGATATTCCAGTGAAACAATGCAGCTGTGGAAACAGGTCCTAAAACAGCCTGAGAGTGGTAAAAAGCTTAGGGTCCATCAAAAAGACTTTACACACCCAGTATAGCAGCCGTAGGACAAGCAGCAGTACCAAGTGTACCCTCCTCGTTATTTTTATTGCGGGGGCTAATGTCAGGTTGTGAGAATGGCACAAGGAGTGCACACCGGCACACACAATGACTATTTTAAATGTGAAGCTGTTATAGAGATTGTGTTAGGTCTTTCTGATAGACTGTACAACTTTTTGATGCCACAGCTATTGTACAGGCAGTTTGAGGACTTGTTTCCATTGCTGCATTGCTGCACTGGAATATCATTGTGTGTGACAAACTCTGAGCTGACTTCCCGAAAACCTAAATTTTTAACAAGTCAGATGGCACTTATTGAAGTGAATTGTGTGGCCTTTTTCATCATTTTCTTCAAGCTTTCACATGAAATCATTAGATTTGCCCTATGGGGTGCCCTATACCCCCTTCCAGTGGCCATACCCCAATGTGACAAACCTAGCAACAGACACACAAGAAATGGTCACAATTGAGTTATTTTAAGCAACTGGGTTCTTTGACAACTGATTATACATATACATAAACTCAAAAGGCAATCTGAAACTTATACACAAAAATACAGCCCTAGAAATAGTTTTGCGTTTTTTATTTGGTTCAGTTTATAATGTTACACATTTACCTAATGTGTGGGACCTTTTACTTGTTCAGTACAGTCACCAATACAAGGGACCACAAAAAATATTTGAAATTGGCATTAAAAGGTACACGTTTTAATAGAAAATAGTGAAATATTTCTACAACATGATATGTTCTATCTATGTATCTCTCTATCTATCTGTCTATCTGTCTATCTATCTATCTATCTATCTATCTATCTATCTAGCTATCCTATAATATATCTCTCTGACTTATTTATACATCTATTTATTAATCTATTTGGCCATCTGTCCATCAATATATCCAGTTATCTATCAATTTATCTACATATTTATTTATCTATCTATTTATCCATCTATTCATTATCCATCTATCTATTTTTTATCTAGTTATCTATCTATCCAGCCATATTTATCTTTGTATCTGTTCTAATTCCTATCTATTTCGTTGTATCTATTTATCTGAAGTCGCTTGTGAAATATCAGTGCTCGTGCAGTGTTTGCCAGTGTAAGTATAAAATTCATTGAGGGTGTTGTTATACATTAAATTTATAATCGCGTGTCCCCAACCTTTCCTCAACTTGGAATAACGAAGTAATTAAAGAATGGAGCAGTGCGTATAACTTGTATAATCACTTGTACTAGCAAACCATGCATAGTCGCCAAACAGTCAATTGCTTATAATTAATCTCAGTCTCAGTCTCAATCTCAGTCGCCCATAGGTGTAGAGATACTGAAGCCTTCCCCCTCTCCCTTGTGTTTCTGACAGTTACACATAGTTTGCATAGGAACCAGGCTTTCTCAATGCAAAATTAATCCATATAGCTGGGTAAAACAGAAATAACAGCTTAATAACTGCCATCAACAATTTTTGGCGACTTAAGTCATTTTGAAGATTACAGAGATTACAGTTTATAATCACCGAGGAAAAAAAGCTCTACTAAGGGTCTGTTACCAGGGTTTGTTGACTGAGTATACAGTGGTTCTTGTGAGGAGAGACCCTCTTGTGGATAGGAATCCTTGTATGGGTGTGGTCCCTCCTCTGATTTATATTTTTTGTGCAGTATAATATGCAATGAATAATGAACACCTCATGAGGTGGGAATCAGGGGTCTAATCTACAGATGCAAGGGTCTGTTACAAACTTATACCATGGTTTGTCGTCAGAGTATACAGTAATCCTTGTCAAGAAATACTCTTTAGTGAATACTGAATATAGAATTTCTTTTTTGAGTGTTCTCTTTCCTCATCCTGTGAGGCATATTTCTGTGTAAAAAAAATAAGTTAGTGTGGATGAAAATGTGGTATATGTACATCACAGGATGGTTGCTTGTGGGAATTTCGTTTGTAGCATACTCATCACAGTGCCTGCTGTATTTGAACCATTTCCACAGTTGGTTGCAAAAGCTTGTTGTTGCAGGATATTGACAGAAGCATGCTGTCTTTGTCATGTTATGCATCCTGTAAACCCTAGATGGCTAGCAGATCCCCATATCTCTTTGTAGGGGGTATTCTGCTGGGTGCATTGATTTTCACGCTGCCATGGACATCTCAATACATGATATGACTGGCGATGAATACCTCCCCTGTGACCTTGTAGCCCGCAATCATTGCTCCCTGCAGACCACCAAGTGAATTACCTCTCTCACTGTCACTGTCACATCTGCCTTTCCTGCCCTGCCCCATAAAACACACATTGCCCATGCCCACTGCAGAAGCGACCTCTAAATCAGCTGACCTCTGCTAAATGAGGCTCGCCATGCATGATACTATCAAGGACATCCGGATTCATGAGCTCTATTTTTTTCTCATTCCCTTTCACATGCAGATGGAAATGTGACCAGTTCATGTCATTCAGGCATTTGCCTGCAATAAATGTGGCATATTCTACCTGCTTATTTCAGTTGATTTGCCTTCAGTGTTTTATATATATGCAATCTTTTGTGGTTTTATATTGTAGAAATTTAAGTCACATACTTGATGATTTTGCATTTTGAGTGCTTGGTGAATTTGCATTTTGAGAATTTCGCTGTTTCTAAATAATATTATATTCAGCAGGTTTTTGTTATAAATAATTTTTGAAAGCTGGCTCATTATCTCAATCAAAATACGATGGAAGTCAAGCTTAGCTTTGAGATGCCATATTTGAACAAGTAAAGCCATCGTGTCAGTATACATCTACTCTAAAACCAAATTTTCTCTGAGTATTCTCAGGTCAGGTGGCGGTCAGTTGGCTTGTGACTGTTTATCCTGTGCCTCCCATCAACAGCCCTGGCACGTCAGCAGTTCTGGCAGTGGGTCTTCCACACTCCATTGCCCACATTAGGCGGCCAGGCTACACTTGCTGTCTAACTTGCTCTTAGCAGTTTGTCCATTCAGGGCTGCTCCCCCTCCTCCAGTCCATCAAACTCCTATGATTTCCGCCCTAGGTCCTGCCATGAATGACTAATGAACTCATGAGCACCTCGTACTTAATTTCCAAGATGGGCTGTAGTGGAATGTGCCATTGCTAGCTTCTGGCTAGTTACTGTGAAATCACGGGTTTGTTATAACTTCCTATTGGCCTAGTTGGTTGAAATGGCTGTTAAAGTTGGTTGATGGTTCCTAAGATGTCTGGTGGTCAAATTTGGAATTAAGGGTCTTTCCTGGCATTTTCTCTTTTTGCAGGAACTTTCATAAAATTATACTAAGCTGCTTTGTCATGACAAGTTAAATTCTCTGTAGATGTAGTAGATTTAGGAACCCAGCCGTAACTCACATACTTCTGTAATCCCTATCACTTCTTCACATTATGTTCACAGACCATGGTTAATTCATAGTAGCCAAGCCAAGCAGCTGGTCCTATCTAAAAGCTGCACTGGCACCAAGACAATGCAGTATACCATATTTTATGTGACACCAATAATTAAGTGAACTGATGTATGTGTGAGCCAGTGAGAAGTCTTGAGATTCGCCTAGAACCATCAATCAACTCCATGTTGTGCCAAAAAACTACCAACAATCTCCATTAGAGGACTGCATTGAATCTGTGTGGCTATTTGCATTGGTGCGGCTGCCTTTTCCTGTAATTTCTCCTCCTTATACATACAAGTGCTGTCGTTGCTCATTGATGGGTCATTCACTGTGAGCTTGTAATCAGTCTAGAATTCCAACCAGACCACTCTGCTGCCTGCTTTTGCTGTTTTATTGGGTGATTAGTTTGTTTTACTCTCCTGGCAGTTAAATGGGCTGTAGGCTTAATGGCTTGCTCTAATTGAAGAAGTTTGCTTTGACTTTATTCATCTTAAATAGCTCTATTATGCTGTTTTTGTTAGAATATCAAATGACTCACCTGTCCTTGTCTCTTTCTTAACAAGTAAACCAAAATCGATGGGACTGGTGCTGCTTGGCTCTCTACACACAAATGAACTTGCATGTTCCCGAGAGTTGCCTTGCAGTCAAAACTTTTAGTGGATGTGATTCTCTGATCTTGTTTCTTCATTATTCAGCTCATTGAAATGGGAAGATGTTGTTTTGCCGTCAATTAAATGTTTTTCTCGTCTAAGTGAGCCCCCGAGACGATTGGGGAGTGGGAGGCGAGTCCTGGAAGGGGGCTTGGATTTCTGCCCGGAGTTGGGCGTTCGTGAGGCTGGCCATTGGTTGTAGATTAGATAACTAGATGAGAGGCTGGCTTGATGACCGTCACTTGTAAACCGGAGTCTGTGTCTATTGACAGAGGATCAGTGACCAGGCCCACTTGTCCGTCTCTAAGACTGTCTTTGTAGTGGCTGCTTGGTATTCTGTGTGTTGTCTTCTCTAAAACACCCCATATTTCTTGGCGGCCCCTTTTGGGCACCATTTGCCTAGTGTAGCGTGTGGTGCCCACTGGCTTGGCTTGTGCCGACTTGCCTCCCCCCTCTTATATGTATTCACCAGGCTTAACTTTTGCACTGCTGGGCCAATCAAAGAATGGAGATTTACTTGGTCTAGTGCCAGTGTTCTGGCCGTGTGCTAACCAGCTGCAGCCCTTCTGGTGGTTGTTTAGTATAGGACTCCGGTGAGTCGATCTGCCCTGCCCGGGGCTGTGTACTGCTGCAAAACAAGACTGGTCACCCAAGCGGACGCCATGAGTCCACCCATTCCACCCTCATGATGCACAGTGATGCATGTTCAAGTGTAGACCAAGCTGGGCGTGGTCAGACTCTGCTCAACATATCAGGAGCACGGTCATTGACCATCAGTGTATGGTTAGTATCTTGCTGTCTATGCAACATATGAGTACGGTCAGTGACCGTCATTTACCGTTAGTTTATGGTCATGTCCTTATTCGCTATGCACCAACACAGTAAGGAGGTTGATACCCTTGTAGGTGGTCATTTAGGCTGGCTTGATCTATGGGCTAATATATAGAAGATGTGCTGCTGGCCTCTTCAGGGCCTCTTCTGCTGCTATGCTTCTAGTGCTTTGTCAAATATAAACAGTCTGTGGACCAAGCACTGTAATACACCCTCCTACTGATATGGGTAGCATTTATGGTACAAGCTGCAGGAATATCTGGTTGCAGCCATGGCTGCAGTCTCTGGTAAAGGTTTCTGTATTATATTTATTTCTGATTGGAGTCTTCGTTTGGTCTATCTTTTGTGGAGTTTCTAGATTTAGTCCCTGAGTAGTCTCCAAGAGTCTCTCTCAACAGTCTCCGCTAGCATTTTCTAGTTTGAAAATCTCTGGCAGCAGTCTCTGGCAGCAGTCTCTGGCAGCAGTCTCTGGCAGCAGTCTCTGGTAACATCTATGGCTGTAGTCTCTGTTAGCAGTTTCTTTCTGGTGGCACCAGTCTATGTTAGCAGTCTCAGTTAGCAGTCTCCAGCTGTACATGCAGTTTCAGGTTGCAGTCTGGCTGTGGTCTCCAGTGTTATCTTGCCATAAACAGCCGTCAGTTATTTATGCAGGGGAGGCAAAACCTCATGGCTTTTGAGTATTAAAAGGTCCTGGCCTTGTCTTAACGAATGGCTGGCCTAGAGGCAACTCACTCTCTCCACATGTATCTCCCCCTGCAACTTTTTCCAGGCCTCCCCACTGCCATTAATTAGCCAGCAAGTATGTGGCCCATATTCATCTGCAAGTGGAAAACTCTCCTTATTGAGTTTATAACTCATAATTGCTTGGTGATGTATGGCTTGTTTAAGTTAGCAGGCTAGGGCGAAACTTGCTGAAAGGTATCAATTTCCTGGCTGCAGGCCTCCTATGCCTGCTGTATGAAAAGTGGCTCATTGCTTTTATATGGTGAGTGAGTTATGGAGTCTGACTTTAAATCCACTATTTATTCTCTTCAAGCTGACTTTGTCCTAATTAAGAAAAAGGGTTTGATCTTCCAATAACCAGGAATCAAACTTGTCACTATTGTTTTGGCTCAGTAAGCAGATTTTTAGTAACAGTTAGTGCATGCAGTATTGCAGTAAACATACATTTCTGCTTGCTTATATTACTTCTCAATTTGATTTTCAAATGCCTGTGCCATGTAATATATGAGGTTCTGAAATGTAATTTGATTGTTTTAAAAACTATAGTCAGTAAAGGGCTTTAGGGCAGACAATTTGAGAGCACACAGCTATTGGTGATGCTTCTGGCCAAGTTGCCTTTATGATTTCTGGCATGCTTTCATTTTCAGCCCTTGTCACTCATGAGGCTTCATAGCTAGGACACCCTATTCAGCCAGCAGTTTCTCAGGGACACCCATACTCTTGCCTGTCAACCACATGGCCTTGTAACCCTTACTTCTTCAGACAATTGCTACTGTCAACTTTGCTAAATTAACCAGCATGACACCAGCTCACCCCTGGACCTCTGTGACCAGGTCACCGCCCACTCAATTACTTCTTGTACTAATTGGTTCTGTAGCAATTGTTTGTATCTTTCTTTTCTTAAGATACAATGCATTTACGACCTAGGTCTTAGATTTAAAATCATATTTCATTTGTCTACATGTACATGTACTAGTGTTTGCTGTAGGCTATACTATTCAGTATCGGGACGATTATTCCAGCTTGACTATTGGATACATCTACTACAGGTAAAAATATCTGCCAAATTCCTCCATAACTCATCCATTTCAAAGAGTCCAAAGTAAAACAACCGGGCTAGAGAGAGCTTGAAACTATACTCTGACCATGGAATCAAGGGTGCAGAGGGATATGCATACTCTGACCATGAAATCAAGGAAACAATTGTGGCCGGCGTTAGTGTCTAATAGTCTCTAGATATGAGCATTGAGCAATTTTCTTGAAATGTTTGGGAGTTTAATATTTACTGAAATTCAGAAATATTTTGATTCAGATCCGAAATGTAAAGTATTAATGCAGTGCTAAAAACGTCTGAGCAAACATTCACATGGAGAAGGCATGGGACTGCATAACTGGAGCAAACATCAAAATGGATGACTTTCACAAGTTACTCAGTTTTGAGTGAGTCTAATATTTGGTGACTCCATCAACAGTAATATGATTCTTGATCAAAGAGCCCTTCAAGTGTAATGGTAATATTAATGTGGTCCATTCCAATATTTAATATTAACAGACTGCAGTGCTGCAATATTACTAATAATTATAGAGATGGACCATAATGATTCAGATCTTGATTTTTGCAGGCTGTAACTATAGCACATCCAGCCCTATCATGGGTTGGCCTGATGCAGCTTAATTGGGTCTTGCAAATGGAGGGTTTTATCTGTGCCCTTGAACTGCTCAGGCTGATGCCATTGATACTCCTCATGTGGTCATGCTATTTATGCTGATATGCTGTTGACAGTCAGACTGATGCTACTGAGTAGTGGTACAGGGTAGGCCTACTACTGGTTGTTCTCATAGAGAACCTCAAATGGACTTTTGCCTGTTAGCTCAATGTTGCAATAATGTAACATTGTATAGCTTTTGAAAATTGTGACCTGGATGTGTGGAAATTTGAATTGGCCTATGGATATTGCGACTTCACAGGTCTCCCCAGAAATATGGATGAGCAAATTCTACACTTGGATGGGCTATGAGAGCCTCTGATGTCTTTGCAACTTCACAGGTCACCCCCAGCACTGATTCTGAAATCTGGTTCCATAACACTGGAGACATAAAAGTAGGCCTATACGTTGCAGCATCTCGCCTCAACCTGCAAGGTCCAGCTGCAGGGGTCTACCACCAACATCAGCAGCAACTGCATGGTGGCATCAGATGGATGGAGGCAGTAAGTGTGGATACTGCTTGCAGGCGACCAAGCGAGGAGACCAGTGTGAGAGCAGCAGAGTAGCAGGACTGTAACTCAGGTGCTGGCCATTGCAGGCTGATATCAAGCATGCTGGCCAGGCCTGACCCCAACCTGCTCCTGCCCACTTTATTAACCTGGCTGCCTCTCTCAAGTGTACATCACGCATATCTGCTGTGGATAGAGTGCTCCGCCTCGCTTATCTTGTTACCCTTTGCTTTCCACTTCCAAATGAAATACGTGCTGACAGAATGCCAAGGAATTGCCCATGCAATGCCCATGCAATTTGGCAACTCTGTTGGTCCTCTCAATTGGCTACAGAATCTGGCATCTCTATTGAGTTTACATCTTAGTTGGTCAACTGAATTGGGGATTAGATTTGACAACGGGGTAGGACCTTCTTGATGTAATTAATCAACCCCGCTTTATAATCGAGTCTCGAATAGAAATTTGACCATTGAATTGGATGACCAGCTAGAAAACTTCTGTAGAGAACCTCAAATGGTCTTTCGCCTGTTAGCTCAATGTTGCAATAATGTAACATTATATAGCTTTTGAAAATTGTGACCGGGATGTGTGGAAATTTGAATTGGCCTATGGATATTGAAACTTCACAGGTCTCCCCAGCACTGATTCTGAAATCTGGATGAGCAAATTCTACACCTGAATGGGCTATGAGAGCCTCTGATGTCTTTGCATGGGTTGTAGCATTCAGGGTAGGTTGCTTGCTGTTGCAGGATAAGGTTGGAGCACGCAACATCTCTGGCATTGGTAGATTCCCTTTCTTAAGTTACTTCAGCTCATTTGTCTATTTCACTTTTTTCCTTGTGGCTGTTTCCAGTTCTTTTAATCAACATGCTATTCTCAATACATCTACTGTTCTCCTGAACGATATATAGACCCTAAGACACAGAGAATGTGCTCCACTAGCTGCTTTTGTACTTGCAATGAACTGGAGAAAATCAGCCAAGAAAATCTGAGAATGTAACAGGTGTTGTAAACATCCTGTCAAATGTTGCGTTGTGTCTTTTTAAAAGGATTTGAACCAGACAGCATGTTCGTGCACTGGCAGATCTCATTATATCCTCATTAAAAAGAGCCATGGCAGCTGAGCTGGGTCTAATGTTCTTTATGGAAACTTGAGCAATTTCTTGAGATATTCGTAGGTGACATAAGGTGGCCTTGTTATACTCTTTAATCCTTAATAGGACCAGCATTGGATCACAAATATGATTAGAATCTGCTTAACAAATAGAAAGAGTAAGAGATAAATAGAGCACGGAGAGATAAAAAGAGAGAAAAGGAGACAGAATGATAGATATGGAGATCGATCTAATTGATTAATTTGATATCTGATTGGCTTTTGTTTTGTCTTACCATAAGTAGCGAGTATATTTTTTAGTGACACAGGGAGAACCCATTGAACCTATAATGAGAAGTCTCAACCTACTGATATCGTAATGGAGTAATTAATTGCTTTTGTTGAACAGTGGAAGAAGTAAAGTGCAATTCGAAAAAGGAATATGTATGTTTTCATTCTGCCCAACAATTGCTTGAAAGGCTCGAGACTCTTGTGAGGCATGTCTCAACTTGGGCTTTTTCCAAGGCATCTCACTTGATACATAGAGGTCTGTGAGGGACTTGTTAGACTGCCCTCCTCATGCAATTCCCTAGTTAGTCTTGAGAATTACTTAAATGCCAAGACCAATCTTTACTTCTGCCTACTTCTATGCTTACTATGTTGTCACTACTTGCACGGGGAGTGTGTTGTTTGCCCAAGATGTGTATGAATAAATGTGAGTGAATGTACACTTGTATGAGAAGTGCCTTGGCTGACCAAACAGTGATAGAGGGTAGCAGAAAATGATCTATCATACCTCAGTAAAAGGGCCCTATCTGACCCCTCTGCACCCTGGATTTCATGGTCAGAGTAGTTGCAAGCTCTCTGAAGCCTGCTTGCTTTACTTTGGACCCTTTTGAGTCTTTGAAATGGATGAGTTATGGAGGATACTGGCAGATATTTTTGTCTGTAGTATAGTATGTGTGTCCATTTCCAAGTTATACTTCTTATGTTTATAGATACTACTTATGTTTATAGATACTACTTATGTTGAATTTCCATCTATTGTTGTTGTGAAATACTTTGAAAACAAAATTATGTTTCATGCATAATGAAGTACTTAATTAAGCTGTGGATATGTTCGAAAACTCATGCATATATAATATAACCATCTGCCCATGCTTGGCAATGATTTGTGGCCTGATTATTTTGATGCATTTTCGTTGCACCAAAGCTACACATATAAGTAGCTACATTTTCCCAAAGTATGACAAATGCGACAGAATCGCAAAGGTTGGAGAATTTCCCCTTCCAAACTGGCCGCAGTCTGAAATATGGAGCTGTCCACTGAGTATGGAGCTAATACTCCTCTTCCCTTCCATATACACTGTATGACAAGCAGCAGACCACAAGCGCAGGTCTCAAGACTCTTTGTTATTGTCAGACAGAAAAACATAAACTACAAGGACATGGTGTTTGGTGACCCTTGGAGCTGGCCCTGTCCAGTGTCATTGGCTAGGCACTTCATCTGGACACACACATCCTGACCTTTTTTGACCTGCACAGTCCCTATGGATGTAGAGCAACTGAGCCAGACTTACAGTGTACAGCTTGTGGACCTATGGTAGTGTCACAGGTTATGTTGTCCTCAGAGGGCCTCCTTAAGGATCTGAGAGCTGTAGAGCCTATGGTGCGTCTGAGGTCTATATGAGGTGTCTCCGAGGTTCCTGTGGTGCCTATAAGGGGCCCTCAGAGGCCCTTTTCACCCCCAGATGCCCCCTGTGTAGTCCTATGTTGTCTGGAAAGTAGCTCAGGCAAGTAGCCCAGGCAAGTAGCTCAGGCAAATAGCTCAGGCAAGTAGCTGAGGGAAGTAGTCCTGTGAAGCATTGTCTGCAGTTGTTTGCCTTCCTTATTGCAGCTTTACAGCTTATTAGCTCAGGACCTGGGGACGAGTTAGTTGGCTGGATGCTTCACTGGGGTCTTTTGGCCCTTGCCTCAGTGCTCCGCTTCACCTCAGAAATAAGCAACCCAATCTACTCATTCCATCTCGCTGCAGTCTAGCAATCTTTTTGCCGCAGCGGCTAACCTCCTTAAGCGTCCACAGATCCATCCACGATCCGTCCGCTTTGCACGTTTCGTTCAATTTCACGCAAGCAACTTTCATCTCCCCCTTCAACAAAGTTTTTTTAACCGAGTCGAGAGGCATCTCTCAATCCGCCCAAACTTAATTAAATCTTTGCATTCCCCGGAACAAGAGTGAATTAAAGAAATTGCTAATTAGTGGAGGAATAAGCGTGAATGTAACACTCGCTAATTCCGATGTTCTTCAACTCAACTGATTCTTGTTTAAGCCTAACCTGAACTAACTTGTAATTTCTTCTTGCCGTATAACTGGATAAGGTCCCTGGAAAATATTGAATCTTGAGACAGACAGTGCTTCTGGTCAGAGGGCTGCATTGATGGTTCATTTCATTTCGAACCCTCTATCCATCTAACTATCTATCAATCAATCTGTCTATCTGTCTTCGTAATACGTACTGAATTTCTACATTAAGAATACACCGATCTGCACTTCATCCATGATGAGTGAGAAATGTCCAAAACTTTGGCAAACGAGGATCTTCTTTTCATTACCATAAAAGGTGATGGCCAAAGAGCAGAGTAATGACACCATTAGGCAGAAGGGAAAAATCACTATGGCATGTGCTGAAACATCAGAACGTCACACGAAAGAATAAAAAAAGTCACCAAACAGAAAAAAGAGGGGAAAAAGGCTGGAGAAGGTGATCAAAGAGGAATAAAACAAACAGACAGTAAGACAATAGATAACAGATGAGGGGAGAGGCAGACAGCAGCAAACTCAGCCAAACATCCATCACAATCCGCCTATCTCCACACGCAATCTCTCAAGGAATCTTCCAGTACGAAATGTTGTAATCGGAAGCCATCATCAACACTGATTCAACACTCCGACATCAGGAAAATAGGAAGCCTTCACCGATGCATTGTGAGGCAGAAATTGTACTCTCCTTTTCAATTAACCAGTTATCTCAGCCACCCATCTCGAATAATAAGACAGCCCTCTTGAATGCAAACTTGTCTGGCTGATTAAACAGAAAATGGCTTTTGTTGAAATAATGGAAGAGATGAAAAACCAGGCTGTTGAGCCCTGTTTTGTTTCTTTGATTTTGCGATGTTCATTATTGTTGTCTCCATTAGTTGTCTCTATTTGTAAATGTGGAGAACTTGTTTGCTGCTCTCATATGGGAGGAGCAATAAGTACTTGATTCAAGTTGATTGGGAGCCTGCTAGGAGGAGGACACAGTGCCATTTCAAGATCATTAAAGCACTAATAAAGCAGCAATCAGCTGATTACAGACAGAGACAAGCCAAATGACCAGCCATGCTTTGGGGCAGAACAGATTGGTCATTAAGGAGCAAAGATCAGGCAGAGATCAGCTCCATGCAGAAGTCAAGGTGCAGGCACAGATGTAGGCTCAGATGAAGTCGCAGATGCAGGCACGTAGAGTTTTATAGACACAGATGCACTGAGATGCAGGTTCTGATGCAGTCCACAAATGGTAAGAGCAGATGCACTTCCAATCGCAGTCCAGATTTTGTCACCCATAGATGCAGAAAGATGCAGCCACAGATCTATGGGAGTCCAGAGATGTAGTCCACAGATGCACAGATGCAGAAAGCAGATGGTTGGTCAGTTGGTCAAACCACTTAAGTGGACCTCCTAGGACAATTACAGTTCACAGGATGCACCAGAGTCCACTGGAGACCCTGGTTGTGATAAGGCCATGCTATGAGAGCGATAAACCTCCTGATCACCCGCACTGCTGAACATGAATGAACCGGGCTTTTCCTACAGGTTTCCCAATAAAGCAGCCTTTATCCCATGAAATACCAGCTTTTAATGGCACCATTAGTGGAACCCAACACAAGCACCAAGGGGAACACGAGGAAAACAAGAATTACAAACGCAAAGCCACCTTCTCTCAAAACCAAACCTCATAAATAAGTAAAGCCGGCAAAATCATTTAGTTTTAAATTCAATCAGGCTATTATCATATTTCAATGTCAAAAGTGTAACATTGATCTATGGCCTATTCTGGACATGTCACGAAACCGAATAAATGTCGATAAACCAAAAGCAAATTTAATATTCAAACCCACAAGGTGTTAAATAACATTGAAAGAGCGAATTTCAATTGTCTTTGATTTGACTCAATATTTTAGTCAGAACGTAGAATTATTCCTCTCTACAATCATCTGGCATCCTTCATGCCATATAAAACGGAAAAATAATATTTTCATTAATTGTCACGGGAAACTTTTTCTGAGATAGTTACTTATGAAATTCTCATGTTGACCAATTGATGGGTTGCCAAAGAAAGGTACCAGGCGATAATGAATTTATTGTAGTTTGTGTGACCAAGTGTGCATCTTGTAGAAGAAAATGCATTTGAACCCCCATAATTTTTCCAGACTCATTTACTTTTCTGGAAGCATGTCGAACCAGATTGATTGTACCTTGCCAATGCAATTGCTTGCAATTTTTAAGGCACTACCTTATTTCCCTCCATTCGGACAATTCACTGAAGATGTCGATGTTACATGTACAGAATTTGATTTCTCTTGAGCTCCTCCGCCTTCCAAACTGGCCTTGCAATTCCCTTCCACAAGATGTCTAGATGGAGGGTTAAGTGTAAAAGAGTTAAACAAACCCATTAATGTTGCTCCTAATTGCAACAAGGCAACAATTATTGTCAAAAAGAGTTAATTCTACTTGGAGGCTGCATTTTAATGTTTTGTTGAATCTTCTTCTATATTGGTCATTCTTGGACTCTTGCGTATAGCACTTCTAGTGAGACAATTCAAGCTGCACGGAATTAGATGAACTCAAGAGATCAATGATAAAGTAGTTTTCCTCTTCAGCTGCTTTTCAACCTCGTTAAACAAGATGTTTAGGAACTGGAATTGCTTTGAAGTGTGATAAACCTGTTAGTGTTGTGCCTTGGTGTGATAAAGCAATTGTCCCTTGATGTGATGTCTTGTGAAGTCATTGTGGTGAGATAGGCCATGAAAGTCAAGGGTTGTAGGCTGAGGACATGACCTTTTTCTCTGCTGACAGTGAATGTCACATCTCAGATCTGGTACATTGTGAAACTTGCCTGGAATTCCAGGGTCGTTTAACTGTGAGTTAGTGGAGAAGTTATGGTAATATTGTTCTGGAATGGGACAACTGTTGTAATCTACATGGAGAAGCTGTAAATTTCAAGTTCTTCAACACGTTGTTACTGTAATTTGTGAATCATTTCTTCTGACAAGTTGCTGTAGACTTTATGGCTTGACTGCTCTTCTGCCAGTTTCATTGTTGCAGCTGCTATGATTTACAGCATCAACTTTCGCAGCATACCTATCGTACCACAGACTCCAGCTGACTTTATGGGTTCTACAAAGTGCTAAGTGTTTTTCTCATATTGACCATCACATTGCCACATTGATCATAGGTCTAAGCCAGGTTTGCAATGCTTTACAATGCTTTAGCATCGATCCAATCACATTAAGAGTTTCCTCAGGCAACTCGGCCTGTCAGCCGTTGTGTAATGCCCAGATGCGGTGTTGGTGTAAGGTTTCAAGCTGGGGCAGGACAGGACTTATCCCAACCCCCTGCCTCACTCAAGGTATAATCTGTGATCAGGTCAGCTGTGACGCTCATCCATCACGCCTATTAGTGAAATAGCGGTGTTTTACGGTCTCTGTTTTACGGGTTGATTTTCTTAGCCGACGGCGTTTATCTTGCGAGGGGCGGAGCGGGTCGTGAGCTCACCTGATACATTAGGTCTTTGAAAGAAAAACCAGGAGAATTTTGCAGCCTATCGAGCCATTAGTTTAATCAAAAGGGCTACAGCGGACATACGGGCTGGTCGTGTTGGTGATAGGGTGAGCCGTGATGTCCCTTGGCCTGTCCCTTGGCCTCTCCACACTGCTGTATCTCTTGGTGCCACCCAGGAGGAGATGAGTCCATTGGACCAACAGCAATCATGCAGAGAGCCTGGCTGACCTCCTGATTGTCCTTTAACCCCCTGTGAACCCCTCGCTGGACCTCGTTGGACCTTGTCGCTCTCCAAGGCATGTTGTGCGAGCGTGCACATCTCTGGCATTGCCCGCTAGTCCTCGCGCAATCCCCTGTCCACCCAGGCCTATATTCTCGACATCCCTCGATATCCTTGTTCAGCCCATCCGGTCTGTATCGCCAGATGGATCCTACCCTGTTCATCACCGTTCATCGCTGCTCTGTTCCCATTCAGTCTCTGTTCAGTTCCTGTTCAACCCTCTCCCTTCGCTGTATCACCCTCTGGATTTATGGGCCAAATAATGAAGCAGCTGCTCAGAGCAGTGCTCTACACCGGACCTGCTGGCAGATAGCTTTGGCGGAAGGTCTTGGGCAGTCCGGTGGATGTCCCCCTTGAGCCCTAATGGCCTCCGAGGGCATCTGTGGCCCTGTGGTCCTGCCATCCTCTCCTTCTAGGCACGTCCACCCATTGATCAGCACTTTCTTTTGACTGACTGCATGGAGGGTGGTGGGAAGTGGGCATGGTAAATGTTGCTGTTGCAGTGTCGCTGATGATGGACCTCAAATATACAATCGAAAATATGTCGTTTAAATGGTGTCCTGACAGACTGTGATTTTTGGCAAATCACAGCGAAACCGTTTGTGGCGCTGTAATTTCTCACAAGTTGCAGTGGAATTTACGGCCATGGTGTAACTCAAATTTCTTGAGAATTTTCATCGTTAGCAACCACCATGATTATGCAGCAATTTTACATCAGGAAATTGCAACATTTTATTTGGATGAGGAGGATGATGACTAAGAGGAGGCCATTGCCCTGATTAAAGTGCAATGTAGAAGCTTGAAGCCAGGCATTCCTGTCTGCTTTTGGCCAAGATAGCCCTGCTCTTCTCTGCTCTGCCCGCGAGTCCTGTTGCCTGGTTGGCCCTGCTCAGGCGTTGTGGCTTTCTGCGTGTGCCATTAGCTTCATTGGAGGCGATCAGCTGCAGCAGCTAAACTAAGTGATGCCAGTTAGCCAGCCCCGGGTTAACCAACAGACCAAACTGTGGGCGAATTAAGGCGGAACAGCCCTGACCTGCTTTTCCACTAATAGTCTATAGCGGGTCGATCCGGTCGAGGTCCATTGTGTCTTGTCTTACATTCGCTCTGAATTTACAAAGAAAATTCTCCGTCCAAGTATCTCGTTATATCAAAGATGTCTAATTAGCTCTATTTGCTGCATTGTGTCACCTGAGTATATAAGCTTCTTAACCCACAAGGTCACTGCAGTAATTATACCCTTCCTTGTTGACATTGATGAGGCTATATTGATGCTTCTAAGCCTTCTTCATAATGTAGGACATATAAGCACTGTAAGGCTCGTAAGCAGCGCCAAGCCCTCATTTTTGCTTCCAGTTGACTATTCTTTGTCTTGTGCAAAATACTGCTTGGTCAATATATAAAGAATGACATATTTGTTTGTTTTTAATCTGAAGAACATATTTACATAGAGCTAATATTCCTGAAGTTCGTACTTCGAAGAGCAAAATCATGGTCTCTAAAATTAGATGAACGTCGATTTCAGATTTGTGGTGCACTGAAACCTCATTTGATACCATTGCAGTGCGCTTTTAGAGAGTTTATCTCCACTAGCCAATTTATAATTGAACAAAAATGACATTTTCCATGGAATTTTGCCAATAAATGTTTTAAGTTCTTCTTTCTTCTTTTCAGGGTCTGTACTATTCCTACTACAAAACCATCATCAAGGCGGACTCCTTTTCCAATGGGCTTCATGCCATCATGTACGACAACGTCACGGAGTATGGCAAAACCATTAACACTCTTCGAAGGTTTAATCTTTACCCTGAGGTGAGTCTCCTTTCATTTGCCAAGTTTTACTTGGCAGCATTTACTGATCGGAAGTAATGTACTGAGAAATACATTTGCTAAATAGTAATGAGTATTGAGTAATGCACATTTAAAGACTGACAATAACACAGTCCAAACTTATGTTATTCATATGAAAGGACTTGTAGAGATTTGCTATTGTACTGCTCTTCTGAAGGCTGGGCCTCATATGATCGGAGTCATATCCAGGTTCAGCTTGGTAAATTCAGCAGTCATCCAGGCTTTAAAAAATATTTGTTATTCTCCTTATTAACTCTTTGTTTTATAATTTGGCAAACACATTGAGAGTCGTCTACCCATTTGCTGGTTCCCCACTTTTATTAAGTTCCAAGTACAATTCCATATTATATCATATGTTGGCTTTACCAGAAACTTTCAGGCTCCAGTATGTTGGCATGCCTGGTCAAAGTACAGTAGCAGTCTGCTACTTTGGAAAAGAAGTTGCTATCTTTGATGTGCATGTGTTGGGATCAAGTAATCATGATGGATGAGCTTATTGGTCTTGCCTAACAAACATTCATATCATGTAATGAGACAGGGGAAATAAAAGCCAGAGAGCGGTCCAAAGACAGTCGTGCTTTATTCGGCTCAGAAGACAGCTTTACAACTACTTAATATGGAAATGCAGTCGTAAAATAGGAACACGAAAGTTGGCCGGTCCCACGCAGGACAGGAAGAACATTGGTCCCCTGTGAACCGGAAATGTCGTGGGCCCTGGGTCTGTATACGTTGATGGTAATTACACATTTCCATGAGAGGGATGGGCGGTGAGGGCTGCAGGGTGGTCGAGAAGTGGTCTGCTGTTCTGGTGGCCAAGATAAGATTCCCTGAAGGCCAGACCCCGAATAAAGGCACGCTGGCCTCCCTGCCACGGACAACACTTTCTGGCTTCGCATTATTGTTGTTTGTCCGTCGTTGCCAACAATTGCATCTGTCGCCTATCCTGCGATGATCTTCCGAGATGATGTGTAGATTTTGGCTCATTAAACCGTAGAAATCCTTTATATTTCAAGTATAGAATTGTTATTGAATCATTGACCAAAATAGACATTTGCTCCCTCTTTAGAACTGACTTTGGCCCTCTTTTTCTACTTCGCAAAAGAACTTTTCTCTAAACCACACGAGCGTGTTCGGCATTAGTTGTTTCCCTAGCGGATAAACTCTCAAAAGAGTCAGAAGTTTCTGACATCGCTTATCAGTAAATACCCTTTTTGTTGACAACTTGCACAAACTACTTTGTCAGACAAGTTTGTCTCTTTCTTTATGTCTATGACATATGAATCTATTGAGGGATACACAGAATGTCCTTGAATTACTCTTTTAATCCTCAGTTAATCTAATTCTCTTGCAATTAGAATGATAAATTGTTTGGTATGATTAATGACAGAAGGTCAAGGTGAAAAGTTCAAAAGAAACCCTAATAGCCTTGGGAATGACCTTCTGCTTGTTTTTCTTCTTTGTCACACTTTCTTTATATTTCCCTCTTGTTTTTATTAAGACTCCTTTCTCAATCAGTTAATGAGTCCTTGATATCTTATCCTTTCTCCAAGGTCTCTGTAATTGCTTTACAATTTCTCAGGTTTGTTTTTAGCCATTTGCTGTAATTGATATCTTACTAAAAGCCAATTAATATCTCCTGTCTTTAGAATCGATTAGAATGCCTTTGTGGGACTTTAATGAGAGCTCCTCCAAATTGAGTACAAATAGTGTTTCACATCCAGTCTGATGACAGATGGCAATTCAATGGAAATTAATCGGGATTGTATTTACATTTGTGCATTCCATGCAAGTGATGCAATTACCAACCACTGCTTTGCATACTGATTTTTGAAACACATTAAACCAGACAGTTATGGTATTTTGACTTAAGTGCAATTTCCTACCGTTTTGCAAAATTATTTTTGAAATACAACAGACCGAACAGATATAATATTCTGACTTCAAATTTCAATATGTGTTATCGTTTGGTTTCTTTACTTGCAAGCAATATTAAGTCTTATAGGCCTGAGATACCAACAGTTTTCCACTGGAACCCAGGTTGGATTCCAGGCTTTGGCAACCCATGTTAAATGTTTCATCATCCTGTGCTAAGAGTGCACTTTGCCTCATTACCAGAGTCCCTGCCTTTCCTATTAAGCCTTATGAGTTCCATAATACAGAACATAAAACCTTTTCACCCAACTGCCTCCTTTACATCACAGCATAGAAACAAAACTATCCATCATGACATATATTCACACTATTCCACAGACAATAGTACATTTTCAAGGTTATTTTACAGTTGCAACATATCTACCATAGACAATATGTTAGACTCCATATGCCTCAGATGTATCTTTAAAACACTGCTTAAGACCCCGAGATGTATCTTAAGATTTTCTAAGAACTGTCGTCTGTCTAGTTGATTCTCCTCACACAGTGTCTCATGGTCTACAATGGTGAATTTGAAAAGCACAGCCTTGAGAAAGGCACCTGCTGTTATTCATTAGAGGTGGAGAGGTGGGGAGTTGTGGAATATTGTGTACAATGTGGAAGGCAAAAGCAGTATTTTTAAAGGCTGAAATAAAGAAATAGAGGAAAATATTGAAGATGTGATGAAGAAAGATAGCAGAGAATTAATGATGCAGAAGAATTAAGAAAGAGAGATAAGTGAAGAAGTTTGTTAAAAAATTTGTCAGTGATATATTGGAGTATTTTTTTTTGTAGCAGAATGAAAGAAAATTGACAAAAGATGGAGTAATAAGTGCAGAAGTCCATTACTGTCACTCAAGGGATGCAGAGAGAAAAAGAGCGATATAAATTGCTTTAAGAAAATAAAGGAGAGGTCTGTAATGTTTAAGAAGCATTTTTTTTTGGAGAAAAGTAGATACCAAAAGGTATTGGATCTATCAGAGTGAGGGCTTTATGTCCTGTATTTTGGAATGATACTTTTAAATCCATTAGGACAGGCAGAGACCTCGATAATGAGGGAGGTGCTCAGGATGAAACACCCGTCTAACATTGATTGCCAAACCGGGAATCATACCCAGGTCCAAGAGGTTTTCGTTGCTGATAAATGAGCATTTGGGAGAGTTAGAGAAATGAGTAGCATCATGCAGGTCAGTGCTGACAGCCAGGTCAAGCCAGCTGAGTCCCAATGGCTAAGGGCAAGTATGGGGCCTGCAAGGACAGATATGGAATGAGACAGGCAGTGTAATAGTTATGAGGCAGAGGACATCCCATTGGTGGTACATAGCAATGTAACATGCGCAGGATACAGTCCGATGCAGCCTTTGATGGTCTCTGTCATGCAACTATTTCCTATCGGCCAGGAACAATTGCGCTCTTACTTCGCTCCGGCATGCTACGACCAACATGCCATTACCTACCACGGCGCACCCTCCTCCCTCGGAAGTTGCTCAGGGATTAGCTTTTCACAATTTTCATAATTTCCAATTCAAACACATCTTGTCGCAATCCCTTGGGTGGCCAATATGAATGGCTCTTTTCGGCTGTCCCTTTTTTTATGGCAGAGCGTCATGTAATGCCCGGAATCCCTTGCTCTCTGGATAACATCTCTCGGCGGCTATCAATCTTATTCAACGCCCATCGCCTCATTGAACAAACTATTTAACCAGTCTATTATGTAATTAAGCGATCAGCCTATCTGCAGTTATTGTTCTGAGTGAGAGGCTCCTTTCCAGTGTTATTGATCCAATGCCTTTAATATTTATAGTATCTAATATTGACAGTCTGACTCTATTGCTTCGGATGAAGGTCCTTCCACAGACATCCAGACTCAATCTATTTCTGCTCCTTCTAACTCATACAGGCATAAGAGGGTGATGGATGGCTTCTTAAGTGCTATTAAATATCTGTTATTCCTTTCTCTGTATTAGCAACCAGACAATTCAAATCTACTGCAAGTTGTCTCTTTCTATTTCTTTGGCTCTTGAGCTGCAGTTTGGTTCACATCTCACAAGGTTGTATTTTTGCTCTTTCTTATAAGGCCTGGTGCACCTTGTGACTTTTTTTTAAGCCAACCAAACGATGGTCGCTCTTGTTTCCTACCTTCTTTTAAAGAACATTCGTGTATGGTCATCTGTTAGACTCATTGTAATTTATATACATTTCAAATTTCAGCCAAATCGGATGATTATTAGCTGAGATATATATATCATGCAAAATGTTTACGGAAATGTGCTGAAAATGCACAATTTTAGCGTGACATCCTAAAAAATGCATTATTCTTACGCATGAGCCAAAAGTAATGCATTCATTTATCATCAATATTGTAATCCAAAGCATTTACAGACTTTTTCTACTGGGGCAAGAGTGTTTTGACCCCTTAATACCTGAAATTAGGCATAGAAAAAATTGAGCAAAACGGATGACCCAAATGAACCCAAAATTTAATTTTTTGAAACTGTGGTCTGCTTTAGGCATTATGTGAAGAAGAAATAACACATAGAAACACATTTCTCTGTAAAAACGTTGTTTGTACAGAGCTTCGATCATGGACTTAATGGCTGATAAAAGCATCTGTTTTACCAGATATTTGTGTGTCCCAACCATAACGGTGAAAACAACAAGGTAAACTCCCATCCAGTTCTTCTCTAATAGATGTTTTGGAAAGCTGTGTCTTGAATCTGAGTTTCGGTACATACACAATCCATTGCACTTTAGGTTTTTTAGTTGCTCAGAATACTTCATGAACAGGATTGTGAAGATGAAAGTGTCCCAACCATAACGTTTTTGTCCCAACCATAACGCCTCACATAAATAGCTTTTCTACAAGACTAATGGAGTTTTCTCAATTCTGGTAACTATATTATAACAAGACCAGATAAGAAGAACAGGTACAATAGATTTTTTGAATATTTCAACAGCCATCACTTGCTGTTTAATGAGTGAACTCTCGGAATAGTGAATATTTGCAAAGGAGGGATGGTTAGCCAAAAGGCAGTATTTCTATTTAATTGAGATATGAGAAATTGATCATATCTTTGTATTAATAGTAAAATCGACAATTTTAATTGAACAGATCAAGTAATGCAGCCGAATAGATCATTAGATAAAATATATTTGCTTGGAATTTCTGTGTGATGGAAGTATTTCTGGGGTGCATCATTTTTCAAAAATGTTGGATTTTCTGCTTATAATTATAATTAAAATGCCACAATACAATGAATAAGTAACTATATTGCATATAAGCTGAACAGAATATCATTTCTGAGATCGTCAGAGACTGAGAAGTTTTTTGCTCAAATTACTGTTAATTATTTTGTCTGAATTCGCGGTTTGCTATAATTCCGTTAAATCTTAGTTGGTATGAATAATATTTACAGATTTGAAATCGGCAGAATGCTTTCGAATGAATGGTAGGAAGCTATGGTTCTGTTTACTTAATTTAAGATATTTCCTTTCTGTCAATTTGTTGATTTTTCGCATCAATATTCAACTTTTTCTTCACTTAAAGAAAATAATTTATTTCAACATTTTTCTGTTGTGTTTCAACAATTAATTTAAGTGTTTCAGTTCACATTAAACCAAATTGTTTTTCTCTTACATGAATTATAATTGGATGAAATCCAAATTTTCTATCATGTGTCAAACTTAATTGATATTTCATATATCTGTAGCAGTAGCTGATATATCACCCTAAACCAGTGTATCAATTCGGCCATTGTCCATTTATTAAAACTGAGTTCGTTTTTAAGTTTTAACACTGATAAATTGGCCATTAGCAGGGTTTTACATTGCTACCGTTTTAATTTTGGAGTTTTTGTCTTCTCAATACAAAGTTGATTTTCTTAGGGACGAATGAAGATATCTTAAAACCTTTTGTTCACTGAAATATAAGTTCTCCTCAATAAAGCAACGTTAAAAACAGCCACTTCCTAGAACATTTTTTTGTTACCAAATGTCACGTCTTAGGTGCACCAGGCCATAAATAGTAGCCTACGATATCTTCAGCCATGATATTAGAGCTACTTGTCTCATCAGTAATACATGGAGGGTTAGTTCAGTTGGTAACCCACTGGGCTTCCAATTGCTGGGTTCCAGGTTCGATGCCTACTCTGGCCGGGTCATACACACTTGCATTAAACAGCAGTTCCTATCAGCCTTTACTTCATTGATGTGTCCTGCTCCTGTGTTAATGAGCCCACCAAGTGAATAAATACAGGATGTAAAGCCCCAATTTTCCATCTCATCAGTGTAATCCCTCATGAGCTGATAGGGCTACACTATTCTTACCTATGAATGCTAACCTGCCTTATGCCTCCTGATTAACTTAATAATCTAGCCATTAGCTGGCCAAATAGATGTTTTTGCCAGATTCGCCCAAGTTATCAAAATATCGCAGCCACTTTGAATAAAAACTTGGAAAACATGATAGTATTTTCATAATTTTTTGGCCAGATTCAGGTCAATTACTATTTTGCTATCTGGCGAATTGCCAGCTAAAGCCCAAATTAATTTTGATTTTGTATTTCAGGTTGCCGTTGGCCTGGGGTTTCGCATTTTTGAAAGTGTAGCTGGGATGTTTAAAATTGCAACAAAACAGTGTTGGCAAGTCAACAGAGGAGATGGGTTGTCGCCGGTGCAGAGTTGTGAAGGTAAAAGGCATCATGTTGTTATTTGGAAGTAACTGGCTGCGTCCAAGGAGTGCTCATTTCTCATGAAAGCACAAATAAAAGAAATATGTTCAAAAAGACATGTACGAATATAAATTATGTACCAAAAAGCAAGTAAGTTTGACTGCTGCTCCCTACCTTGTGGTGTCTGCTATTACTGCCTGCAAAACATGAGTAAATAATAATAATTTACTGTTTCATCTTCTGATGTGATGTCTTTTAATTTGCAGGTCTAGGAGACCCTTCGTATTTTTACGTAGAAAATGTCTTTCTACTCAATGGATTCCTTATGGGAGTCTTTTATCTGTTTGGTTATTACTTGAGGTGAGTAGTTTTATAAAAATGTGCTGTACCTTGTAATGACTAGAATATTAGAATTTGCCTACTCTTTATAAAAAACTTTAAAATCAACCAAAAATGAGTGTGGTGATATAAGCATGTATCAAATCATGAAAGGACAACGTCACAAATTAGACAATATTATGCCAAACTGCCGTGAAGGATACCAAAATCTGTTAAGCATTTTGCATTTTGCATAGGGGTCATAAATTTCAGAAAATATTCAACCCCCCCCCCTGCTTCCATTGGAATGGCATTGGAACGGGAGGTTGAATAATCTTTCTAAAGTTTTGACCCAAATGTAAAATGGCGCCTGCCAACCAGACTTACTTATGCTTCACAGCCGATTTAGTATAATTTGTCTAGTTACTCTAGAATATGACGCCATCATACTTTTTATGATTGATACACTCTGAAGTCACCACACTCAATTTTGCAAAACCCATTTACCATTGGAGTCTATGGGGAAGCATCAAAGGGGTTGAATGATTTTGTTGCCAAGTGTACATGTATTTCCATCACCTCATTTGCCACATCCCAACTTTCTACGCTTCACGTATGATTGTGTTTTGCAAGTGCCAATAATAATATCTAAATGCTAGTTTACCTGTTTGTTTTTTTCAGTGGCAGCATATTTGGAGGGATGCTGGCTGTCCTATCATTTTTCTATAACCATGGGGAGGTAGGTTTTTAATTTTCAGCAAATTGCATTTTGATTTAAATGTCTTTTGATTATTTCCAAATCTCAATGTATCACATTTCTTATATATTTATTCAGTGTACAAGAGTTCAGTGGACTCCACCTCTCAGGGAGAGCTTCGCTTATCCTTTCCTTGTTCTGCAGTCATTTATTGTGACATACACTATCAGGTAAAGTATTATTATAGTGCTCTTTATCTTTTATATAATTAATAAAAACTTAATTACTTAAAATTCATTCAATTAAAAAAATATTACTTCTGTTTCTGGATGCTATTTGTCACCTACATAAATTTACAAAAATTACTGCGTGATATTGAAAGTTAAATTGACAATACATATTTTCAATTTCAGGCACAAGTCACCAAATTATAAACACAGCATATTGATAGCCCTTGCAGTTGTCAGTTTTATGTTGCCTTGGCAGGTGAGAGTTGGTTGTGTATATTTCTTGAGAATTATGTCAGAAGATTTGTTACCCGAGTCACAAAATCACTATCTAAACTTGCTCAAAGAAATATGCAACAAATCTCAAGTGTTGCAGAGTTGCTACTATTCAATACATCCATATTTCTAACCTCATCAGTAGAGTTGTATTTCATAAGGATGATTCTGGGTATAATGTATAAATATCATTGATCGTAATCAGTTGTGTGACGTAATTATCCTCTCTTTAGTATTTAGTCAGAAGCTTACAAGATTACATTAATTTCGTGTACAGATTAAAATAAATATGACAGAAAACAAAGTAAAGTTGATTTAATATTTAATATCAACCTTTTTTGCTTTATTGCAGTTTGCTCAGTTTGCATTGATGACCCAGACAGCCGCCCTCTTTGCTACTTATGTGCTCACCTATATTGGAGGCCAGAAGATGAAGGTCATCCTTGGTGGGCAGCTGGTAAGTATCTAACAACTTAAAACATCATAAATAATAAAACAAAAAGGTGTTACCACAGTTTTTGTAACAAAAAAATTACTTTGTAAACTGCTTTGTTCATATTTATGAAAAATGTTGCAGAATGACTCTGAGCTAGTCTCCAGCATAATGATTATTAATGCGTATGGAAGCATCCATATTTCATGAGAGTCTGCTGATGAGACTAATATTGTGCATATTTGTTCCAGCTGGGTTTTTTCATCAGCTTTATCTGCCTGTTTGGCAATGAGATGCTGCTCACTTCATTCTTCTTCTCCTGCCTCATAACTGTTACTGTAAGTCAAAAATAATTCCTCATGCTAAGTTATATTTAGATTGAGTATAATTTGGTAGTATTGTATTTTGTATAGGTCCAATGGTTCAGAATTGTGATGCTTGTCCTAAATTAGGTTGCGTTTGCTTCATATTGTCATCGAAATGGGATAACTCTAGCCCCCCCATACATCATTTGGTTTATAATTCACTTTAAAATAAAATTTATTTCAAAACATCAATGTGGTAATGTAAAAATAATATACGTCATTGTACGATTTGATTGCAATTACGATAGAATTTACATGTAATCATTTGATTATATAAAATTTTGGTCTGCCATTTCTGTGCTACCATTTTGTGCCGTTTTGAGCGTTAGACTACAATTAAAACAATTTATTTTTAGTCTTGTGCATATTTGTATGTAGGTCTCCATACTGTTCACTAAGTTTGCTGCTCATTAATATCACTTTAATATGATTTTGCAGGTGATAGTTTTCCTGGAACCTATAATTGAGAAACTGAGAAATCGCCTTCTTATATGGGTAAGTCTCATGACCCTAGTGATTGCTGAAGAGAACTGTCTTTTGATGTTTTATCTGGAAACCAAATTGAAGTGTGCTGATACGCTATAAATCTGTTCTTCGACCATGTCATTTATGCCTCTCCACTAATTTCAGGTTGTGCAGGGTGCTTTGTGGATTCTAGGAACTGTGGGCCTTAAAATTTTGGCAGCAAGACTTCTCCAAGTGGCAGATGATGTGAGTTTAGGTTTTATCTGGATTCTGTTACCATTTGATAAATTCAAGCCCAGATTATTGCCAGTAGGCTACTGGGATGATACAATGCAGTAAAAACAGTCATGTGATATGGTTAATTAATTTTGCTCTCAAATTATGGCCGCCTGCTGAAATTACTAATTTAAAGCTTCTAGTCTTTATTTCATGCTGACCTGTTAATTTTAGGATTTTTTAAGTCTTTTTGTCATTAAAGCTAGAAATGGTCTCATTTAGACAATTAGCTATAGTATGCATCAACCTTTTTTGTAACAAAATGCGTTTACAAAGTTAATTTTAATTATTGTTTTATTGTCGTTTTCAGGCTCACATAGGAGATTTGCTTAAAACTAAATTCTTGAATTTTGCCAACTTTCATACAATGTTGTACACTTGTGCACCAGAGTTTGATTTTATGGAGATAGAGGTAAGAAAACGGACGTCAAGTTGTTTAAAGCATCAATATCTCAATTTTGACAGTAATTTTCGGAATGACAGCATATCTGATTTTTTTTCTTTGTTTTTCAGACTCCAAAGAGGGTATTAAAAACATTTCTAGCACCATGTGTTGCTGTTGTCACATTTGTAGTAGTATCAAAGGTGAGTTTGAAACTTAAATAATGTATCTTTGGGATAATATTTTTGTTAGTTTGATTGGAAAGTTAAAGGAAAGAACTGCTGCCCAGTGCCCCAATATTTTGTATAATAATATAGTATGATTTTGATATAGCGATCATTCCACTGAACGTCAATCATACCAATCCTTGTAGTGATATTTTTAACTTGTTATTGTTTTACAGCTTGTAAAGAAAGAGTATCACAAGTGGCAGTCGGGGAGTGCAGAATTCCAGCCGGTGAATGGGGGAGGAGCAGAGGGGACGGAGGAGGACAGCGAGACAACTGATGAGGAGGAGACGTCAGACAGGGCTCTGAGGAATAAAGCTGATGCTGATGTAAGAATTTAGGCTTTTAAGTATGGAGCTCATTAATGATCATCAGTGACTGATTTCGTATGTATTAAATACAGGCCTAAATATTTTATGAGTATTTTGGGAGTCTGTTGAGAAAATGCCTTAATTTTAATTAAAGTTAATTGTCAATGAATTGCTTTAATGAAACTGGCAATAGGTGCCAATATGTAGGCCTATAGAAGCTGCAAACTCACCTATTTTCCTGCGTGAAATATATTCAGACTAATTTGCATCCCTGTGTAAGAAATCAGTCAGTGGTGATCATCATAGTGACAATATGTCCGTGACCAGTGCATAATTCAAGTCTTGAACCGTTGGTTCTGGTCTGAGGACAGGACAACCTATGGGATTTCCGGACTAGGTGCCGTGAAAGATGTAAGATGTACTTCCGGGTATAACTCCCATGTTGGAAGTATTATTCAGGTTGAATGATACTCTATTTGGATTGATTGGTTGAAGTCCTTTTAAACAAAAGCCAGAAGCATGGATTCAAGCTATACTGGAAGGCCTGAGGAAGTCATATTTCAGGCCTTTGATCTGAATCATAACAGCTGATCACACCTTTTAATTGGCCAATGGCAGTCACTTATTTATGCAATATCAATCAGAAGAAGAGTCAATGCTTTTGACTTTTGCTGTAAAACAACTTCATGATTTCTGCTTTTATCCTTAGTCATGAAGTAACAAACATTTGGAAAATACACACACTGAACCCTTTAGATATCAGATTAAGGCAAAAGCTGAATGTAATCGTTGCATCATTTTCCTCTCAATCAACAATCTCATCCTCCGTTTTCCTCTTGATTTGTGAATTGGCAGTGCTAATGATCTTGAGGTCGTCAAATTAACGACGTAATGACAGAGCAAAAAGATGTAATGGACATGGCCACATGGATGCTGTAATGGAATGAGATGGGGTCTTAATGGCTAATGCATTGAATAAGCGCTAAAGTGCTAATGCATTCATCGCATTGACTGCTTATTAATTGGTCATATCAATTCTTCATGGTTATTAAGAGTGGTTATGAATTGTGGTTATTAATTGTACGTTATGAATCTCCTCTCTTGCAGGTCGTTTTCAACCTATTCCAACTGGCAGCATACACCGTAATGGCTGTGATCATAATGAGACTGAAGTTATTCTGGACCCCGCAGATGTGTTTAATGACGTCCATGCTGGCATCTCGCAGGTTCTTTGGCTTTTTAGGAAGCAAGTCTCGTCATTATGCATTCGTAGCTGGCGTTGTGGCCCTGATGAGCGTCCAAGGAATTGCAAATCTTCAACAGCAGTGGGCCATACTCGGCGAGTTCTCTAATGTCCCTCTCGAACAGGTTGTTGAATGGATCAATACAAAAACTCCTAAAAGTGAGTGTCAAGCACTTTTATAAACCTTTTATGTTGAGAATTTTTTCCTTGTTTTGTCTAAATACTGTGTGATATGTGCAGTTACTGTGCAGTGCAATATTATTTATCTGAAATATCTACATTGAAGTGACTACTCTATTATAAAGAATATATTGATGGTTGTTCATATTTTGATGTTTAAAGTAAAGGCTTTGTTAGACTGCTTTTAAATGCAATATCTGAAACAAAAGGTAAATATTGTACTTATGAAATGAAAGCTGTGATCAGCAGTGGAGGAATAGATATTGAACCATGTGTTGAATTGTTTTCAAATATTTGATCATCTTACCTTTATGAATTTTGAGATTTGTGGTTTATGAAATTTATCACCTTCTTTCAGATGCGGTTTTTGGTGGTCCAATGCCTACTATGGCCACCATTAAACTGTGCACAGAACGTCCAATAGTAAATCACCCTCACTACGAGGATACTGACCTCAGGTTAGTGCTCGCCTTAAGCCTTTTTACAAGTCCTGAGGCTTAGTTAAGTGTTCTATGGGATGGTAGAATAATAGATACATGAATTATTTCTGTGACGATTGATAGTGTAGAGTTTGTTTAATAAACTATTGTATGAATTTAAATATCCTTGGAAATGTGAATGTGAGCCATAAAGAAATAATTAAGAGCTTAATTTTCTTGCGTTTTGCCAACGTGTTTCTTTGTTTCATCCATTTTTGTTCAGTGAATGGTTAGAATTTGCTTAAGACAAATAAAGCCAATAAATGTTAATATTGTGGATTTGTCATTCCAGGTTAAGAACCATGAAGGTATACACAATGTACAGCAGAAAACCAGCTTTGGAAGTGTGGCAAAATTATATGGATCTGCAAGTTGATTATGTCATATTAGAAGACTCTTGGTGTACAAGACGCTCAAAGTATGTTGTTTACTATTTGGATGTACAGCATGTTCTTCTGTTAGTTTCGCAACTATGCAGCATTTTATAGATGTTAACTTTTTTCAAAATATTCCAATTATACTTAATCTCTGCATGATGACTTACACATTCTGTAGGCCTATCGGTTGTCTGCTGACTAGCTCAGTGGTCCTGCTAGTATTAACTTGTGTGGAATGCGCTGCCGAAATTTCCTTTTTGTTTTTTGATCAACTGAATTATTATCCAAGAGCTGTTTGGGAAGTATCCTGATCAGAATCACTGTGCTGTACATAGCAGTACATATTGCCGTGCTACATCCTTTGTAAAGAGGTCACCACTACAAACCACTGTCATTTTAGCCCTAAAAGAGATCTCTTTCGATGGACTGATGGATGGGAGCCCGTGCCTGCCCATCCTAATTCTAAGAGCATAAATACACAACATAAAGCGGCTATTAAAGCCCCAATCATTCCCACATTGATCAAAGCGCTTTGCTCTGCAATGATTCCAGAATGGCAGTGATAGCAATGCTCAGCACCTTTTTATTTCAACTCTCAGAATATTTATACAATTGTGAACAAAGGCAACATGTTTTTTAGACATCTTGTCTCTTTGATGTGATTTATTTGTATTTTGTATGTACTTTAACTTTAAGAAGTTTGTACATGTTATTAATTACATCAATAATGAAATTTGAACTTGTTTTCATGTTAATTATATTTTCTTAATTACTTGTCGTACATTTATGTTGTTTTTTTTTCAGACCGGGATGTGGCATGTCAGAGATCTGGGACATTGAAGACAAAGTGAACCGAGGCAAGGTGCCTATCTGTGTGAAACTTGGTCAAAATCCACAGCCATACTTCACCAGGGTCTACCGTAATGAGGTGTACAACATACTGAAGGTTAACAAGTCCTACAAACCTTGACAGGGACATTAAAAACTACACAAACAATTTCATCCGGCCTAATTCACATGATCTTGAACAAACTTTGTTAGTCATTCTTAATATTTTTGTTTATCTCTACTTATATTCTCTAGAATACCTGGTTGTGTTTATGCATCAAAGCATTTGGAAACTTTTCTGTTATATGGGTGCTCTGCATCTTATATTGTTAGAGTTATAACTTATAACTTTTGTTTTGAAATTGCAAGTTATATTTCTCCTTTCTGCGATTCTGTGTAAGGTAATTGAAGTCCCTTGTAACTGTGATTATTTGATTATGGTTTTTGTACCTGATTACATTTGTGGCCACAAAGTGTGTTTTAAATGATTTAGAAATCTTAATTCAGTTTAGCCCCTGGAACAAAATTTTGCTAGATTTTACTTTTTACTTCTTGCACATGTACAAATTACAGAAAATGTATTTTGCTAGTCACAGACTGAATCATGTTGGTTCTATTGTCAGTTAATTGTTAAATCAATATCTTTTATAATTAAAATGAACAGATTGATTTACCAAATTATAATTGATCTATATTTTTGAAAGTGATGCTGTGGTCACATTTTATATGCGTGCAACTCATATCATTTATACTCTGCGATGATATTTGCTGATATTAATTGGATGAATTAATTGAATATAATTGAAATATTTTGCTCATGCTGGAGGATAGTTTAAGATTACAATTTACCACAGTTTTTGTACATAAGTAACTCATTGCGTTAGCTTTTACACTGAAATTGTCTGTGGTCATGATGAGAGAAGATGTTTTAGTAGTCAAAATTCCAAATATTAAAATTTTATAAGTTGATGATAACTTATTTGTTGGTCATTTATGCACTGTATGTCTGTGAGAAAGAGTTATTTAAAGCTTGAGATATTTTTACTGTTTTAGGGGATGGGAAATGAACGTAACAATGTTAGAAAAATGAAAACGGTCCTGTTGCACATAATGGTTTTACGATACACGCATGCCGCATAGGCACATTACGAAGCAGCTATGTTAATGTTGAAGTTTCATGTTACGATTAATTTCAGTTGTTGACGTCCATGTACTGTTTACTAATTGAATGAATTTTGGTGAATTGCAGGCCATTTTGTGGGCATTTCCATGTTATTGAAATTACAGTGTGTTACAATGTATCATACAGTGTTCATTCAGTATATGTCACAGTGATCATGTTTATGATTAAAGGGGTAACCATAAGGTATCCGCAGGGAGACTTTTTGTTTTAAAAATAAAAATTCTTGGTATGGCTGTCCTCCTGTCCTAATTAGCTTACCAAGTGCATGAATACAGGATGTAAAGTTTAAATCAGCCAATCCATGTTGGTCTGTCCGTGACAGTTTTTGTTAATTTTAAAAAATTGTAGGTTTTTTGCATGTGCAAAAATTTGATAGTTAATTTCTGTTGTGTTGATTGTGGATTTAATTCTCGACATTGGTGAAATACTTCAATTAATTAAAGCTTCCAGCCCTCAACCCCTCTGAATATCTAATGGCTGCCCCTGATGTTGAATTGAATTCTCATTAAGAACATGTCCACTTTTATCTTTGCTCTGGAGATGGTTTCACATCTTTTTGAAATTAATGGAATGTGCCTTGTATGCCACAAAATCTTTTTTGAACAATGTCCATTAAACCTGCCATAGCATAGAGTTGTTGATTAATATATTGGTAGATCTGTAATAATTATTTTAATATTTTAAAGCACGTTTCTGAGTATACATGTAGCAGTGAATTGATGTACATTTATTAATCTGTACATAAAATATATTTAAGTCGCTCATTTAAAGAGGTTTTGGGTCCACCTGTTACATTTTGGTTTAATTGGTTGTAAAACTACTAAATATTCATCATGTTCATGTTAAATTTGCATCAACTGTATTTTTGGTTATAACAAACAGCACACACAATTTCTTTGAAATGGAATAAAGTTGCAGTTTGAAAATATTTTTATTGTGTTCAAATAATTATTCAAATTTGGTCTTTCAAATTTTATATTTGTAGTTTAATGATTGGCATCATCATATGTAACATTTAAGTCCTATATTTTGTCTTTAAGGTTCTTTATTGGAACATTCCAATTTATTCTATGTAGGCCTACATGCACTTCTTGAGATTTCTGCTAAATTATGTATACCATGCAGTTATAGTGAAAAAAAAAAACGCAAACAGAAAATGATCTATAGATGTAAACATTGAGCAGGAGTCGGTGAATAGTCACCTAACCAGCGACAAGGTCTAGACAACCTGTGGCAACAGGAGGAGGCGAGGGGGAGGGCACGTGTTTGACTTTTTGTGTCCCTATGTTTGGCCTTCGCCCCACCACCATATGGAAATCTTGACTTTGGACATGATAATATATATCTGGTGGGTGCCCCTCCTGATAATTGTGACCATCCGTGAAACAGTGGCGTAACTGGGGGTTCTTGAGCGGGGGGGGGGGGCACCACTTTACTACTTGTATATTTTAGCTGGAGCTAGAAAGTTCGTATGGGGGGGCACAGTCCAATATGGGGGCACGTGCCCCCCCCCCCCAATAGGGACGCCACTGCCGTGAAACCCCACAGTTATGCACAAATTAATTTTTTCATATTTATTTTTGTGTGGAGGAGGTGGGCATCTTTATTTACTAGGTATACAAAGGTATAGGCCTACATGTGTAGCCAGGTGCCCGGGCCAGTTGTGAGCAACAAGCACTATTTTTTTCCCGCCTCAGAAAAAGCTTTAAAACCTTTCTGACACAATAGTCCAAGAGCCAGAGCACTTTTATTTGACTTTTCATTCTCATCAGAGTTTTTCATTGGCTCATATAGCAAATTTTGTGTATTTTTTGAAAATGGAAGTTTTAGAAACATTTATGCGGACAGTTTTTTGTAAAATGGCCGTATCTATGGCAACGTCAAATTTCACCTTTCAGCCAAAATTACTGAAAAAATCACATAATGCAAACTTTGAACATGAATCACATGCACTAAATATATATTTCACTTCAACTATTTACATGAATACTTTGTCTTACTCATACTTTATCAGCTTGATATGAAATCATTCATAAATATGTAAATTTATGCAGCTAATTTGCATAAATCCAAGATGGCCGACACATTTAATGAAATGGCACGTGACGATTTGCAGTTATGCTTTATGAAAGTTTTTCTGATGCATAAAAATATTGAACTAGAATATTGTTATTTTCAGAAATTATCCTTCAAGGAGTGATCATAATATTTGGAAAGTTTTAAGCACCTAGCTGGAATAGTGACAAAGTTATGAGATCATCAATTGCAAGATATCATGTCAAAATATGGCAATTTTCTGACCTTTTTATTTAGTTTTTGCAGCCATCTCCTTCTCATAGTTTTAAAGATACTATTTTCACCTCAACAAACACATTTTGTATCATTTCATGCCTCAAGCAGAATACAAACTCGAGAGGCTTTTGAATTTTTAGTTGAATTTTAAAAATGCATTTCCATGGCAACCAAGGATACACCTATCGCAAAACACAGATTTTCTAAGGTTTGAGGGCAAGTGTCAATCGTATAATGATGGAAATAGTCTATTTTAATAAATAGGCATTACAAATCAAATTTTGAATTGTTATGACTGTGCTGTTGCCATAGCAACCAACTGTTATTTGATGAAATAGCCAGAGAGATTGGGACAGATTGTCACATCGTTAATGTAGGAAAGCTTGTGTCACGTAAAACAATAAAATTTCTCTGTGCAAATCAAGTGTATCATTTTTGCGGATGTGGTCCTATAATCCTAGTTATTACAAAGAGTCAAGAATTAATCTTTATAAAAAAGCTGTAAAAAGGTCTACGTGCATAACTATTTTTGCTACTTGGATGAATGACTCCACTTTTCAGGTTATATAAATTTGGGTGAGTGATGTGCTAGAATGAACAAATTGATAATTAAATGATTGACATGTCTTACGCCAATACAGCCGTGCCTGCATTATAAACCCTCTGTTGTAAGACTTATTTGCCTTATCTGACCACCTTCCTCCGTGGCCTAATGATTTGGAACATTTGTCCATTGGCTTTGAGGGCATGGGTTCAAATCTCACCCTGGGAACTCACTTTAGTCCGAGCCCATGGGACATAAAATGGAGTCGGGTTGTATCCAGTATTCTATGCTGGGGCAACTGAAACACCCTGGGCATCGCTGAATTAATAGGGCATGTTCCAGACTCCCAGTCTTCTCAACACATCATCATACGGCGTTCACCAAAAATAATGTGCAGCTCGGAGCTCCCTCCACAAAAGATGAAGGTTGAGCTGCCTCGGCTGATGCGGGGTATACCAGGACAACACAAGTCAAGTCAGGTCCTGCGCAAAGTAGTATTTTTAGACCGACCATTTTGCACCCCAACGAGAGACCGCACCCCTGCAGAAGACCACTTCATGACTGAAGAATGGGCAGTATTTTAATGCTAGGACTACTGTACTTACTCATCTTGGCAGCAGGTACTATTCCTTTGTAGGAATCAAAATAAAGTAATCAACCAAAATGATTGCTGGAAATAAATGTATCTATCTAAAGCTCCAGAGTGATATACAACAGTCCAAGGTTATATGATTATCGGTCTTGTAAGTATATTTCTGACAATATAGAATAGTCCCATATAAAAGAAAAACATGCAACTGAGTAACCTGACTGGACTCACAAATGAAAGATGCTATGCCGCTTCGTGGAATCCGGTGTGATGCATATCATGCAGTGCATTGCATCTATGCACTCTCATTTTGGAGACCAGATTTTTTTAGAGAATTAAGATTGTCTGAATTATATATCATCTGGGTAACCAACTTTTGCAACAATTGCTAGATTGAGAAGTTACTGAAATCCTATACTACTCGCTGCCTGAACGGCCATGCCGCTTACAATTTCTTATTATCCAATCAACAAGGCATGGTTTTGTACACTAGTCTGGAAAAATAATCTCAGTCACATTAGTTACTTTTCCTGAGACCACGAACCGAGTTCAAATTGTATAGTGCTCCTGAACATTCTCACTTATGGAAACAGCCATGGAGATCCACACCTCTTTGTGTGAACTGGAATTAGGAACAACCATCATTCAGTAAAGAAGAGGAAGTTTGAAGAATCTGCACAACCTTACAAGTCTCTAATCCTGAGGCTTGATGAATTAGGAACAGCCTGACAAACCTGTGGCACCAATGAAACCAGCTACCCAGATCCAGTGTACCATCCCTCACCAAGAAAGATAATCAAATTGAATGAAAAGTGTTTGGAATTGAATGGAGTATATGTAAACGTATCTGTACAGGATGATGTTGGTACGTCAACCGTTTACAATCAACCCATTGAAAGAGAACCGGATAATATTGTGAGGTAACTGAGGTTATCATAATGGGTCATTCAATAAGTCTCTCTCTCAGTCTATCAAATTTTGGCTTCAAGCAACTAAGCTCTCGGGACCATGGGACATCTTCATCTCTCTGCATCTGGGTGGAGGTGATTCAGTATTTTTACAGGAAAGAGACAGAGATTCAGCTAATAATGGGCAATTCGTCAATGAAATCCTGCCAAGGGCAAATCAGAAAGTGGCTAAGTAAAATTCAGAGAATTCACAGGACAAGGAGGCAAAGCAACCAATGGATGATGACTAGGGCTTCACATCCTGTAGTTATGCACTGGTACAGTACAACTCAAAATAAAGTAAGAAAATTTTCTGTCAGAAGTCCTCTGTTTATCTATTTTGCCCTCTTTTCTCCTCTCCACCCCAAATCTCCTTACAACCCCCTTTGACTCCTTACAACAACCTCAGCCTACATTAAGAACTCTATTTAGACAGCTACCAATGTAACTGCAATTAGCAGTGGTGCAAAATATCAAGTAAATCAAACACAATGGGGGTGATAGAGTTTAAATTGGTGTTGTTTAAATGTGTTTTTAATGTAATTTTAAAAGGTACTTTCAGGTAGGTAATAGTAGGGAAGTGATTCAGAGGTAGTCAAAAGGTGTGAAAGGGTAAAGTAGTGGCTGGTTCTTCCTTCCTGCTGGGGTAATCGTACTTCATTTTGGGTTGTACTGTAGGCTAATTTGGACAGAAGGAGGCCACAACAATGGGGCAAAGAATGATTGAAATTGCTGTTCAACATAGGCCTTAGTTCTGGTGCATGCCATGGCCAAAACGGGATTTGAAAAAAGCAAAGGAGCCTGCCCGCTTTGTTAAGAACTAGGAAAGCCCATTGAAAGCACAGAACCCGATAAGGGAATAAACAGGTGAATGGACATTTGGATGGCATGTTGATGAAAAGTTCAAAGTAATTCTGTGAGATTAAGATGACATAGCATGAGAAATGAGGTGTTTTTAGGTGGTATGAGAGTGGTCGTGTGGGTGACACCCTATGAGTCCGAGGGCCCGCGAGTCCGAGGGCCCGCAAGTCCGAAGGCCCGCCAGTCCGAGGTGCCCTGAGGGCACCCTGAGTCTGAGGTGCCCTGAGGGCACCCACTAGATCGTCTCCGAAGGCCCGCAAGTCCGAGGGCCCGCCATTCCGAGATGCCCTGAGGGAATCACCTCTCTCTGATGCCCTCAGGGGAAATAGGTGATGCCTTAGGAGGATTATCTATCCATCTATCTATCTAACTATCTATCTATCTATCTATCTATCTTTATATCTATCTTTCTATCTGTCTAGATGTCCGGCTGTATGTCTGTCTATCTATCTGTCTATAAATCTGACTATATCTATTTACTTACACTTGAGGAAAAAATTATCAGGCCCCCTGGCCCCCCTCTAGGTACCCCCTGTAATTCCATCTTTCTTAGCAAACCCTGTAGCCAAGGTTGTCACAAAGATATGTAACAACGGTCTTATAAGGTTTTATTGGTGCTAAAGGAACATAAAATCAAGTCAGACTCAAAAACGATTTTTTTTTATTATGTCATCTAATATTTTGCAAGTAAAGCAGGGGGATTCACTCAGAGGAGCAGTTGGGGTCATGATGATGCCTATTAAATTCATATTAACCAAATGTTTCTTGTGTTTTTCCACTGAACACTAACTGAATATGTCCAGTTCAAGTTTTCATTTAGTCTAAGAAGCAGATTTTCCATACTTTTTGAAAAAAAGGGTGTTTTTGCATGTGATCATGGTGTGTACCTGGAGACCAATACTTTTGGAGTGCTGTCAATGAATTTCAAGGAAGAAAGGACACTAAATCCTGTGTCTGAGATGAGTTGACAGCTTTATTTGATAACATTGAGTGTTAAATAGCATTTAAAAGCAGACATGGGACACGGCACTTTTTTCTTCCTCAGGGCACCTTTTTCTTCTTCACGGCACTTTTTCTTCCTCAGGGCACCTTTTTCTTCCCAAGGGCACCTTTTTTCTTCCTCAGGGCACTTTGTTGATCCTCAGGGCACTTTGTTGATCCTCGGGGCACTTTGTTGATCCTCGGGGCACTTTGTTGATCCTCAGGGCACTTTGTTGATCCTCGGGGCACTTTGTTGATCCTCAGGGCACTTTGTTGATCCTTGGAGCACTTTGTTGATCCTCGGGGCACTTTGTTGATCCTCAGGGCACTTTGTTGATCCTCGGGGCACTTTGTTGATCCTCGGGGCATTTTGTTGATCCTCGGGGCACTTTGTTGATCCTCAGGGCACTTTGTTGATCCTCAGGGCACATTGTTGATCCTCAGGGCACTTTGTTAATCCTCGGGGCACTTTGTTGATCCTCATGGCACTTTGTTGTTCCTCAGGTACTTTGCTGTTATTCAGGGCACTTTGTTGATCCTCAGGGCACTTTGTTGATCCTCGGGGCACTTTGTTGATCCTCAGGGCACTTTGTTGACCCTCAGGGCACTTTGTTGATCCTCGGGGCACTTTGTTGATCCTCGGGGCACTTTGTTGATCCTCAGGGCACTTTGCTGTTATTCAGGGCACTTTGTTATTCCTCAGGGCTCTTTTTTATTCCTCTGGACACTTTATTGTTCCTCTGGACATTTTTGGTGTTCCTCTGGACACTTTGTTGATCCTCATGGCACTTTGTTGATCCTTGGGGCCCTTTTTTGACTGGGGACTCCCCAGTCAATAGAGTAAAATGGGTCTGACAGGGAAATTTGGGACAAGCCTGTGGCATTTGATTGAGGGTGGAGGTGCATGTAATTGATGTGGTAATACCAAGTTTGGTCTTAATAAGGCCACTGGGGTATGGATGTTGTTGTACAACGTCGTTTTATGGCTGTATCAGGCATTTGAAATTAAAAAATGACATTTTCTGGGTTTTATTGCTGCTGGTAGTGGTAGTAGTAAGGGTTCTTCCTCAGCTCACGTAGAGGAACAACCATTTGGAGTACAAAAACGGTAGACCACTTTTTAGAAGGCTGAGGCAATGTTCTCTCCCTAGACAAGCTTTATTTCTCCGTATTCATGTATGTTCGTTTTGATGAATAATAAACCCCATTCGTCAATGATTTTCATTTTCAAATTTATGCAACTTGTTTTTCAAAAATTGAAATTTATATGACAGCTGCATGATTCGCCAGTATATATTTATTCTATATTATTATAATCTATCTGTCAAGGCATCTATCCCAGGATATCTATCTGGATATAGATAGATCTATTATTTATTGACAATCTTGAAAGGTACAAATCTGCACTTCCACATTATTAAAGTAGACTTATATGAATATTGGAATAGAGTAGGCCTAGGTAAATTATACCTACTGATCTAACTGTAGTAACAAGTTAGGCCTAATGCTTAATTGAGTGCATGGGTGTAGGCCTATAATGTGATAGCTGCCCCTGGTATTTCTGGGATCAGAAATAGCAATGCTCAGACTTATAATGTAATAACTTTTGAGGGAGTAAACTAAAGCAAACTTTAATCCAGCCTGAGAGAGTCATACTTATTTGAGTTGATAAATTATAGATTTATAGGCTGCTAAGCCTTATGTGTATTTTTTTTCGTATTTACTATTTGCCCTAATGGTTGTTTGTGGTCATAAATAAAAAATCTTCAATTCTTCATCTATCTATCTATATATGTATCTATCTATCTATATATCTATCTATCTATCTACTATTCAGATCTAATCTTCCTCAAGCAAAGATAGAAGATCGCTGGCCGGCAGCTATACGTGTGAGCCAGTTGTGCTGCAAGTGTTTTACTGGTAATGAAACTCAGGTGCTTACAGAAAAGCGCATGAATGTTTCTTGTGAGTCACATCCCTACTCTGCAATGTTATTCATGCAGTGTGACACATAAGCATTTAATGAAGTCATACACTATACTTGCAATGCTACCAGGAGAAGACATTCAAAGTGTCACACCACTCATGAGTGGCCTGCATAGGGTCACCTAGTAATGTGGCTTATGTTATGAGCCGCTCATCTGTGCTGCTGTTATAGTAGACAAATGACCAGTACTTACATCAGGCTGCTTGTGGACATCATTGACCTCATAACAAGCCCTATCAAATGCATTGAATGAAGTGTCAAATTGTCACAAGGCAACTTGTTACCTCATGCAGTTGCACCGAATGACACCTTGAATCTCCTTGGAATAAATTAAATGAAAGACAAAAATCATTAGTATTCTACTAATGAGGAAAATACAACTTTTCTCTGGAGTAAGGTAGAAATCGCTAGTTTTTCAATTACACAATAACTTGACAAGAAGAAGGGCTAATGGCTCCGCAGTTTAGGGTAAATAAGGGAAATTGAACTCTAAGATGCCTTAAAGGCAGTCCATGTTCTTAGTATTTCAGAAAATTAGCAAAAATATCTGAATGATAAGAAGCAGAAGAAGAACAGTGATGCCTTCCTTAATGGAGGAAGAGCTCCCCCCCCTCCCCCAAACGGTGAGGCAATAATTTTACACGACCCATCAGACCATCAGTATTTAGAACTAATTCTTGGAAATTTTGTTTGCTTGCCCAATGATAATTTCTGTTTATATTCGTTTGGAATATTTAGAGATTTGTGCGTTGGTGGACGGACGCATGGATAGGTAGGTAGATCTATGGATACTGGATAGACAGATAGATGGATGAGTTATATACAGAGATAGTACAGAGATAAATACATACAGAGATAGATAGATGCAGAAATAGATTTTAAAAAAAGAGCTAATTTCATCTTCTCTATATATTCAGACTGTCTTCTAATAATATAAGTGGCTGTATTTTGCTGCACTCCCCAATTTATGTCAACTCCTGGATATGTGGCTGTAAGCATCTCTTGCACTGCTCGCATGCTCCCAATGGCTCTATTACAGTTTAGGCAACTCCCATGGCTGCTGCAGATATGTTTAAAGATTACTGTTCAAAAGACTGCAGGCACAATGCCCTTCACTCTTATTATTTCTGCATAATGTCATATGAGTCTAATCTCACTTTGCCTAATTGTCAAACTAGTTCTTCTACACACTGGAAGAATTCTGTCAGCTTTTTGGCCTACAGGACAAATTCCATTTTTCCTTCCAACTTCACTCCTGCCTGTCCCCAGTCATTGAATCCATGGATTCTTGTTGATCCTCTGGACACTTTGTTGTTCCTCTGGACACTTTGTTGTTCCTCTGGACACTTTGTTGTTCCTCTAGACACTTTGTTGTTCCTCTGGACACTTTGTTGTTCCTCTGGACACTTTGTTGTTCCTCTGGACACTTTGTTGTTCCTCTGGACACTTCATTGATCCTCGGGACACTTTTTTGATCCTTGGGGCACTTTATTGATCCTTGGGGCACTTTGTTAATCCTCAGGCACTCTGTTGATCCTTGGGGCACTTTGTTTGATCCTCAGGGCACTTTGTTGATCCTCGGGGCACTTTGTAGATCCTCAGGGCACTTTGTTGATCCTTATGGCACTTTGTTGTTCCTCAGGGCACTTTGTTATTCCTCAGGGTACTTTGTTATTCATCAGGGCACTTTGTTATTATCCAGGGCACTCTGTTGTTCCTCGGGACACTTTGTTGTTCCTCGGGACACTTTGTTTTTCCTCTGGATAATTTGTTGTTCCTATGGATACTTTTTTGTTCCTCTGGATACTTTTTTGTTCCTCTGGATACTTTGTTGTTCCTCTGGATACTTTGTTGTTCCTCTGGATACTTTGTTGTTGTTAAGAGCAGGTCTAACTGTTAAAACCGTGTTGGTGAAATCGACTCAAAGAGTTTTGAAATTCCCATTTTGATAAAACCCCAGCTACCTGTTGATTACACATGTCACTACAAATAATTATATATGATTTGATATGATTCAGATAAGTGACTGATCTATTTTAGTGGTTAAGCCCCCTCCCAAGGTAGCCATCCCAAGTAAATAAGATAACTTCCCTGCTAACAAGTATGACTAAAATTCAGTTATACATTACAATAATGAGTTTATACTCCCAAATGCCACTAAAGACTTAAAGACAATTCACTCCCAGACAGCTCCTTGATCTTCACACAATTAATTCCTCTGTCTCCCAGCAGACAATTTCAATTTACATTGAGTTTTAAGGTATACTACTGACATTTAGAAATTATAAATGTTTTTAAAAAGGTACCTGGCACTTTCTTCTGAATGGGCTTCAAAAGCAAAATTTTAAACGAAGCCATGGTCAGTGGCATTAGCCAAAAATGGCCACAATAATGGCAATAAGCGGCAGATAGTACCTAAATGCTGTTTAAAGCATAGATTGCTTCATTCAGCATAAAATTTGCGGTGTGCCCTACTCACTAATCCTTCAGGTCAGCACCTATAGAGATAAACATTCATGTTTAAATCACTATACAATTATAAAAAATTATACAGCTGTTTCTCTAGAAACCCCTGCCAAACAATTTACTTCGAAGTCCTCACCTAAAGACTAATTTACACCTAGCCTTTTAAACTAGTGCAGCTAAATAAAATGTTTGCTATACATAATGATTAAATTTGGTTTAGGCCTGATCAGCTCCAGATTTTAATAATTAGATATCAATTAACTAAAACTGCTGACTCATTGTTCATTCCCCGGCGCCGGGACCAAAAAGATCCAAATTACATAAGAGTTGATAAGATTACGTAATAAGACGCAACATCCTATAATACTTGGCACAGTGCCAGCAAAGGTCACTGAGTGCAACCTTGTGAAAAAAATCTGCTTTTTTTTTGCCAAAATCGAATTTTTTTCCCAAAAATCTCCTTTTTCCTACCAAAATCTCCTTTTATTTTTTTTTTAAATTTTTTATAGGCTTTTCATTGTGAAAATAATTGAAGTTTTTGTTAGAAATGATAGATTCTAAATAATTGAATAAATACAACATTTTATAACCAATTAATTGATTCTGTAATTAAAGATAAAACATTTTATGATATTTATACCTCGTACATTTCAGGTTATAACTGTCACAAGAAGTTCCCTGATGTCCCTATGCAGGTATACTTTCATGGGAATGCATTCTATAGTTTGTCAGTTATGCATCATTTCATAAATAGCCAAAAGACGGCAGAAAAATAATAAGAATAAGATGAATTCATAATAAGGAATACATACAATATCAAGAACTTCTTCTCAGTCTTAATTATATATAGCATAGGCCTATATATATTGCAAATGGAGAATAAGAAAGAGTTCAACTCTAATCTGACACTTGAACTTGTTCAATAGCAATCAGATAAGCACTCCAATCTGACACTGTATTATAACTGCAGCAATTCAATAGCAATCAGGCAATTTAATACATTGTGGCAATCAGGCAATCCAATAGCAGTCAGGCAATTCAATAGCAATCAGGTAACTCAGTAACAGGTAACTCATTGCCTTCAAAAGGCCCTGAAAGCTTCTAAAACTTATCGTGCCCTGAGGGCACCTGGGCAATGCCCTGAGGGCATTTCGGACTGGCGGGCCCTCGGAATGACGGGCCTTGCCACTCCTCAAGGGGGGGACCCTAATATTCGGAGTGGTGGGCCCTCATAGTGATGCCCTCAGGGCACCATGACCAGGGTATGCCCTCAGGGCATTACGATGCCCTCAGGGCACCATGATGCCCTCAGGGCATCAAAATTTCGGACTGGCGGGCCCTCGGAATGACGGGCCTTCGGACTCGCCGACCCTCGGACTGACGGGCCCTCGGACTGGCGGGCGGACACCGGTCATGTGACCTGACTTTTAACTGAAATACTAGTGGGGATACAACCAATTGAATCTTATTGTACTATTCAAGAACCCTAAATTGACTCGCCATGGCCTGCAACTCGGCGACATACAGACGCAAGTCGCTGTTACTCAAATGTCCCGCCCAGGACAAGACTAATGTATTCATTTGCATGTGTCTGTACTGATTTATGTCTACTGCATGCTTTTTTATGAAACTGCAGGATTTTTCCAATCAACACAAACAACTGGTTAGATTCTGATGAAGATCCACACAGTGGATACAGCACGATTACAAGATACAGATTTATATAACAATTATTACTGGCTGGCCTACTTAAGTGTAATGCATGAGTGAGCATTGAGCTTCACTATATCTGTGGTCATATCTCACATGTGCCATAGATGGAGCCAATGTCTGAACTTTGTGAAGTTACATTGATGGGCACTACAGGGGCGGATCTAGGATTCTTTAGGGGGGGGGGCGGACCTCATGAGGCCCGAAGGGCCGAATCACAACGGCAGGGGGTATGGGGGCCGCTCAAGGCCCCCAGAAGCTCAGGGTTTTTAGATTTTCTGAGACGCATTGTGAGCTCTCAAAGGGGGATATTTTAAAAGAATTTTGTCACACATTTTGAGGAATATATGATTTCTTTAGAATGCACCTGCATGTGCAGAATTTGCCCTGCACGTGCAGAATTTCGCACGTGCAGAATTTGCCCTGCACGTGCAGAATTTCGCACATGCAGAATTTCATCTGCACGTGCAGACTTTCGCACGTGCAGGATTTCAGGATGCACCTGCATGTGCAGCATTCAGAGTGCACCTCCTGCACTAGACCTATTCCTGCATGTGCAGGGGGGTGGAGGGTTAGCTCAGTGATAGCAAGCTGAGCTGCTGTCGATCATCGGGTCCAGGATTCGAATCCAGCTATTGGCGGATTACCTGGGCCTATGTTGGACAGCAGTTTTAATCATCCTTTAGCCTTTTTAGTGCATAATTATGGGATTTAAAACCCCGAAAAATATGTTTCTACAGAATGCACCTGCATGTGCCGAATTTTGACTGCACGTGCAGAATTTCGCACGTGCAGAATTTTATCGGCACGTGCAGAATTTTGCATGTGCAGAATTTCACCTGCACATGCAGGTGCAGCATTTCAGTCGATCTGCACCCCAGCATGTGCAGCATTTCAGAAAGCACCTGCATGTGCGAGGAATATATGATTTCTTTAGAATGCACCTGCACATGCAAAATTTCGCACATGCAGAATTTCAGGATGCACCTGTATGTGCAGCACTTATGAGTGCACCTGCATGTGCAGCTTTCACAGTGCACATCCTGCACTAGACCTATTCCTGCATGTGCAGGGGGGTGGAGAGTTAGCTCAGTGATAGCAAGCTGAGCTGCTGTGGATCATCGGGTCTAGGATTAGTATCCAGTTATTGCCGGATTACCGGGGCCTATGATGGACAGCAGTTTAGCCTACTTAGTGCATAATTATGCGATTTAAAACCCCGAAGAATATGTTTCTTCAGAATGCACCTGCATGTGCAGAATTTCGCATGTGCAGAATTTCATCTGTACGTGCAGAATTTTGCACGTGCAGAATTTCACCTGCACGTGCAGAATTTCGCACGTGCAGAAATTCAGGATGCACGTGCAGAATTTCGCACGTGCAGAATTTCGCACGTGCAGGATTTCCGGATGCACCTGCATGTGCAGCATTCAGAGTGCACCTCCTGCACTAGATCTACTCCTGCATGTGCAGGGGGGTGGAGGGCTAGCTCAGTGATAGCAAGCTGAGCTGCTGTCGATCATTGGGTCCAGGATTCGAATCCAGCTATTGGCGGATTACCTGGGCCTATGTTGGACAGCAGTTTCAATCATCCTTCAGCCTACCTAGTGCATAATTATGGGATTTAAAACCCTGAAGAATATGTTTCTTCAGAATGCACCTGCAATTTCACACGTGCAGAATTTCAACTGCACGTGCAGAATTTCGCACATGCAGAATTTCACCTAAATAAGATGGCATTTCCAATCATCCTTAGCCTCATCGCTGTGTCCTGCACCTACACCTGCATCTGCATCTTGCACATGGCACATGGATGCAACTGCTGCATCAGGATGCCTTGAGCTATAGATCCCTAATTGTGATGCCTCTTAATAACCATCAAACAGGTTATACGGGCTAATGTCGTGCATTTCTATTAAATTCTTATCATGAAACCATCGTCATTTGTGTAGCAAATTCCTTTTTATGCAAAATTTCCATGACCAAAGTCTGATTTCCCTGACTTTTTGCCAAATCACAAATTTCCGTGACAAATGTCGAAGTTCCCGGACTTTTCCCTGACCTTGAAATCCCTGACTTTTCCCTGACCAGTGGCAACCGTGCGAGCTATTAAAGTCATCACCAGAATATAAAAAAAAACGTTGAAGAACTTTAGAGCTGAAAACATCACCCATAAATCATGAATAAATCAAAAACTTTACAAAAAGTTTTTACAGACAGCACGAGGTAATGTTTAGCTTTTTTTTCAGCTCCAAGCTACAGACATACATCGAAGCTTGGTATGTGGTATGTGCAGCTGCATGCTCCCTGAGCCCAAGAATCCTATCATACTACACATTTACCAATGTGAGGGATCTCAGCATAGACAGTGATACGAGTGCTCGCTACAAGAGACTTTCATAAATATGGCATACATGCAGAATGATGCTCATGAAGGCAGACATGAATGGTGAAGGTCCACTGAAAATATTTTTGGATTCACCATCTGGGGTTCAAACCAATGCAGGCTGATCAAATCCCTCATAGACACACATACCTTAAGAGTGATCAGCATTTCTCCCACCAAGTCATGTTCTTGCCCATAATTATCTTGTCATAAAATATAAACAAATCATTAGTTTCACAACTGTTTATTCATGATATTTACAATATATTATATTATTGGCCCACATATACCCTTTCACACTGACAGGATTTTCTAAGAGTTTTAGCTCACAAGTTTTATTTTGGCAGAAAAATTGACTAGATCCCAGGAAAAGGATAAAAGCATTGCCCCTAAAGCTTACGAAGAATGAAATTCAAATCAGCATGCTTCCGAAGTTCCGAAGCAGTCACAAATCTTCTGAGTCCATGTTTGGCAACCTGAAACCACCAATTTGCAAGCATTAATGACATGAATTAATTGAAACATAAAGAATAACACATGTAATCTGTGCAGTTAAATAAAATACTATGCACACTATATTGTTGCAAGTGTATTGTTTACAACACGGCAAAATAATAACTATTTTATTTATTTCATAAATTTACTTCAACCACTTCTTTAAAAATTAGAATATCACGCACTTTTATCAAAAAACTTTTTGTAATTTCTGCATTTTGATTAACTGCATAATTATCAGACCTAAGATGAATAGGCTGGGAAGGAGACAATCAACTTGGTGTTGTCAATCCACTTGTCGCACATTCAAGTCCAGTGAAGCCTTGATCAAGGTGGGCTCTCAGAGCAGTCATAGTAATAAAAGAGCCTCAGAGTCTGAAATTAAAAGAAATTTTCTGAAAAATTGTGCCATTATGGAGACCGGGAGCACATTGGGCCATTCCTGATATTTTCTTAATAAAACACGCAGAGTCATCCACATCCCCAATGAAGAAACCTTTTGTGGCGTGCCTCTTCTAAAGCCAAAAAAATCCATGAGCATCGATGGAAAAGTTTGTGCTCAATTTACGTTTCCTGAATCCTGATCTTTGGCAGAAAAAGTGATTTTCTGAAAGTCTTGATTGCTATGTCACCTTTTCTAATGGAAGACCTCTTCAGGCAAGTCTCATAAAGTAAAACTTTCACCACTTGAATGAAGTTAGATATAAATATCCCGCGTTCATATTACGGACCATGTCATTAAGGTTTGCACATTTTCATACAAAGTTGAGATGGGGCAGGTCGGACAACAAGGTTGGTGGTCTCGAGGTCACAGTTTGATGGCCTCAGTTTCGGATGCCCAATCCTCCACCTTGGACTCTGTCTTGGAGTGTATGGCCTCGGATATTTGTTCGAGGTATGTCCAAGGCCAGCCACAATAAAAATACGATTTTGCTAACGGGGCCATTTCCATTTCTTCTCAATGGGGGCTTTGAGTTTTTTAAATAATTTCTTGCTCAGTTTTGGTGAAATAAATAATTTCTTTCTGGGCTGTCTTGAAATAAATAATTTTTGGTGGAGGTTTTTCTTAAGAAGGCGATGCTTGATTTAGGAATGAATATTTGGGGACTTTGTGCGCTTGAAATAAATAATTACGGCCGCCGTCTCAATGAAATAAATGATTTCCCACCGAGGAAAACTCCAAGCCCCCCTGATTATTAACTGTTCACCCTCTAAAACAGTCAAATAAGATTTTTCTCTCAGTTTCATCTAATTTACTGTCCGTCTACCCACTCAAGCGACCTATAATCCCATATATATTTGTGTCTGACCAAATTCTTTTATTTTTATCCATTCTATGCCGAGTGCTGAAAATGAAACTGCCTTAGAAATGAAAATAATAATTTTTGTCCAATGGTCCTGAAAATTACAAATTCTTTCATGGAAATCTAGATACAAATTTCTGGTGGATGGACTATTTCAGTCTCCAATGATTGGTTCAGAATTAAATATTATAATTAAGTAGAAAACTCCTAGAGACTTAATCTGTCTGCCTCAGTTATTTGTAAAATTTGGGCGGGACTAATACCAAGCCCCCTCCTTTAAAAATGTAATAATTGCTCCAAAATGTCTTTGCTTCAGTATTTTTACTTGAGTCATTAACTACACATGGTTAAAATTAAAGAAATCATTAATATTGTTATATCCTTATTGCAAGTGATGTAATGGCTAAATGTCTATATTAATATTAATCCATCCTAAAATAGGCAGTGAACTGTAATTTTTCTTCAGTCGGTCTCAGTCTTGAAAGTTCATGCCTTGGTCTCGATTTCTGTCTTGGAGCGTCATGTCTTGGTCTCAGATGCCCATGCCTCAGACTCGCCTTGTATACTGGACAGTGTCTCATTGGGAAAATGCAAGAAGTGAAATTTTTGCTATTAATATAGCACCAAGGTAATATCTGTCAAATATGATCATACAATCTGTCCATTCAGCTAATAGACTTTATATATAATCATTCTGCAATTTCACACGAGTACTGTTGTGATTTGTGGGAATACAGTGCCGCCTGTAAGTAAGTGAAACGCATGATATTTTGCCATTGCATCAATGTTAAACATCCTTAACCAAAATGCTTCTGGAAGGACGAACTCTCATCCGATCAGAGGAAAACATTTTGGGTCATAAAGCCCGACATGTGAGGCATGTGGGATAAAAATAGCAGCCAATTTTCTTTGCTGTAGTCGGAGTTAGGTATGGGTCAAAGTCTTTGATAAGTAAGTGAAACGCAGGCCCAATGTTAAAACATAGGGAAGGGTGGTTCACTTACTTATCAAAGACTTTGACCCATACCTAACTCCGACTACAGCAAAGAAAATTGGCTGCTATTTTTGCCTCACATATCGGCCTTTATGACCCACTTTGTTTCCCTCTCATCCGATGAGAATTCATCCCTCCACAAGCAGTTTGGCTGAGGATGTTTAGCATTGATGCAATGGCACAATGTCATGCGTTTCACTTACTTAAAGGCGGCACTGTAAAATGTGATGTTTGCTTACTTCTTCTACCGAATGGACTTTTAATCTGTGGTCCAATGAATGTACCCGACATGAGGGTCCATCGTGCCCTGACTTGGAGGCATGTTGGACCACCATGGTGCCAGAACAGGGGAGGCAGGGGGTATGGGCTAGTTGATCCCTTTTGATCTTAAAGAAAAAGCATTCTCAGGTCTTAATTTAGGCAAACATTTGTAAATATATATTTTGATTATTCAAAATTATTAATAAAGCTACTTTAAATATATGTCGTACAAATTGCATTTGCCCTTTCTCTACTTCCAAAAAATGTTGGTGGTATTGCTGTACTATTTAAATGATTTACTTGTTACAAAATAAATCATTATTTTCATGCATAAAAATCACAATTGAACCGTGATTAATAATAACATAGGATCAGACTCAGAAAATACTTGCGAGTGTATTTTGTTGGTCTGAATGCCCTGAGAACTAGAGAAGGAAAATATCATGAATTTAACAAAAAAATTATTATTTTTTTTGCAAGGGCAACATATGATTTAGTTTCCTGGCAACTAATAAGATAACTGTGGCACCTGACGGTCCAATGTTTGGCCTGGAAAATACTGCGGTACGGTATAAATACTGGTTATCATCCCAACCCTATTAATCACTGCAGAAGCTGTTTTTCTATGCCTTTCTTTGATTGCCTGGTGCCGAGGGTTTGCTGCCATACAGCCTACATTTCAATTTCTCTATCAGTCAAACTTACGAGTTTCGGGCTAGGCCTACTTGAAATTTATTCATTCATCGACTTGATCAGTGGCATATTGGGGGGGGGGGGCCATTGGGCCATACCCACCCCCCTCAGGCCCAAAATTAACATTGGAAGGATTTGAGAAGCCGAAAATCAACTCGTATTGGCCCCATATTATGGGAACACATCAAGAAGAAGAAGGTGGCCTTATTTTTGTAATTAAACTAAATAGCATGTCAGGACCAAAAACTTTTGGTGACAAGTTAAATTAGAGTTGAGAGTGTAAGCTAGATTTAAATGAGGTTGGAGGAATGGGACGACCTGCAAGGCAATCACAAGATTTAACAAAATTCTTTTGGAAATAGCTGGTGCTACACACCACTAAAAATACATTTAGGGCTCCATATCAGTGTTTGTATCACGTACCTGTTATACTTGAATAACATTACTATGGCAATTTCGATTTTCTTCTGACATCAATGGTGATCAATGAAAGACTTTCAGTATCTTGCACTGTCTCGAAAGGCTGTTGAAACTGAATGGCCTGCAAGCATCATTCTGTAGAAGCAAACAAATTAATTATTAATTTTTAAAAAACTGCTAATTATTAACCAAATTGGCAGCTACCAACAAAAGACATCAAATCTTACCTGATTTTGCTTTTGTAACAAAGAAGCATTCAATCTTTTTTTCTTTCAGTCATTCTGAACTTCCATTGGACTCGATTGATCACCTAAAAATTAATTGAAATAACTATATTAAGCTCGTTAAGCCTACACATGTATGTTTATTTTCCCCATTTACACAAGTTGTGCAACACAACATCAAGCCTGGTTCACTCTTAATTCTGAAAATATAGACTGAATATTCAATTTTAACGGATAAGACAGCCACCAACCAATGGACAGTACATAACTATCCAAAATAGTCAGAATCAGTTATAATTGTTGAATATAAGCAGTTTGAGAGTCTGGCGGCAGTGAACCGACTGCGATCCCCGACTTCCTGAAAAACGACTCCGTAAATCTCTTGAATTTAGACCTTGACTATGACTCCTGGCTCCTCTTTTTGACATTATTTGGACACAAGTTAAATGTAGGCCTAGTCTGCAAACAAAAAATTACTTCCACAATGTTTCCACAGAATTTTATACATAAATCTTAATGTTTTGGACTTCGAATTTTAATACGGGTTTACATTGTTTTATAATGCCAATCAATTGAATAATTTTTATTGAGCTCAATTTGATTGATGAGATGCAAGAGAGTGAACGGGAGTCCTCAACCAGTTGTACAGTCCCCCTCCCCCCCATGCAGAAAAAAAAAGCATTATAAAATGTTGATGTTCATGTCACAATGTGGCTTCATTATTTTCTAAATGGGCCCTAAGATAAAAATAAAAGGATAAATATATAGACATTCAATATAGAAATTTGAAGCACCGTAAAACTACCAAAAATAGTGCGTATTGCGTAGGATGACAATTTAACTGCATTGTGCAAATTGGAAAGTCAGGGGTTATCCAGACACCATGTAGCGAGGACTCAAGCGTGGCCTGGAACGCTACTTTTTATAATAACAAAACAACCCGAGTCAGGTCTATGCTTTACAATATCAAGAGCTGTTGCTTGAATTAATATCACTTGAGACTGAAGGGCGAAGCAGTAAATCAAATTCTCATGAAATTAGCAGAATAGCTCATGATGTTGACTTGAGCAGTGGCATTACCAGGGGGAATTAAAACTCATTATGACATAATGCGTAAGAAAAAAAAAAGGTCATTAACCGTCAAGGTGACAATTTTCCTACGGGGTACCCGGGGGGGGCACTTGTCCAATATGTAGGGACGTGCCCCACTACCCCCCTCACCCCCATAGGGGCGTCACTTAGCCAAAAATTATGCTGAAATATCTCAGCAGGGCTTTGGAGTCTGAGTCAGGAGCCGCAGTCATGGATTCGGAAGTGTTCAAGTGTGGAGTCGGGAGTTGATTTCCAGGTTGAGTCGGAGTCGGAAATTAATCTGTTGGCTTCTGACTCCTCAAAATTATTTTACATTAAATTTTTAAAGAACAATCTTTAAAAAAACTTTAAAATACTAAATGAGTCGGGAGTCAGATTAAGTTCACATGCTACTCAACTCCAAAGTCCTGCATCCGTGTATCAGTACTGACCTTGATAAATTGGCTACTATTTGGCAGTTGGAACTACATTTCATCAAACTTCATCGTGGCTTGAATGTCGTTTCCTTCAGTTACATCTTGTTGTTTCTTGGGATATAAGCTGCAATCAAATTAGAAACAAGAAAATTGTTTAAAAAAAGATAAACTGGCTGTAATAATTACAAATTTAAAATATTGAAATATTACCTATCTATCTTTTATAATAGCTTTTCTGATACATAAGAGATGATATAAACAGTAATTGTTTTTTCAAGTGTGCGACATCCCTAGGTATTCTATTTTAAATCAAACGACACCCTGTAAAGGATCCCTCCACAAGAAATTATTTATTTCAAGACATGTGTAATCTCATCCTTTTAACTTCGCCATAAAGTTTGGATGATCGCATTGTGACTCATGCAAAAAATTAATAAAATTACGTGTTATTATGTCCCGGGACTTATATAGTATGGACTTAATTTACAAAATAAGGTAACAGAACTCTGAGGATAATACACTGAAATGTTTTCATAATAAACCAAGATACAACACTCAAGGATCTATGAATTAGAGGCATAATACATGACATAATTATACGATATACCACCATAGTCCTGGAGTGTATTCAAACTTTCAACCCATCAACTTTGAATAACGTAATATTATATATATATACAGCATCAATCTATTTCAAGAATGGATATTTCTAAGCGGGTTTTGGTAAAACTGGCCAATTATAGTCAAATTCAGAAGATCAATATATATATGCAACTAATTCAAGCAATAAGGCACAGATGTGCCAATTTGAAGATCAATTTGCGCTTTCATATTACATCTTTAAAGTTCTATTTGATGTCTGTCTATAATTCTGTATGCAATTTTTTCACCTCAACTGTAATGCCTTACAATTTTACATCCAATCAGTGATGGAAATGGAACATTTTCGTTTGGGGAGCTCTTGGCTGTTGCGGCAGTGACGTGCCATTTCAAATCCCTTTTAAAAATTCCTGTCAGCAGAGTATAATTTTGGCTAAGAGTACTAGTCGACTGTAGCATGGAAGAGCTCCCCCAGATAAAGGGAGCTCAGCTTCCCCAAGCCTCCCCCCTATTTCCATCACTGCATCCAATTATATCATACCTTGAATCATTCTTCACCTGTATCTGGAAAATCTTTCTGGGTCCTTCGCAGAGCAGCTGTCTCTTGCCATACAAGTTGAAGTACTGCAACCGAAAGGCCATGATCTTCTGCCTCTCTCACGAATAATCTGAAATTAATTTGGGAAAAAATTGTATTTAAAGACCTGGATAAAAAAAAAAAGCTAAAGTTATTAAAATCAAGGTTGTGAATGGATCTGTTGGAAAACCAGCTAATACCAAACAAGAAATCTAGCATCCTGTTGTTGATTATTATAATGTTGAATTAGAAAAGAAATTTCTTCACTGGCATGCAGTGGTCGAAATAGCCCACGTTATTTGGGGGGGGGGGGTCTCTCAAGTACCAAGGCCCAAAGAGTTGAAGCACTTGAAGATGGAATTCTGTGGGACGCCATAAGCGCTTTAAAGCCGGAGTGTTTCAGATGCTCTAAAAAAGAATTCCGGGGACTTTATAGGCATGTTTTATCTCAGAAAATTAGTTTTGAAAACCCTATTGGTGATGTACAGGTATATAAATTAGAAGAGGTTGTAGTATGCTGATTAATCTTTACTTGCTGGATCATGATCTTCCTAACAAATTCACTATTTGGAGGGGGGTTTTTTCAGAACCCCCTCTGGGTCCTTCTAAAAAATGCATTTGAGGACGTCCAAAGAGCATTTGGAGGGGTCAAAACCCCCTTGACTCCCCCTTATTTCGACTACTGCTAGCATGCTTCTGGTGGCCATTTACAAATTTTCACGGCGTTTCTGAGATGTTTTTGTACTAGTCCGACTTAGCCTGACCAACAGCGGCAAGAAGTCAGGTCACCTGGACAAATTATATGTTTTTGCCGATCCTCGGCGATGTCACTGTCAGAGGAACTTCGTCTGACAATTGTAGCTCATGTCAAACCATTCCCTTCTTGATGCACATAGGCGTACGGTGCGCGCGATTTTAGTGGGGGGGGGGGCGAGCGACATTTACCCGAATTTGAAGATCTAATGCCATTTCAAATGAAATTGCCTGGAAATCATTAATTTTCAATAGTGATTATTTAATCATCTGCCCAAATTTTTTAGCCTTTTTGCCTGAATCTTACTCTTTCTCAAACTTTTGGGGGGGCGATCAATGGATGTATAGATCTATGGGAAAAGGGGGCATTATAGGCCTGCTATATATATAATGTGCTAGAACAAAATTGTGAACATGCACATTGCAAAACAATCATATCTATAGAGGTTGTTACTTGTCAGCAATGGATCGAGGATGTAGGCCTAGGAGGCTAGGATACCAAATTAATGCAGAGTTTTCAGAAATGAAAGTTAGCTAGCACATTTCGTTCTACATGTGTTTATCTACATGTGTTTATTTCACTTGAATAAATAAATAGCGAGAGTAACCCCCTAGCCTCATAGGCCCAGACCCCAACCTCCACCCCAAGAGAAGCAATCTACATCGAAACCGGGCTACTGGACATAAAATACACCATCCTAAAGGACAAAACAAACTACTGGACATGAATATCCAAGAAAAACAACAAACTCCTAGAAAAGGTCACCCAAAAGAGGGGACAAAAAGAGCTGGATAGAAGACCTCGAAAGAATTCAAAGAGATATATATAAGTCAAATAACCCAGGTGACCAAATGTCACGCCACAAGGTCCTCAAGACTACGCAGGCCCGTAGCCAGGAATTTTTATGGGGGGGTGTGTGGAAACAATCAAGGGGGAAGTGAGGCCCGTAGGGCCGAAACTTTGCGGCGGGGGGTCTGGGGGCCGCTGAAGGTCCCCAGAAGCCAACAGATTGAGACACATTCTGAGCATTTCAGAGAAATAAATTTGATGGAAAAATTCCCAAATAACTTCAATATGGTAACAACATCTTAAATTTATGCCAAAGAACAAAGTCCTTGTGAATTTTGACCTTTGCTTATAGCCTGGTCTATATACTGATGATTTGTTCAAATTGCAGAGAAATTTCACCCAATGATATACTAAAAACCAAGTGTTTTGAGCAAATAATTTTTCACAGGGTTTTTACTATATTTTAATTAATTAAATTTCTCTGCGATTGGCGAAAATAATCCATTTTCACTTTATAAAAAAACATCATGAACCATTTTTGGAGAATTTAATTAAGTATCCTTTAGCTTTGCGAAAACACATTGAAATGTGGAGTTATTTGCAGGGAAATTAGAGTGGCATTGACTCATGCTATGTTGGGGCAGTGAGGGTCCTCTAAGAGGGGGTCATGGGAGGAAAACACAGGAGAGGAAGGAGACAGGAGATTCAAGAGGGATGTTGAGGCCTAAGGCATACTGAAAAGCCAGGGCAGGGTGCATGCATCAGTTATTAGGAAGGAAGTAGAGAGGGAGAATGCAGACAGGAAAGAGGTAGAGAGTTTAGAGGCAGGGATGGAGAGGGTGAGACCTAGGGAGGATGAAGAGATGAAGGGGACAAAAAACAATTGGGGTGAGGGTAGAAAATTAGTGTCAAAAACGAAGGTGCAAGAGACGTAGGTGACAAGAGCTGGGGAAAAGGGAGTAGCTATGGCTAAGCGGAAGAAGAAAGGGAGAGTATGAGTCAGACAGAAAGAGGACTAAAGAGGGGGAGGATTGATACTTAAGAGCTCTTAAGAAGGTTAAAGCTATCAGGAGGTGGCAAGACAGCCACAAGAGATGATTAGTGAAGGAGGAAGATGAATAAACCGGAGAAGGCTTCAGCTAACAGGAGGAAGCAAAAACTAGGGAGGAGTTGGTCCGAGCATTGCTTCTGAATATAGAAATGCAGAAATGTAACAGAGGTGGTGGAAAGCAGAGAGATGCAGTAGGTAGAGAGTGAGGAGACATGAGCTAGGGAGGAACCAGTGAGGGAGCTATTACTAATTTGTTAGGAGCCCCAAGAACTACGGAGTAGGCAGAAAAGCAGAATACAGAGAGAACAGAGTAATAGATGGAGAAGGCATATGTCAGGGAGAGGGCAGACAGGGAGGAGAGAAGAATTGTTGTGGAGGAGAGAAAAGCTGTCGAGGAAGAATAAAGGACAAGGAGGAGACAGATGGGAAGACCAGATGTGGTCATATTAGGATAGGAGGCAGCGAGAGAGTAATGAGAGAGGCCCAAGAGATGGAGGAGGGTGCAGAGACACAGGAAGCAAGAGATATAACTTAGCGGAGGAGGAAAGAGCTATTGGGGGAGGAGACTCAAACTGGGTTGAGGCAGAAAGGGATAATGCAGGGAGGGGAGAGTCAGAGATAGCTAGAATGAGGGTAACTGGAGAGGTAGGAGGATAACATGGAGAAGGGAATGGCTGGGGAAGAGACGGAAAGGGAGAAACCCGGAGAGTGAGGAAGGAAGAGTGGAAGGAGGCATAAACGATGGAGGAAGCAGCGAGGGATATGTCTTGAGAGGAAAGTGACTGAAGAAGGAGATGGCATACAGGGAGGGGAGAATCGTTGTGCCCCTCCTAAAAATATTCCTATTTAAGTGCCTGATGTTAAAACACTTTCTTTGTTTTTGGAGTTTTGTTTCTTCTCTTCTTCACTTTCCCTTTATAGAAATTGGCGGAAGTTTTGGTAGATATGGGGCTGTCCAAACACACTCTTTATGCCCTGGCCATAATTTCATTTTGGAATTTCATACTTTAGAGAAGAGCCTGAGTCACATGGACCTTATGTGTAACGGCAATACAACTTTGCATGCTAGTAGGCCTACGTGCTCTGTCCCTCAAGACCATTCAGGGTTTCTTTGTGAGGGGAGGCCTCATGACAAGATACACCCCCTGCTCCCTTCTCTTATTCCCGCAATGTCAGTTATCCCCCATTTGCCCCTTGTACCTCCCTCTTCCCCCCTCTTGCCCGCGCTTCCCTTCATTTACCCCCCTCTTCCCCGTTCCCCACTCTTGCTCCCGTTTCCCCCACATAACCTCCTCATTGCCCCCACTTTCCCTGCTTTTCCCCCTCACTGCCTCTAATTAATGTCAGAGGCGGCGGAGTGACATCATGTAATTCAAACGAAGAAGAATATTCTTGTACCCTCTTTCAAAAATACTGCAACCAAGGTCTATTTAAAAAAATTCTGAATGGTCCCTCAAATGGTTGCTGTGAATCTTGAGCAATGCATACATTTATTTTTGTTTGTAAATAAATCCAATAAAAAAGCATTGCAACTACGTAAATCGCCATTCGCGGATTCTCGAAAAAAACGCGTAAGATCATTGTGGATTCAAGGGGAAGGTTGGGCTGTGGGGGGGTGTGTACACACCCTACACACCCCCCCTGGCTACGGGCCTGCTACGCAACAAGCATGGACCGACAACCTGACCGAAAAAGAACCGGAAAAATGAAAGGTTAAATTCCTGATGGACAACAAAAGAACACAATAGGGAAAAAAGGACAATCATATATAAACCAACTCAACAGAATGCAAGTGAGCTCCATTTTCAAAGCAAGATCAAAAATGATCCCACTGAAAAACAATTACAAAAACAAATACCCAAACCTACATTGCAGATTCTGCTCAAACACCACGGAGACTCAAAAACACATACTAGAAGAATGCACAGCCATCGACAGAAGAGGTATCCCGACAACAACAACAGAAGAAATTTTCTCAGAAAACAAAGAAAGCCTCAAACAAACAAGTGAAAAACTAATCAAAGCAATCAACCACCTCAACACAACACCATAACCTAGTACCATGTGCTATCTCTCTTACAGGAGACAGTAACCCACTGGATGTGGGAAAGTACACAAAGAATAAGAAGAAGAAGAAGAACCTATGCAGTTCCTGGTTCTTCCTCTCAGGGCATATACAACCCCCCCCCCCCCCCAGTGAAAAGGGTATTATTTGCATGTCCAATATTTATGCATGCTGGTATTAACCGTGTGAATAAAAAAAAAATTAAATCTGCCATTCAATGAAATGGGATTGATATTTTGTAAGCCTAAATATTGTAAGCATAATTATGGGTGTAGGCCTATGCATTGTCAAATTAATTTATTGGCTGTCCCTTTACTGAATTTAGACACAAATTGATAGTTTGGAACTACTGAAAAGTGGTAAATTGCCACCCAAAAGGCTGGAAAACATGTCTCACTGAATTGAAAGCGAGTGCCCCCCTCGAACCGGGTCAGGTCACTTCAAAAGTGGGCGTGGCACATTGAAAACATGGAATCGTTTTTGATCTTGAACACTGACAGCCACAGCAACTGGCAATGTGAATAAAATGATTGTGTTTGCAGGCAAAAACACTTGCAAACTTGTTCAGAAAAAAAAACAAGGTTAACAACATACCTCAGCAGATCCAGAAAGTGTGATGGTGTCACATTCGTCCCTTGGTCAAATCATAAACTATGCGTTTATGGTCAAATCCAACCTGCCCACATGCAGTTTGGGTCAGAAAAAGCAAAAATAAACACAGTAGGGGGCACCGAATGCTAGTGGCGACCCCTGCAGGGTATGGCAACCTGCTGGAAGAGTCCACTCATATGAGCAGTTGGGGGGTGTCAGGGTCCAGTGGGATAAATTCTTGCACCTGCACCTCAAGCAGCAGAGGGCTTCACTCGCACGTGCCCCACCCCCACCACCTGTGAGTGCAAATGGCTGCACATGATGTGAAATAAATAAATTCTTGTAGGGCAGGCTTGAAATAAATAATTTCAGCTGCAGTAAGGGGGACCATTTAATGTTGGGGGCTTGGGGTTTTTTAAATAAATAATTTCTTTCAATTCAATTCGATCCAATTCTTTTATTTATTCTTGATGTATGAAAAACTACATACGTACATAAAATTAAAAGGAGCAAGCTACATCAAGGGGCAGCTGTCTGATAGACATATTATACAGATAGTGAATGGTGACGAGACCAATTAATATTGAGTTTTATTCTGCACCAAAATTTTCAGACTTATACATATTTGTGTAAATAATGGTCTTTCTAAAGATATTTAATTTTTTATATGAAATATACTTAATTTTTCCATTATTTACAATGAGCATATTTATAAAATGATAGATTGACATTTCAAGAAGTTGGATATCCTTCTACTAAGACCCTCCCTTATGTAATAGGCAATTTAGTGCATGATTGCTGCTAAGAGCATAGGGGCACACCAATATCACTCTCCACACACCAACACTTTTAAGACCCCAATATCGTTATTTATTGGCTTGTCATGTGATTGATCTCCTGCTACATGATTGGCCTTAAAATTTTGATGCAGAATGTAATTATATTAATATTTTGCCCCAAAATGCTGAATTAATACATAAATTGAGTAACAATAAGGGAGAACAGCAAGATCTTGTTCAGTTTTGGTAATAAAGTCTTTTGGCCAGTCTTGAAATAATTAATTTCTGCAAGGGGTATTTCTCCATAAGGCACTGCTTGATTTGGCAATGCAGTTACATATTTGGGGACCTAGCGTGCTGAAATACACCCAGCAGAAATTATTTATTTCAAGACTTCCAAGAATTTATTTATTTCATCAAAACTGAGCACAAAAAAAAATTATAAAAAAAACAAAACTCCCCCCTTAATATTAAATGGTCGCCCTAAAATTATAAATTACTGGTCAACACACGTGGCCCACTGTAATGAAATTTTGTCTTTACCATCAATTGTTTGTATCATAACCGTTGCTAATTTTGGAAAAACAACAAGTCTGAATCTGGAAGTGGCCTGAGTGCCATTACATGGGGTGAATATGCTGTGCAGCTCGGGGTCAATTTCCTATCCTTTCCATATTAATTTTGGTCCTGAGGGGGAAGGGGGTATGGCTTAGACCCAGGAGTCAGCTGAAAATCGAATCATGACTGACCAACAAGGAATTCATGACTTATTCACAAGTTGGCAGTATTAACTCCAACTAAACTCAGCAACATTAAAAAATGCACATATTTTGGAAATTCCACCCAGAGAGAAGTGGGAAATGCTTACAAACTCGCTTGTTATTATATATAGATATTTCCATGAAACTTTACACTAGAGAGAGGTTTTGCTGTACGTTCACGTGCACATGACGTAGGCCTATACGTGTAACAGTGCTATCTTATCATAGGCGTATGGGAGGGGGGGCAGGGGGGGCGGTCGCCCCCCCAAAAGTTTGGGAAACAGTAAGATTCGGGCAAAAAGGCTAAAAAATTTGGGCAGATGATTAAAAAAAATATAATTAAAATTAATGATTTTGAGGCAATTTCATTTGAAATGGCATTAAATCTGGCTCTTGAAATTCGGGCAAATGTCGCTCGCCCCCCCAAAAATCGCGCGTCCCGTACGCCTATGTATCTTATTACATAGCCATGGTAACTCCCACGTACACGTCACACGGAAACGTGCAGCAAAACCTTCTACTAAGTAGTTTTAACATCTCTTAAGAGAGTCCTGAAAATTTCACAAAGAAGAAATATGAAAGAGCTGGATTAGGTCACTTTTAGTGCAACATGTCCAAAATATAAAATCATAACCAATGCAAATAGGTCCAAAATCAATTTCATGTAAAGTCTGTCGCAGCTCAATATTTGGAGTGTGGAAATAATCAAGGTGGCCACTCACGCTTTTTTATTGGATTTTGAGAGTCTTTATTTTATTTTATTTTATTTTAAAAATATTTTAACTGGGTGACACATCCATACAAGGTTTTTCATGTGGCCCAGATAAGATAAAACAAGTACAACATATTGTAGTATATAAAATAAACAGATGCATGATAAATATAACGACTAACAAAGAAAATCTCTAGCATTTCTTTTAAATTGTTGCAATGTCCCTGAGTTTTGTGTGGCAACCGGAAGATTGTTCCACGTAATGGAACCCCTATAAATAAACGATTTCTTCATAACATCAGTTTTACATTCTGGAACCTGAGTATTCATCGTGTCATTAATTCTTGTGCGTACATCATTACTCTCGTCTTTGGCTGATTTTTCTGTTAATTTGGTGTTTTCCACGTTTGTTTGTCACATCATTTTCAACACACTTTTGCATCATTATTATTAAGCATCGGCAATTATCCTTTTTTTGGTCAAATGTTGAGCTGAAATCCTATTGGACTTCTGTTATGACCATTTGAGATCAATAATAAAGTGATAACATCTGTACTCATAGGCTTATCGGAGGGGGGGGGGTAGGGGGCCCCCCCCTAAAAGTTTGAGAAACAGTAAGATTTGGGCAAAAAGGCTAAAAAATTCGGGCAGATGATTAAGGCAATTTCTTTTGAAATGGTATTAAATCTAGATCTTCAAATTCGGGCAAATGTCGCTCGCCCCCCCCCCCGGCCCCCCCCCCCCCCCCCCGCACCGTACACCTATGTCTGTATACTCTATTCCCCTATCCCTTTTTCAATTTCGCAAATTCCAAATTTGACTTGATCTCACCAAAGCATGAGTGGCTCTTAGAAAATCCACTTCAAACTTTCACTATCTTTATTTGAGAAGCTAATAAGCAAATTTGCCAAGCTACAATCAAGATATATATCTGATGCTTCAAAAGTTATGATATTTCGAAAATGTGTTCGTTTTTAATGTTGCTGAGTTTATTTGAATAAATTAAAACTGACTAAATGAAACTTTTCAAAAAGTTATTTCCAAAAAAGGATGAAAGACAAGATTCACGAACAATTGGATTCCCATTTTCAAAATTAATGAAGACAACAGATCAAACTCTTATCCACTTTCTAAAAGATTAAATGAGAGTGGTTTTCATCCATAGATATTATATTGTTTCTCCGTCAGATTTAGTTGAACAATTTCAACTGACTTGGGCAAAACATACAAATGTGACTGAGTTGAAAATGAAATTCAACCGACTTTTTCAACTTATTTGTTCAAGTGACTCTGGTGTCTTGTAATGCCCAATGGCTCCCCAAATATGCCACTGGTTCTACTATGTATATTTACCAGGGGCGTCAGTTGTGGTGGGGCAAATCCAGCCACGATCTTTACGGAAGATGTCAGGTGGAAACTTCCAGGATTTTCGAAACACCTATGCTTTAAGTGAGGGGGGGGGGGAGGGATGTCCCAACCAGCCCCACCTGCACAGTGACACAACTGTCCAAGTGCTATATGTTACAGAAAGAAAAACGATCTTGGCTGCCTTAATTTGCAACATACAACATTAAAATGCAGTGAGGTCGCTGAAAATGGTTAAATGGGCAGTAAATAGTTCATTATCACCAAAAACCATTTTATTGAGGAAATTTGCCACGGCAATTGCCCATCATGGCATGGATAGAGAGTTTCACTGAGACAGCAACCTTATCCAGCATTGCTACTTCAGGCCTAATGTTCTTTTTTCCTGAATAAAACTTCTATACCACTGGAGCAAAAAAATATTTTTTTCATGGTGTCTTGTGCAATTAGTAGGTTAAATCACCCAGATGCAAGGTGCAGATGCAAGGTCCGGTGCGAGGTGCAGATCCAGGATTCCAGGTGCAAGGTGCAGGTCCAGGTGCGAGGTGCAGATCCAGGTGCAAGGTGCAGGTCCAGGTGAGAGGTGCAGATTCAGGTGCAAGGTGCGGATCCAGGTGCGAGGTGCAGGTCTAGGTGCGAGGTGCAGGTCTAGGTGCGAGGTGCAGGTCTAGGTGCAAGGTGCTGGTCTAGGTGCAAGGTGCAGGTCTAGGTGCGAGGTGCAGGTCTAAGGTGCAGCTAGAGCTAAGGTGCAGGGCTGATTGCACGTGCCGTGCCATTTTAAGGAAATTAAATACTGCTGCACATTTTTACCTTTTTCAGTAGGGCTATCACGATTACAGAATTTCAAAATCCATTAATCTATAGCCTAAAATCGAATCGTAATCGATTAATCGCTGTTTTCCCGCCATTCTAAACAGCAAGTGAAGATCTGTGTCTTTTTATATCATTGTCTTGAAGCAGAGACATGAGACTGAGATATTTCATTGAAAATATTAATTGCAATTAGGACTTCACACTTCATTCACTGTAATCTGCTTCAATCAGGTAATACCAATCCAATTACCAAATCCACCTGACATATCCAGTTGCAATTCACTCTTGACACTTGGAATTAGCATGCCATATGTGTCTTACATGTACAAATATACAAATAAAAGATTAATCGATTTCGCAAACTGGAATCGATTTTTAACTCAAATCTAATCGGCGGCGATTAATCGGTTAATCGTGAGAGCCCTATTTTTCAGGTACTACTTGGAGACAAATTAAATCAAGCTTGACAAATTGATCGATATTCGATGATTTCACATGGAAACAGTGTCCCAATCAAAGTTTGGTTCAAATGATTTAAAATACATGGTTTCATCCATTTTTATCCATGTAATATATACCAAGCCATCAATTTTGCCTCACAGATTGCTTCATGCTGCAGTAACTCTGATTTTTAAAAAGTTTGACAGACAGCCGCTTTTACTCAGGATCAATGAATGGTAAAAGAGAGGCCCTGTAGTGACGTCAATGATGTCCTTGGACAAATTCATGTTATCACTCATTTTTCTTTGACTGCTACCTCTATTCATGAGGCTCTTGATGGGGGTTATGGGGGACAGGGAATTCAAAAGTAAAATGGCCAAGAGACCCGGACACAAAACCCAACCCAGATCTGAGGGACAGGGAATTTAAATTTCAATTAAAAAACTGCAAAGGGACAAGGAATTCAAAAAGGCCAAGGGACAGGGGGATGCAAAACCCAATCCAGAGCCTAATTCATAAGGAATAAAGTGGGGGACATTAGTTCGGTTATGGGGTTTTCAGCCAGTTTCAATTTAATATTTATAAATTTATAAATGTAATATAATGTTTGGAGATTTTTGGGAAGCAGCTGCCCTCCCACAGCCAGACCGGTCTGTCAGAGTTAAAACTCTGACTTGCTTGGCAAGAACTTCAACTGACTAGTCAGCTAAGTAGTTAAACTATGACTTCACTTGAGCTAAGTAAACCTCAGCTGAATTAATGTAATTTCATAGGACTTTTCTGTCAAATAGTCTTCAACGGTACATTATAACTTCGGAAATTTCAGAATTTTTGTGCACAGAATATTAGGTAGTATTCGAATGTGTCAATTTTTAGTGGGTTTTTATTTTGAATATATATACTTTACAAAAGTCCTATTAGTGTGTGAAATGCATTTTGTCATTTCTATAAGGTAAAACATGGCTAAGTTATGCAACAAAGACTTGACTTTAGCTGACTAAAGTCTGACTTGACTGGAGTGAACATTGACTTTGGGGTATACCCCTGCCCCCTGCAGTCCCCTGCATTCCATGTCTATGCTGTACAGCAAAAATAGAGATATAATGAAGAACCAAGGTAAAAAAAAAAGCTTGAACTACCAAAACAAAAGCTTCATCAACACTTCTGTGAGACAAACAAGAACAGCAGAGTTTGCTTACACAGTAGGCCTACAACATCGAATATCTGGTCTGTCAAACCGAACAAATCTAACAGAAATCAGAATCAAACAATAATGACTAAACAGGCCTAATGTAGAAAGTGCTGTTACAGTCTGTCTCATTTCTAGAATGGGCAGTTGTCGTCAAAAATCTGACAAAAACGGCACCAAAACGTCACAAAATTGGATGAAAAAATCACAGAATAGCTCATCTATCTACGAGTATGTGTCTTTCTACTGTGTGACCTTTAGATGCTGACCGAACAAGCCAAACACCGGTTCGCATGTTGTGAAACAAACTGTAGTATAGACACCCACATAATTTTTTTTTCTCTAAAGAAAAAAAAAAAAAAATTTTTTTTCTAATTTTTTTTTTTTTTTTTTTGAGGGGGTTGGGGGGCGGTCGCCCCTTTCGCCCCCCTAAATCCGCCCCTGCACTATAACATAAAAATGAATTTTAGAAGGTTTTTGGCCGTGGTGATGCCAGGACTTGAGGTAGAAGTTAAGTAGAAAGAGTAGGGGGAACCGGGGCACATTGGGACACATGGCACTGTATGACGGTGGGGTTTTCTTGGTTCCTGGCAAGGTATATGATATGGTAGTGCCATCATATCTTGCAATTTAACATTCTGATGTTTCTATCATTTTATTTACAAATTGCAGCCACATGCAGAAGTATGGCGAGGAAAAGTTTGTTTTCCTACTACTAAAGTAAATTCAGAGGAGTTCTATTCATTCTGTGGACAAATCATGAACACTGAGGCTTTCTCAATGCTTGTATGAATTTGATACATCGTAACGAACAGTTATGAATTGCTGTCCTGATAAACACATTCACTGGTGCCTGAGAAATTAGCATTTATATGTAAAAGTCATATCGGGGCTCATTGGGACAGTTCGGGGCACATTGGGACGCACTTAAGGTGGCTCGCTACCCACGAAATTACGTCACCTGCACATATTACCGCGCAGCCAGGCAGGCCCTATCTATGGTAACGTCACCACTGTGCTGACACTGCTTCAAGGTCTTTTTTTAATTTTGAGAATTTCATGCGACGGCCGCTTCGATTGCCATTTAAACCACTTCTATCAGGGTTAGAGACTTCTGGTTTAAAGCATTAGATGCGCTATAAAAAGGACTGCAATCGGAGACACTTTCAGCTTTATAGTCTAAACGGAATATTTTTAATGGCGATTTTCGGCAAGCAAGTCTAATTTCTCAAAACTGACTTGGAGATATAAATAAATTTTTATAGCAAAATCCATCGCGGTAGCAAACCTTCTCATATGCATTTTATTGTTCCTCACAATATTTGGACACAAATGACAAAGAAATGAGAAATCCTATCCCGCCAATTTTTTTTAGCGCCACGGTTTATAAAAAAAGTCAAAATTGTCAAAATCAATTTTTTGATTCCGAGCCCATTGGAAAGCCCTTTAAACTAAATATATCGCTTTGAAATTGTAATCAGCTTTTCCATTAAAGTATCTTCTTTAATTTCATGCTTCATTGAATAATATGGGATGCATGACCACTGAATGACAGGGCAAACTTCACAGTAAAAAAGTTAAGAAAAAAATTGTGTTTTTCAGGTTTGCGTGGACTGACTTTCTTGTGCATAACCTCAAATAATATGAAAAAATGGCTGGTTTCGACCACTTTTTTTTACATATCCTTGCTATAAACTATATTTTGGATCATTCTAAACAATTTTTAAGAAATCCTATCTTGGAAAGTTCACGAGTATCGAGCCACCTTAAGGTGACTCAACCGTGGTACACTGCACATACTTCTGAGCAGCCTGGTTGCCTAGCAACATAGCGTCACAACTGCTGCAGGCCCTGAAAAAGTTGTGACGTTACCATTTTCTGTTCTCTTTTTTTTAACAGCATGGCAGCCAGTAATTTGCCATTTAAATGAGATCTAATGCAGCTAGAAGCATAATTATTTTTTAATTGAATGCAGTAACACCTACTCTATGCTAATTCAAAGTTTCAGCTTCTCATCTTTATCAAAAGAATTTTCTCAACTAATTTCAGTCAACTGTGTCTAAAATTGTCTTTATTTCTTTAAATTGACATTGGCATAGTCATGGTACTGCAGTTAAAAAACGACTCGGTGAATTTTTTTTATTTTTGGACATTTGTTTGAAAATAACTTGTTTATGATATATGCAAATTTTAAAAAAAATCTGTATGATCGTTTTCCTAAAATTTGATTACTGCCAAAATTGATGCATGCAAAATCTGCAATTAATTAGTGTGTTGGTGCCCTTTAAGCTCTTACAGAAAAAAGTATTTTAACTTTTTTCTTCAAATTTATGGCAAATGTATAGGTGTAAATGCTTGGGAAGACATTTCTGACATTTTTGTGTGACAAATGCATGTAATGCTTTATTCTGTGGTACATAACCAAAAACTCAATTTATGACTTTTAAGCAGTCATCAGGCAAAACATGCCATTACCATGGCAACCAAACGAGTCGGTGAAATTTTTTTGTTTTTCATTTTTGAAATGTATGGGTCCCATAGAGTACCTGTGCAAAATTTTAGAAAAATCTGTATGATCAAACCACCATGCTTGAGTCACCTTAATATGGCAGAATTTAAGTGTCCAAGTCAACTGAATGATCTCGGACAGCACACAATAGTATTCAGGCCACAGTGAATACAGGCATAGTGGATTATACCATGCTCTGTGAACAAATTCATCGCAAAGCACTGTGTGATACTTACATAGATGACTGCATCCAGGAAAGTTTGTGTTAAATGTTTAAAATTATTTAAAGTTATTAACTATTGGCACTACAAGGTGCTAATGCACTGTATGTAGTCTTACGCACTACTTGTATATAACATCTATTGCACATGGAGCGTTAAAATGATTTTTTATTGATGTCCCAATGTTCCCCATCGAGGCACATTGGTACAGTCATAATTACGACTCACATTTTGTTGTCTGGCAGGTTAAGTGCAGTCTATTTTATTATGCCTTGCATTTAAGCTCAAAAGTATTGGTGATATTCATGCAAGCGTCTGAGTACCCAGTGCTTCTAGCACTGAGCAAAATTACTTCCCCAACGACTTACAGTCCTTGACTGGGGGGTGTGAGGCCAGTCCTCTGCGGACATCCAATTTTCTGAGATTTCAATCTGCTGTACCTACATACAGTAGAATTTAAACTGGAAAGTTTAATGTTAACTGAATATGTAGACTTTAGTTGTTGCAAACTGGCAAGACTGATGAACCATTAAATTTTTTACTTAATGGCATACCGATGATGTCTCTGTGGCCAAAAGTAGCTTGAAGGATTATCTTGATTTTTGGGTTGTTAAATTTAATATAAATTTTCAATAATTTTTATGTAAGGTTTCAGGCATATGCCAAAATATTACTACATGAATTATCCATTTGAAGAAAAGGATGAGATACAATGTATTTTCCATATAATTTACACTGGCTTACGAAATCTTTCAACCTTACACATTGCCCCCAAAGACTTTTTCTAAAGATACGTCACAGTCTACATTGGTTTACATGTATGTCCAGGCTGGCCATTTTAATTCCCTGATGTTATAAAATTTAAACTGAATAATGGGGAAACTTTGTTCAGATATGAATATTAATTTTATATAATGCAGCACCCCACAAGCAAAGAGCAACTCTCTCTCTGCGTCAGGACATAGGGTGATATCAAAGGATATATTTCCTCAAATAACGGTGGGTTGCTATGGCAACAGGACAGTCATAACAATTCAAAATTTGATTTCTACAGCCTATTTATTAAAATAGACTATTTCCATCATTGTACATTGGTCACTTTGCCCTCGAACCTAGAATATCTATGTTTTGTGATAGGTGCATCCTTGGTTGCCATGGAAATGCATTTTTTTTAATTCAACCAAAAATTCAAAAGCCTCTCGAGTTTGTATTCTGCTTGAGGCATGAAATGATACCAAATGTGTTTGTTGAGGTGAAAATAGTATCTTTAAAACTATGAGAATGAGATGGCTGCAAAACCTAAATAAAAAGGTCAGAAAATTGCCTTAGTTTGACATGACATCCTGTAATTGATGAGCTCATAACTTTGTCACTCTTCCAGCTAGGTGCTTAAAACTTTCCAAATATTTTGATCATACCATGAAGCAAAAATTCCAAAAGGAACAATATTCTAGTTCAATATTTTTATGCATCAGAAAAACTTTCATAAAGCATAACTGCAAATCGTCACGTGCCATTTCATTAAATGTGTCGGCCATCTTGGATTTATGCTAATTAGCTGCATAAATTTACATATTTATGAATGATTTCATATCAAGCTGATAAAGTATGAGTAAGACAAAGTATTCATGTAAATAGTTGAAGTGAAATATATATTTACTGCATGTGATTCATGTTCAAAGTTTGCATTATGTGATTTTTTCAGTAATTTTGGCTGAAGGTGAAATTTGACGTTGCCATAGATACGGCCATTTTACAAAAAACTGTCCGCATAAATGTTTCTAAAACTTCCATTTTCGAAAACTACAGAAAATTTGCTATACGAGCCAATGAAAAACTCAGATGAGAATGAAAAAAGTCAAATAAAAGTGCTCTGGCTCTTGGACTACAAGTGGCGCCCTTGTCTAATTCGATGCATACGCCGCCTGGCGGAGACCAGCATCATGGCAGACGATGAGGAAAAGCGACCACAGTTTGGGAACAGACTTTTGACTGATGCTCGCAACGTTTTTGAGCACAATGCTTGGTGAGACTCGTCTAGTAATACCCCTTTATCTTTCTGGATTGTTCAGAGCGGTTGTTTTGCCATAATTTCCTTGAAACTTGGCTTCTTTGGCGTGTATAAAATGTTCAATGAAATATCGCCCCCTGCCATGTGCTCATAAATTTATGAAAATTTGCTGGGGGTGGCGACAATTCTTCACTGATTATTGAAGTAAATTCTGCGTGAATAATCAATTTGTGTGTAAATTGTGACTTTTAAGATATCTGTTGGAGTGGTCGGGTACCCAGGTACACTGTAGACAAATTTGTCACAAAAATATCACACCGACAAATCTCCAAGCGGTAAGGTCCTGTGCAAGGAGATTTAGGCCTTGACATTTACTATTAAAGTACAATATCACAAAAATGGTAAACCAATTTATAAACACGTTGAGGAGCAGACGCATTCTTAATTTTTGGACTAAACCTGAAATTGTCCTTACAAATTTTATCATTATCCATGAGTCTCACCAATGGTGCAATCACAAACGTTGTGGTGCCAGACTCTTCAGTACTAAACCTCAAAGGCCGCCTGGTGGTGGCAGACCGCTGACAAATTTTAACGAAGTATACAAGTTCAATAATTGGTGAGTCTGGCATATTGGGTTAAATTATTGTTCAGACAATGTCAATGTTCATGACTTGTGCTTTCAATTTGACTTTCCTTCACACAAATAGAAATTTATTTCATGCATGAGACGTTCTCCTAAATTTCTTTTTTTGATAGATCTATATAATTTTAAAACGGCCCCAGATTCCTGCCATCTACAGAAATGTCTTTCATAGCCTTTCACCTCTTATGAATTGTAGTCCGAATCTGAGCTAATGTTACATATAAATGTATTGGGCAGCTAAATGCAAACCGCCAAGTGAAACAGGTTCCCAAATGCTTAAGTGGACCATGTGAATACAGGGGCTTCTGAACCAAATGCATGTACATACAATAAAATATATATGTGATGTAATTTTACCATTTACAAACCTGCTGCTTCTAGATTTTTTGGAAAAACTTTAAAATATTTGAGTAAATCTGTAAATTTCAGATAATTTTTTGTCTGCAGACTTCAAAATCATTTTAGCAAATTTTGTGCTATATTGATGTCATAATAGTGATTATCTGAAAATGTGTCATAGTTATCTTTCATCTTTCAGGGACAATGTGGTTTGGGATGAAGAACAGGAGGAAGAAGCTCGGAAGAAGGTTGAAAGCAACTCGCAGGTCAAAGTGGCTGCTGATATGAATGGTAAGAAATTACAAGCAATTGTTGTCCGAGAAGTAGAAACCATTAACTGTCAAATTACAAAAAAAATTAAATTGTGCTTATTTGTCACTTTGAGTGCTGAGCAGAGAGGCCTGTCACCGCTTATGACCCTCAATTCATAAGAGGAACTGTTTAAAGTCAAAAGGGTCTATAAATAAATTCTTATTCTCAGAGTGTGTGGCTATTATTAAATTTTTCCTTCTTCCAAGGCATAGTGCTTCCATATAAAAATATTATTTGGGTCAGTAATTTCTATATCAGCTTGATTTGTTATACGTCTGTAATGCTTTTCACTGTCTTTCAGAGAAGTATGAAACTGAAGCAGGCCAATTCTGGGACAAGTTTTACACACAGCATCAAAATAGATTCTTCAAAGACAGACATTGGTTGTTCACAGAATTTCCAGAGTTAGCTCCTCCAGAATTGAGAGACAAATTTCCTTTAAAAGTTGCTCCGGATGGAGAAGGAGAATGTAGCTCTGAACAAGTCAAAGACTGTGATGCATCAAGTGATCCAAAATCTTCTAGTCAGTCAGATGATGTAGCTGTTTCTCAAAGCAAAAATCCAAATGCTGGTTCATTCCCTGGAGAACATGCTCACACGAGACTGTTTGAGGTAAGTTCGGAGGTTATAGAATAATAGGAGTTCATGAATTGCTTGAAAATTACATTTTAAGTAATTTTTGATGGAGGTGTGTTTACACACCGCCATTTATGTAGTTGGGTGAGAAAGGGGGCTAAGAGAGTGGGTGAGAGAGGCAAACTTTAGGCGGGAAATTCGAAATAGGAGAAGAAAATCTGAAATTACTCTTTGCATGTTTTAAATTTTCTCCAAATTGCTAAATTCACCAAAACTAGAGATGAAGGGCTGTTATTTGAGCTTATTTGTGTTGACCTGAAGTAAGTCTAAGTACTCCTTTTATCAGTTTTTTTGTTTGGTGTTTGCTTGTTTGCTGTTTACATGTTTGCCTTCCACCATTTTGAAAATAATGTGTATTGTGTTTTGAGTATGCAAATGAGCTGTCCACCATTTTGAAAATTATGTGTATTGTGTTTTGTGTATGCAAATGAGCTGACCTGGTGACATTAGGATGTGTATTGGTCAGTTTTCTTAGATGAGATGTCAATAGTTATATAAATCTTCAACTAGGGCTATTTCAGTCAGATATATGGATGGGTAAATTGATTCATAGATAGATAGATAGATAGATGGATAGATAGATAGATAGATAGATAGATAGATAGACAGATAGACAGATAGACAGATAGACAGATAGATAGACAGATAGACAGACAGATAGATAGACAGATAGATGGAAAGATAAATAGATAGATGGAAAGATAGCTAGATAGATAGATAGATAAGGTGGATTTCATGGATAATAGATTAAATAGATAGAATGCGCAGATTAGTTCAATTACGCAGATTTATCAAAAGGGTTTAGTAAGCCACACAATAGGTAGCAAATTGGTACATGTACTTGAAATAATTTATTCCAAGGTCCAAAATTTCTTGGTAGGGTCTGCTAAGTTGTAGCACACTGGGTTGCCAATTGGCGTCTGACTCGCTGGGTCCTGGACTCCTGGGTTTGCAGTCTCACTGTCTGGGAAATTACTGTCATATGACGACAATTGTAATTTCAGCTAAGTCCTGGCCCTGACAGGAGATTGAGTGTGTGGGGTTGATCAGCTGGGTATCAGAAGCAAGTCTGATCTCTGTGCAGCTATCCTCATCACACAGCAGCATGACAGTAGCGAGACTTATTCTATCCAATTTTGTGAAGTACTGCAAAGTCATCAGCAGCTGATGACAGTTCCTTAATTTCTCTGGAGCCTTCGGGTTCTTTTCTTTATTATGTAATGGAGAGGTTTGCCAAAATTTATAGAGTTAGTTGATACTGTGCAGTTTCAATCGTCCTTTGCCTCATTGCTATGTCTTCCTCCTGTCCTTATTAGCTTACAATGAAAATAAATACAGGATGTATAGCCCCAATCATCTGTCCATCTTTCCAAAATATCCATGCCAATCCGACATGATATTTCACCTCATTTCAAAGTCTGGATTGATTGATTTATTGATCCAGTTGGTCAATTTGGCAGTCTATAAGTTAGCCGGCAGTGGTAGGAGGATTGACAGGTGTATAGAGCAGCATGTTAGTGAGTAAGTAAGATTGTTATTGACATGATAGTAGGGAACTAAGCATTGTAAGCAGGTATTAAGATAAATATAGCGAGTTTCCGTGACAGCTGGGTGGCCAAGAGTTGTCAGTCCAAAATCCTGATAGTCTTTGCATGCCTCAGTTCAAACCTGGGGCAGCCAATTTAGAATATTTTCAGTGGAATTTAAGATCAAAATCCGAGATGGGTATAATTCAGATGAGATGTTAAATTGGTGCCCCTTTGATCATTTTCAAATATGGTTATTGTGCAACATGTAGAGGACTCGTGTTCTATCTCCCATTGATTAACCACTGTAAGCAACCACTGCTTTTAAAGGGCAGCACTTGTACATATCAGCCATATCTATCTGTCAATCTATCTATATCTATCTATCTGTCTATATATCTATATATCTATATGTCTATATATCTATATCTATCTGAATAGTTTTAGCAGCGCAGGCCAAATCGTCTGCTGGATTCATGGTATATGAACTTAAGACACAACATCACCTCCATTTTGAACCCCTGGGTTCTTGTATCAATTGTTTTAATTGATTCTTTTGTATGAATTGAATTTATTTAAATGTTTAAAATTCCTTCAGGGCTTTTCTTAGCCATCGCCACATACAAATGCATCCTCCATGTTTGCAAATGTTGGTTGGAAATTTAGCCACACATGCTAATCCTCTATTTTCACCGGAATTTATGGCTGAACAATTAAGATATCTAATCAAATAAAACGTGTAGGGACATCAGCAACGTGCGATGAGAATAAACCTATTTGGGTACCAAATCTGATGCAATAAAGTTACTTCATGTTCATAAAGGCCAAACATTGAAAGAATGTGGCGAATTTGGTGGTGTGGTTAACGCATGTCACTCAAAGTTTGCCACATTTGCCAATGGCATTTTGGTAGTAGGAAAGCACTGTTTCTGTCTTCAGTCCATTTACTTCTATAATAATTTTATTTGCTTCTATCTTGGAAGATACATTGATTTGAATTTTCAACTTCTGATTTGGATAGTTAATCAACTCCACTGAATTTTGCAGGTTGGTTGTGGAGTTGGCAATACTGTATTTCCCGTACTACAGACTAACAAGTGAGTACAATAATCTTGACATCCTGTGTATTTCCTTACAATTTTCTGCTGTATTAAGTTGATTAAAATATGCACAACTATAATGTCTGCATGTATTGCTTTTCCCGCAGTGATCCTGGTCTCTTTGTCTATTGTTGTGATCTGTCGTCAACTGCTGTGGAATTGGTTAAGGTGAGTTCTTTCGTGTAAACGAATTTAAATAACATAATGAACAGTTGAAGATGTAGATGATTGTTTATTGTAAATTAGCAAATCTCCTTGTGTAGCGCATCTACAGAATTTACAAAACTGTAATACAATATATGTGTACTGTACACCTCTGCTTTGAGTGTCATCTTTTGATTTTGCATTTTCAGACACATGACGACTACACTCCCGAGAGATGCCATGCCTTCGTAGCAGATATTACAGACACTGAAACCAGTTTACCATTTCCTGAAAATAGCTTAGATGTCATCATCTTAATATTTGTTCTTTCTGCCATTAAGCCTGAAAAGTGAGTTTGGTGCTGGTAGCTACTATATACAGGGTTCCCACTCAACCTGGAAAACCGTGAAAACCTGGAATTTTGGATTGTGCTTTTCCCGGCCTGGAAAAACCTGGAAAATGTGATATTTCCACCAAAAACCTGGTAAAAGTCTGGAATTTGGGTTGAATTTGAACTTGGCAAAGGAGTGGGAACCCTGTATAGTGCATATATACATGTATATATACTGTTTTCCCATTGCTTTATTGTCTGAACAAATTATGTATATTTCATGATCAATGAATTCCTCTAATTCCAGAATGCTGGGCACCATTCAGCGCTTGGCTGGTTATCTTAAACCAGGAGGAAAAATCCTGTTCAGGGACTATGGGAGATATGATCTCGCACAACTACGTTTTAAAAATGGTGAGTTTTCTCTATGATTTCTCTATGACATTTATTTTTGTGTTATTATAATTTAGTCGTTTCTGTTATATTTGGGGAATAACAATGCAGAAATTGTAGTCCTTTGATATTGGATGTGAATGATTTCATTGCAGGAAGCTGTATAGATGATAACTTCTATGTGCGAGGGGATGGAACTCGGGTGTATTTCTTTACTCAAGGTATGTGTTTCCATGAAAATTATGAGATCTTGACATTCAAGATTAATTTATTTGCCTACATGTAAGTGATTCAGAGTATAGCAAACCTCGTGGAGAAACATATAAAAATTAAAGTTTAGCTCAAAGTATTTATTGACTATATTTACATATATGTACAATGCTATTTACATTTTCCATCACGAAAAAGCAATATATATGGCAGGTTGACGCCAATGCAGACGTATTTGCCTTCATCAGTAAATATATGTAAAGTAAATATCATATGAATCAAACATAAAATATAACCAATGAAGCATTATCCAAGTTTTTTTAAACAATATTTACAGAATAAATCAATCTATACAGAAACTAGAAATGCTTCTAATTAACAAATTGAAAGCCAACATTATTGCTGCCTCTGGATGCGAGAAAATAGATGAAAACACTGTTATGTTGTTAACAAACAGCTAAGAGGTTGATGCCTTCAGAGAAAGCCAGGTCTCGATTTTGATTCAAAGAGCAAGGAATTACTAAATGACTGGGAATTCTGGTTTGGTCTGAACATGAACTGTATAGTATCTTGATCTGTTCTTTCTTGCAGATGAAATGAAAGAGATGTTTACGAAAGCCGGATTAGAGGAAGAACAAAATTACATAGACCGTCGATTGCAGGTCAATCGGGGCAGACAGTTGAAAATGTACAGGGTCTGGATCCAGTGTAAATACTTCAAACCAAAAGTTACAGATACAGAAACAAAAAAATCCTAGCATTGCTAACATGATATTAAATTGATTGCACTGGTTTTGAAGTGTGTTTTCTTGAATATTAAAAGGTTTCTTCTGCACAGCCTGTGAATCTCATCAAAGAAATTGAGAGTGATTTTAACTCAACAAAACAATTTTGGAAGGTGAGTTGGTGATCGTTGATGTTTCTGAAAAGGATTCGTTATGATGTCCTGTGAATTTCATAAGATTGTCGTGTCTTGTGTTTGTGATTTGAATGTCGTTTTGGCTTTGGTTTGGAACGAGATGAAGAGAACCAGATTAATATTTCTAAATATTCCATTGATATTTTGACCTCCCCTTCTTACCGTCTTCTTGAAAAATCGAATGCTTCAGGGCCGACAATAGATAAATCCTGTAGTCTGTCAAAGAATCAAGTGGACCCCAAAGGTCTGGGAACTCCTTACGCGCTGTGAAGATCACATTTACAGCAGCTGGGTCAGTGTGTCTTATCTCTGAAATTGTTCTCATCGTCCAAAATGGCCCACTTCAGCAGAGATTCTCCGGAAGATGATTGAGTGGTCATCTCTCAACAAAAAAAGTTTGGAAGTCTGAGATGAGTTGGAGATTGTTAGGAAACGGATTTATGATATCCTGTGAATTTCCTGAGATTATGTGCATGTGGTTTGGATAAAATTTTGATTTGGGAAGTGCTGGAACTTCGCTCAGAGAATCTACAGTGTGGAACTTGTCACTGATGACAAGTTTGAATTCCTGAACATTTGTACTTTGTTTTGGTTGAACAAATGCAATGTTATCAGATGGTATTTATCAACATTTTGAAATTTTCAGAGTACTTGGTGCAAATTTTTGCATCTATCTTATCTTTTTCAAAAATTTTGTAAAATGATAGTTATATCCGTTGAATAAACTTTAAAATTTTTTTTGGTTCCTGTATCTCGTATGTATTAAAAGGTTCAGTTCGTAGAGCCTGTGAATCTCCCCTAATTGAAAGTGTTGTTGGTCAGAAAACCGAAACTCCAGTGCTTGTTGAGGACTTTTTCTTGTTCGCCTTTATTTCCCAATTGGTCATCAATTTATGGCTTTGGATCAAATTTGCATGATGGTTGCCTTTGGAATCTTAATTTTAGTGTGAAGAAACTGAAGAAATGTCAAGATTCCTGATGTTATCCATTCAAATGCTTCGAGCCAAATCTTCAGTCAGAAAACCCCAGTATATGAATTGATAAATTTAGGAATTTGTTCTACATGTTTTAAAAGGTTCAGCCTCAATAGCCTGTGAATCTCATCAAAGATAATCTGGTAATCTTGTATTTCTGAAAAACGAAAGGTGCTTTTTACCATCCGATATTGTAGTTAAGTTGGGATTATCTGGCGGGCTTCTGCCAGACGGGCATCCCCCTTTTTTCGGCGGATCATTACACCAAAAGTAAATGCACACTTTTCATATTTGGCACATAATTGTATCTTGTAAGTTTACATGATATTAATCGATTTTTAGGTGTAGTTGATAATTCTATGAAGACTCGTGTAATCTAAGAATAAAAATTTTCGCTCTTTAAAGAAGTTATACAACACTGCCACATTAATGGTAAATTCGTCTTCGATTATGACATTGCAAGATTTTCCTGGTAAGCACCAGTGATTGCAATTGGTGTTGATACGCCTTCAACCTTTCTACCAATGTTTCCGGAAAAAGAACTGGGACCTGGAATTAAAATGCACCATTGCAAACTGAGCATTGGCTCATATACTATCAAGTAAATATCTTGAAAATCTTTGGGGACAACTCCCAGACGTTTTGCCATCCAGTAGCATGAAGAAATGTCTCAGCGGAAACTCCAGATGGTGCAAGATGCATATTATGTTCTACTGAAGAGGATGGCCTATCCATTGCAGTTCCATCAGATGAAACTAGCTCAAGTGCACTACAAGCGACTTTCCTGGAGTTAAAACGAAAATGAACAATATGAATTCCAAAGACTTTAAAACAAATATCAGAAGAAAAATGCAATACCTCTCTATCAGTAATTCTGTGATACTTCTACAGATATCCTCTGCTTTGCCTGAATCAGGGCTTGAGTGACCAATGTAGGAATTATCAGGCAGTGAGAGCACTGTGTAGTGCTCTTCTGTCATGATGCTGCCACTTGATTTACTGATGGTCTTGTCTTTTCTGCCATCAAATGCAATTCCTAGCATCTTATGTCCAGCAATATCCTTCAAATTTAAGTCTCCGAGATCTTGCAAGCCTAGATACTTGGGAACTTTTTAGTAGATCATTACGATTGCCCGCCATTTTCAAGCAAAGCATCTGCTATTTTTATAAAAACATTTGGAGACACGTTAGTCTCATCCATAACTTGAAGAGTTTTGGCATTCAGCTTTCCACAAGTGAGCTGTACTTTCTTTTACGCTTCACTGGAACAAAGTCCATATCTTTCTCTTTTAGGCCTAATGAAGGTTCTGAAAAACCATCTGAAGCTTCATCAATTTTGTTACTGGCAAATTGCACGATTTTGTCTTGCTCTTCATTTTTTCTTACGGTAAGTTGGGAATGCTTCTTCTGCTGTCGATGGAAATCTTGCTTGGTAGCTTCCTGGTCAACCTTTGTTGAAACTATCAACTTCCTCTCCCCTCTCTGATCTTCAATGAATTGCTGTTCCCTTTTGCGTGTTTTGGTGTCCAGCAGATTGTTTAGCCATTTGATGTACACATATCCAATGGTCTTAGTACTAATATGAAAAATTCATTTTCCAGCAATTGAAAAGATTGGAGCAAAACCTGTCATTTTATTACCTTTCTCCTCATACTCTTGCAGTTTATTTTGAACAGATATGATCCATTTCTGGTGTGTTGGTCCTAAAAGGATATTGAGTGTTCGAAGACTGATATTCGCTTGGTATTAAATCATGTTTCAACTGGTCAAGAACATCTGTTCAAGGACATCTACCATTTGCTGGCCCTCCTTCCACCACATCCTTCTCACATCCTGATTAGCAAGCCTCAATATAGCCCAAGAAGGTGCTGCAGAGACGTTTAACTCTTAACACACACACTCGCACATCATGAAGGGTCTGCTGCACGGTGCATCAGGTTCTCATCGCCCTCTTTTGTGGGCTGGGAGAGATACAATTTGAAGTTCACTCCTGAAAAAAAAAAAGAAGCTTTTTTCAACGAAAGATTGGGGCATAACCTAAGTGTATCATAATATTACCTTCCTCCTCAAACTCCTACAATTTTTTTGAGCAGGTATGACCCGTAGACAGTCCTAAGACTCTACATGTGTCTCTGGAGTGTTTGCTCGGAACGTGTACTGAACATATGTTGACTGATACTCTTGGGGTACTAGATCTTTCTTCAATTTGCTGATGACATCTGCCATTTGCTGGCCCTCCTCCCTCCACATCCTTCTCACATCCTGATTAGCAAGCCTCAATATAGCCCAAGAAGGTGCTGCAGAGACGTTTAACTCTTAACAAACACACTCGCACATCATGAAGCGTCTGTTGCGCGGTGCAACAGAGACTCATTGCCCTCTCTCATGGGCTGGGAGAGATAGAATTTGAAATTCACTCCTGAAAAAAAAAGGCATTTTTCAGCGAAAAGATTGGGGGCATAACCTAAGTGTATCATATTTCCTTCCTCCTCAAACTCCTGCAATTTTTTTAAAAGCAGGTATGTCCCGTACACAGTCCTAAGACTGTCTACGTACGTCTCTGGAGTGTTTGCTCGGAATGTGTACTGAACATATGTTGCCTGATACTCTTGCGGTACTAGATCTTTCTTTAATTTCTTTAACACATCTGCCATTTGCTGGCCCTCCTCCCTCCACATTCTCCTGACATCTTGGAGAGTCTGCTGTGGTACAGCTGTGTCCTTCACCAAGGGAACGTGATGTCTACTTGGGTCGATTGGAATTTGAACGAATTGACAATGAATATGGAACTTAACATAAAGACTTCCCACAACTACAGAAATTGGAAAACAGCTGAAAAATAATCCTTACCCTCTTTTGTCAAGAATGCATTTTGCAGTGCAATCTTACTCAATTTTCTAACTTCTTCCGTGCATTGCTGCCTCACCCCTTGTAGATGGATTGGCCTTTCTACACCTATTGTTCGAAATGTATGGAGCTCATTGTCTGTGACAATCTCTGAAATAACACATGAATGCAAACAACACTGCGAATTCATTCCAAGAACTAAGTAAGGACATTCCATTCCTGTGCACTGATGACTCAACTCTCGGAATTCCGATCCCAAGTGACCTAGCTGAAATTATACGGCATGCCAAAGTCATTGTTTGGGATGAAGCTCCAATGGCTCATTGGTTCCTACTGGAGGCTTTGAATACATCTCTTAAAGACATAATGCAAAATGATGAAATATTTCGAGGAAAAGTCATTGTCTTAGCAGGCGACTTTCGTCAAGTGCTCCCATTGTAAAACATGGAACAAGGGAACAAAACTGTTGATTCCGCCATTAACCAGTCTCCTCTATGGAACTCATGTTTTTCAGTCAGATGAACACTGTAAATGAGAATCCCTGTAGGATCCAAGGTGTTGAGGTACTCAGTGGTGAATCTGCTTATATAATTATCGACCGGATCAGTGACTTAATTCATCTGCACTGTAGCAGATAATTTCTTTTTCGGGAAACTTTTACATGATTACATTGTTTATATGTGTCACAGAGTCATTCTTAGCCACAATAATAGCTCGTTTGCCATTCAACAATGGTCATGGATGTTTGAGGTTAGGTCTGGGAAAACCCATTCGATGAGATCATGCAAAGTGCTATCTGTGATGAGAATTTGAGAAATGCCAGATCATTGAGGAGTATAATAGTATTTGGATGTTCATCATCACATTTGTCATCAGTGATGCCATTGCCAATGGACAGTAACCAATCATCGAAGTCAAGCAGACATTTCTGTGATCCATTCTGGAGTATGCCGCCACATATCCTTGTGGTAAAGCCAGCCGCCCTGACTCTCATCAGAAACCTACATCCACAATCTAGTTTATGCAACAAAATCAGACTTATCTTGCAATCACTGCAAAACAATCGTCTCATATACTGCAAAATTGCTTTGGGTGAACATTCCGACAAGGACGTGTTCATCTCTATGATAACTGTACCACCAACCGACACGGCTTATCCCTTCTCACGAGTTTGGCTCATGGAACAGGTGTTTTCCCATGGCCAGCTATATGGGCCATTCTCAAATTTCGGGAAGGGCGTGGATTCAAATCTCACCCCGGGAACTCGCTTTCGTCTGAGTCCACGGGACATTAAATGGAGGCGGGTTGTATCCAGTATTCTATGCTGGGGCAACTGAAAGACCCTGGGCATCCCTGAATTAATAGGGTATGTGCCAGACTCACTAAGGTGCTGCAGAGGCGTAAAACACAAACAAACAGAACTCAAATTTCGGGACAAAATGCCCTAGAAAATGTGGTAACGGAGTGGACTTTTGATGCAAAAATCCTGCATTTTTAGCAATTTAAAAATAGGAAAAAAAATGATGTAAGTCTTATTTTCAGAAGCACTTCATCTTAGATCAATTGTTTGATTAGTTTTTAAAATTAAATATCAATTTTTTATGGTAACGGAGTGGGCAGGAATGGGTAAAGGAGTGGACAGGAACGGTTTGATTTTCTCTTAATAGTGCATTCTATTAAGGAGATACAAAGTCATGATTGCATTCTATTGAATCCTATCAACCTCAGCAATATAAAATTTCTGTGAAAAAGTATCACTGGTAAGCTCAGAATTGGAGGGAATGGAGTGGACATTTTAGTGGGACCAAAAAATGTTCCAATGAAAATTATGCCTTAATTTGTCGAATATATTTTAATGAAAATCTGCAAAGCTGTGGTAGTGTGGAGTGGAAATTGCTCATTAAAGCAATAGCGAGCTGAGCTATGGCAAGGAACTGAGTGGACAAAAAAATTAACATAAACTAGTGGCACATATTTTGCATCAATTAATTCAATGAAAAGAAACAAGTAAAAAGTTAAATATGATGTTCATATTAATTCAAGTCTATATTCTCATGAATTGTGCATAGTAACTTTGAAAATGATGGTACTTTAGGAAGAAAATTAACACTTGATTTTGTCATGTCAGCACCAGTGATAACAAAAAACCATTGATTTGGAACGGATTTCTGGACACAATGCACCAAAAAAAGTCTAATAAATGACTTTCTGTTCTAAATAGAAATATGAATAACAGATGTAGAGGTACGCTTCAGATATTAATTGCATTCAAATTAACGTCAGGGAACTGGAGTGACGCAAATTGTCCCGAAATTTGAGAGTATTATAATAAGACCAAATGGGTATGGTGGTATTGAGATGTACTCCACGAGTTGAATATATCCTGAGTCGGTACAGAGGACTCCGGATATCTTCATGCGTGGGAGTACATCTCAAAATACCACCATACAAGCATTTGGTCTTATTTATACCCCATTATGTAACTCCAAAGAAAGCTGAACTTCACTCAGGAGCTCTCAGGTTATCTTATACTCAACAGCTGCATCGGCTAATCAGAGCACAGAGACCAGCTGAACTGATGATGTCACAATGTTGTGACGTCACCATGGCCATGACGTCACAATTGCAAACAATGCAATGACATTATCAACAATGATCATACCATGTGGTATACAAAAAACCATTGAGTATACAATGCAATACCTCATGGGATATATCCACTGCTTTTTCATGTGTTATTGTAAACATATACTGCCTCCACCCATTGTATAACCTTTTTATACCATGTCTAGCCAACTTTTGTCCCGAATGTCAGTTTATTTTTGATGCAGCAGTTTGTGAATGACATTTTTGCGAGCAGACCGATCGCCAAAAAAACTTAAAAGTGTCGTGTGGCAAAAAGAAACAACGACGGATAAACACTGACAACTTGAGTCAATAGACCTGGCAGTTTATTTTGAAGCAGCTGCAGTCCTTCATTTGACATTTTCATGACGCTTTGCTTCGTGACGTCATAGGGTAAGGTTCTTTGAGTCTGACACTTATTTGCATTACATTTAAAAAAAGTCATATATTGCTTGGTCTATGGGTTATTGATTGTCAACCATGGCCTCAAATTGAAGGTTTCTACTAAATCTAACAAAAAATTGACAATTGGACAGCACAAGAACTAAATTAGTGGCTAAACTTCTGAAATAAAAAATGACAGGGTATCTTTGAGTCGGACAGTGGTGTTCTAAAAACATGAATCAAAGATACAGGTTCTTTAGAGTCTTCTCTTCAATTCAAAAAGCCAATATTAGAGCACAGAATAGGTTAAACGTACTCCTAACTGAATGACAAAAAACTGAAGTAATATTGATCAATACCATAGGCCAGTAAAAAAATACCTCAAACATGACAAAATTCTGTTAAAATTCACTAATTTCTGACACTAGCGGGGAGGGAATCCGTCAGAATCGTGCACTTGGTGACAAGTTTTTGCAATTTGGCATGGTGTTTTATATGACTAAAGACTTTTCAAAAACCACCGCATACAAAGTGGCAGTCCCCCCTGGTGGCCGGTATGCACAAAATCCAATATGGCCGCCGTGAAAAAAAAAACGCCATATCTTTGTCACTATTTGTTCTATATTTAAGTGCAATACCTCTTTTCCAATAGTTTTGATGATGCCAAGTCGGTTTCTGGGCTTAATTTTGTTGTAAAATATGATTTAAGGGATCTTTGACACAGCTCTAGTGGATTTTTTGACAATTTTTGGGTTTTTTTCTGTTAAAGCTTTACAGGTGATTTCATTACCATGCGATTCTTGTCATTCACACTTAACTGTGAGCAATCAATGATAAACTGGTACTGACTACGTTTGATAATTCCAATGTGTGACGTTCTGTTGTTTCTGAACCAATCAGATCAACTAAAAATGTCATGTATTTAGTGGGTCTAGAACTCAAGAATCACGTACTAATGAAATTACCTGTAACATTTTTTTGTGAAATATTTGAATATGAAATTCAATCCAATTTGGAGATTATTTCATCAGAGTTGAAGGCAAGGTCCTACCTACAACATGTATTGGTTAAATGGTGTCTTATCTTCCAAAATAACCCAATAAAATGACAAACCACTGCAACATGTTTTGACTTAATATCAGTTTTCATTCAACTGATCATTACATACTGTGCAACGGTGATAATTGAAATATTGTAGTATTACTCCCACAAAAACCTTAACTCTTCTTAGATAAATAAACCATTACTAAACTTATTGACATTGCAACTATTGAATTATACTAGACTAAATGTTGTACATCTGAAGTCAACATTCTTCTGAGTCAAAATGCCAAAACTAATAGAACTGGCATGAAACCTCAAGGTGGTAAGAGTTGAAGAAAATTGTAGCTAGTGATCAAAGACTCAGCACAAAAAATTGTTAACTTTAAAAAATGAATTATTATTGCTGCATGGTTAATCAGAAAATTGTCTACTACACTTCTGTTTTGTATGATGGCAGTCAATAACAAGATAAAATGGGCCATGAAACAAGAACCTTCATGATGCAGTTCAGACCACCTCCCATGCATTAAAACAGGGAAGTGCAGGCAACTGGTTTTGCTGCACTTGCTCTTGCATCAACATGCTACTGTATATCTAGCATGAAGTTATAGGGAAAATGCTTGTGCCAAATCTGACAAGTCAGTCCAGGGATCTGCTATCTCGATTTGGCACATGTCCAGCTCACCCACCAGGAATGGTCATTGCTGAGTGACTGTTTTCAGATGAATACTGCAAAAAGAGTGTCTACCTCAAATACAACAAGAAAGAGTCAACTTATAAAAACTTGCCTTCTTACCTAATTTAGGGAGACTCTCTTTGCTGTTCATAAGTACCACTCCATATACCAGCCATTACTTGTGTGCGCAGAGGTACAATTTCGTCACATGCTGAATCTCAAATTTGCAAACATGTCAGGATGACTTCAGGAAAGCCCTTCAAGCATACCATGATGTCCAATCAGCAACTATCATGACATGAAACTAGAGGTTCGATCGGGACCGATGCGAAGGGAGAGTTCTCTCGTAATGTTGGAGGGTGTGGTGCTGTTGACGGTAGCAGTTGTTGAAGTAGGCCATGTGATGTTTATGTCAATATATATATATATACATTGTGTTTGTGTATCGTGTGAAATTGATTGTTTATTATTGTGAACTAGCATAACACCCGTGAAGACGTTAGAGGGGAGGGACGAATATAGGGGAAACATAAGTTCAATTGCTTAGACTGTAATTACACACATGAAATGTGGCTAAGGACCTTGTGGGCAATATAGGCAAGGTGCATGCACATGCTGATAACGGAGCAATCAGTAGTTTGGGAGGGATAGATTTTGGGGTCCATGAATGAATAGTGTGAGATAATAATAGCAACGTAAGTTTCTTGTAGAGTGGAGAGAATGAACATATAAAAAGATAGATAGATACATGTTGAGGATAAAAATGTAATGCCTAGATGAATTAGTTGCAGATTAGCTGTAGAGTGTGGATGCAGATTGGAATAGAAGAGAACAGAGCAGAAGAAAAGGGACAACTGGTAGAGACTTTGCAGCTGCTGGCCCCTTGTGTATTGTACATGAATCAGCTTAATATTAATTATCATTAACTAGCATAGTACTCGTGAAAGGGGGATGAGAAAAGGATGATGGATAAATGGTGATTGATAAAAATATACATTTTGTGATGAGCATTGGATGTCAGGTGATGGACAGTGGCCCATGCCTCCCTCCTTGGAGTCCAGGGAGAATCATCAAGGAAGCACCACAACTGAAGAATAGCCTATTGATAGTTATGTATAAATCCCTGCCGGGTATAAGATGCAAAAATCATAGGTGACATTCTCACACCTTCAACAGCTAAAAACTCCTCCCTGAGTAATGCCACTCACCTAAACTATCCACCTATCCTTATTGATCTATCCTGTCCTTCTGACAGCAAATAACAGTGAAACAGCTCCCTTATTTATTCCTGCCTCTGCTGTTGTTCTCCACCAGGGGCGCATGAATCTCCATCGTAGTTCACTGATTGCTCACACCAGGGGCTGGTGCCACCCACTCTCTTCCCGCCAAAACCATCCACACACTCCAATGTGGCCAGGTTCATGTTCAAGCACAATCTTACAGCAGAGGACTCAGTGCACTGCACACGACTGCTGTGTAGGATTTGGCAATGCGCCAAAATATCACTAACTCTTTTTCATCACCAACACTTCCTGAAATCCGTCTTGCTGTATGTTCATATGGGGGGGGGAACCTGGGGGGGGGTGCAGGTCCAATATGGGGGGCCTGTGGTCCCTCGTGGCCCCCATAGGGACGTTACTGTAGGTCATTAAGTACTTGAACTTGAGTGAAGAATTGTAATGGGTGTTGTGCTTGTCTTCTGGAAGTGAAAGGGATGAAAAGTAATTTGTTGGAGTCTTGCATCTATAGGGAACTATTTTTCACAGTTCCAAGACTTGGACATTTTCCTTGACCAGGGATACGCAGTCTCCTTTGGCTCTATGAAGATCTGGACCATCACGTGGCGTTTACGTCAGAGGCTGTGTTATGTGATTAAATGGTAGGTTGTCACTTGGCAGATATACATATGCATGAAATACACAACCTGTCCTTGAGATCTCTAATATATATATACTAGATATACCCATTGAGGGACATTTTTAGGGGAAATGGAGCGCCCCCCCCCGACCCCCCACTATATGTGAAAAGGAAGAGGTGTGAATGGATGGCAGGAAGTATTGGTGATGAAAAAGAGTCAGTGATAGTTTGGCACATTGCCAAATCCTACACAGCAGTCGTGTGCACTCATCTTCTGCTTTGAGTTTGTGCTTAAACATGAACCTGGGCAAAGTGAAAAATGCATTGGTGATTGGATTCTGCTATGCAGGTTAGACTTGAGAGGTAGCGTGTAGGAGCTTGGATAATAGTTGAGACATGTACATACGTTTAGGGCTTGAAAAAGAGCTTTAAAATGAGGGTAAGATGAGGGAGATACGATGAGTAGAAGTGGGTCAGCCAGTGTGCAGGCATGGGAGGCAGCTGACACTGGAGTGTGTGGATGGTTTTGGCGGGAAGAGAGACGGTGGCGCCAGCCTCTGGCGTGAGCAGGCAGTGAACTACGATGGAGATTCATGCGCCCCTGGTGGGGAAAAACAGTAGAGGCAGAAAACGTAAATAAGGGAGCTGTTTCACTGTTATTTGCTGTTATCAGAAGGACAGGATAGATCAATAAGGATAGGTGGATAGTTTAGGTGAGTGGCATCACTAGGGGAAGAGTTTTTAGCTGTTGCAGGTGTGAGAATGCCACCTAAGGTTTTTGTATCTTATACCCGGCAGGGATATGTATACAATGTATTGTCAGTGGGAGAAACCAAATTGTAGTAGGCCTATACAAAGTGTACATTTTTTGCAAATTTGGCAATCTTGTAATTCTTTATCTAAATTCTCTCTGTCTCTATTTATGAAAAGGAACATGAATATTGAGAATTGAAGTTTCTGTAGAGATAGAACATGAACTTAGCTTTCTAAAAAGTGGTCTGCCTTTTCTTTATCTCAAATGGTTGTGTGTCCTTCAGCAAAAGTCAAGTGACTGTTCTACTCTGGGAGTAAGCTATTCGAAACTGGGTCCAATTTGAATGAAAAGGAGTACGCTACCAAATCAAAGCTTCTGAAGTGCCATTTGTTTATGTGAACAATCATACGTTATGGGATATCCCAATTTCTTGGAGTTCTTTTGATCTATTCCAAACTGCTCTGAGCTGTCCTGGAAGCTAGTGGAAAACGTATGATCTGGAGTGATCTAGTCTACTCCAAGAGCACTTTGTGGGCATCCTGTACTTTTGCTGTGAAGGACGGAGGGGTCCATGAATTTATGGTAGGAGTGGGGGGAAAAGGTTGCATGCAAGTTTTTGTGGATGGGCACCCTAGACTTTTGCTGTGGAGGGCGGGAGGGTTCATGATCGAATTAATACTATGCAGTGGTGTAGCTAGGGTTCCTCTGGGGGGCAAATGACCCCCAATTTCCCCAAGAAGTAATTATAGACACGGGAGTACAACAAACCATTATTCTGAGCTCTGCTGGATTCAAATAACACATCGTTGGCCTAAAGCAAAATTTGTCTGCATCATATTCAGGCCATTTTTAACCGACCTAACGTCGGTTATTAGAGGGGGTTGGGTAGTGAAAGGGGACTCATGTAAACCATGTCCATGTGTCCATATGTCCATATGTAAACATTTCTTGTCAACATGTGTATGTGTCCATTTGTGACCTTAATATTTCACTTACAGTTATGAAATTTGGTACGGGTATGGGACTTCGGGTATGGATTGGGAACATGTCGAGAAATCCAAGATGGTGGCCATTTTGTGGCGGCCATTTTGGCAGCCATCTTTCTTCATTCTTGAACTGCCCATTGTGACCTTAATATTTCACTTACAGTTATGAAATTTGGTACAGGTATGGGGCTCTGGGTATGAATTGGGAACATGTTGAGAAATCCAAGATGGCGGCCATTTTGTGGTGGCCATTTTGGCAGCCATCTTTTTTAATTTATTGAACTGCTCATAGTGACCTCAATATTTCGCTTACAGTTATGAAATTTGGTACAGGTATGGGCCTGTGGGTATGGATCAGGAACATGTTGAGAAATCCAAGATGGTGGCCATTTTGGCAGCCATCTTTATTCATTTCTTGAACTGCCCATTGTGACCTCAATATTTCGCTTAGAGTTATGAAATTTGGAACAGGTATTGGGCTGTGGGTATCAGTCGGGAACATGTTGAGAAATCCAAGATGGCAGCAACTTTGTGGCAGCCATTTTGGCAGCCATCTTTCTTCATTCTTGAACTGCCCATTGTGACCTTAATATTTCACTTACAGTTATGAAATTTGGTACAGGTATTGGTCTGTGGGTATGGATGAGGAACATGTCGAGAAATCCAAGATGGTGGCCATTTTGGCAGCCATCTTTCCTTTTTTTTAGAAATCTGTTCAAACTGCATTGATTCTATACTAATAGTCTAGCATCTTCCAATCAACTACTTCTCCTATCTTCCAATATCAGTTGCTCAGTGGTTTAAGCAATGGCACATTCAATTTCATTGCGCTAGGTCGGTTTTGAATCCGCGGATTCTTGTTGCATTGTGCTTCCACAGGAAGGCTGTTATGCAAATACATATGTGCAGGAAAAGTGGACTTTTAAATTAATAATAATTAATTGCTCAAACACGCCAATTTAAGCCATACCACAGAACAATCCTGGGCTCAGTAATTTGGTATTCAAATAAGGTCAGTTTTTGGTTTAAACATTTACCAAAAATATGCTGAAAATGATTTAGACCCATGCAGATTTCAATCATTTCATGGATAACCACATAGTGAATTATTGTTAAAGCAAAAGCTAAATAGGCCTAGATAACAATTTATTTTTTTTGTGTTTAACTCTTTTCCATGGTTAGTGACTTACTGTCTTTCAAATTTATAGTAGGACTAGCAATGGCCTGCACTGCCAAACGCTTCTATAGGTCTGGATGCTCTGCTGATATAACTCGCCCCTCACTCGGATTCGCAAAGGTGTGGCTCTCCGGTAGGGCGAGTATGCTGCACTGTTGCAGTGGTTGTCCGCCAGGGGCAAGGCTGGAGGTACACTGGGTGCACTCGAATGACAGCTCGCCCGTCCCCCGGTTTATGACGGGCGGGCCTTGTTTAATCCGGATGTTATGGGCGCACATCGATCCGGGGTATCCCGTGTATTATTGCTGATTTCCCTTTGTGTATTCGGTCTACGAAGTGAACACCCGGCAAAGTGGACTTTGGTGTTATTGGCACACCCTTAAAGCTGCCAGTTTCCCTGTGGTTGCTTGTTGTTGCAATGTTTGGAGTAGTGAAAAGGTTAAAATAACGCGAACACATGGTTAGTAGTCTCCAAAATTGTGTTTTAATTGTTTACTTATATTTGTTATGACGGCTGGCATATGTAAAGAAGCAACTCAGTTTGGCATATTGACCGGGCTATCACTTGTCCTCGATTGGCCCTGTCAATCGAATACGTGTTCGGGCTACACCGGGCTGTACAACGTGGCGATACAAACGAGTTCACCGAGTGACTGCATGAAGCCTAAGTGTAGGCCTCTTTCAACAAGTTTTAGCCACCTGTTAATTGTTCTTTTGCAGGAGCTCTAATTGCGTTGTCGAGGCAGGACTAAATTCCGAGAAATACCATGGAAGACAGTATAGTTATGAATGCTTCCACAGGAGGTCCAAATGGTAGCAACAGCACAAGCAGCGTGGCAGGCGAATATGGTTGGTATAATTGCGCTGTTGACATGAATGCGTACTTTTGGCTTCAATGTTCTCTATTTTCAGTGGGAAAACGGCTATTGGCTATTACAAAAGCGGCTCTTTCAATAGGTCAAAATGGTTGTTATACAAAAAAACAATATACTAGGCTTGTTGTGAATTACTAAGTCAAGATTGCAACGAAGTATTCCATGCAATCAAGTACGTTTATATAAGTGTGTGATGCCATTCAAGGTGAGCATTGATTGGAAGACACTGCTAATTAAAGGCTGTTAGATCTATACATGTGTGAAAATGGAATTGCACTTTCAAGTTTCAGTCACGGCCATAACAGACCCTGTTATTTCTTCATGACAGGATTTTGCAGATGTTTTTATGTTTTCAAAAGTTGGCTGCTGTTCAAGCTAATTCAGTAATTGTTTTTTAAGCATCAGCTACAACAGTAGCTGATCGCTTCTTACAATCGTGCGTTTCCATGCCGGCAGGCAGTTTTTACCTATCGACGATGATTTCTCTGTCAATCTACCAAGTATACCTACTAAACTCCTCCCGAGTTTCTATTAGCCCCTAACAACAAGACAGGGTTATGTTTCAGACATACGGAGTGCCTATTTCCTCTGATTCAAGACATTTTATTTCACTCCTCATCGCGCACAACCTTCTTCGTCCGCCATTTTTTCTGACTGGATGCGGACGATGTCGGGCAACTTCGGCATTTGACGAAAACACCCGAAGTATCAAATGCTCCTTTTTTGCGGTTCTCATTTGCCAATTTTAAATATTTTCTCTTTGACACATTAACTATACACCTACTACAAGCCATTTACACTACTGTTTTCGTAATTTGTCATCATTTATTGAAAAAAAATAATAATAAAGTCATCAGCCAATCAGGTCGCGTCATTTCTTTGGATTCCAATATGGCGGACGAGAGCAACAACAATTTATGTTTGCTGACAAATTTCAGCTGGAATGATCATTATATGGCCTTGTACATGATTGTCAGGTATTTAAACTTATGAAGTTAAGCGTAATTGACATTGTACTATTGAAAAATATTTTTTCAAGGCGATTTTGGGTCTACTCTGCCGTAATTTATCACTGTTCTGTAATATCGCTCATTATGAACGAGCGTCATTTGCGTGTCAATGCAGCAGTTGACAATTGCTATGTTCAATGTAATCAATTAGACAAACATCCAATCATGCAAATTGCAATTCTGGAGGGTTCCTAAGCTTTGTTTCACCCCCAGCTTCCTAAATTGCCATTGAGGAACAATAAATGAAGAGATGCTGACAGGTGTCAAAGCTGATTGCACTTCACAATGTAACTTGATGATAGACCTTCCCCAGCCATTGCCTGATTAGAATTGTCTGATTGAGGGATTGAAATCAATTGATAAATAAATAACCAGGTTACACAGAATGAAATTCATATACCACAACAGTAGTTTTGCCTAATCATTTTATCTAAAATAACAGCTTGATCTTTCACATTTCAAGCAATTTTTTTTATTTCTGCAGCTGATGCTTTACATGCTATGCATGGTATTTTTATACCTAGTAAAGAAGCGTGTAATTTTGGCACTTGTTCTTGTAGAAACAGTGGGCGTTTTTGGAAAAAGGTATTATTGGTTTTGGTATAGATCTGTAGCCTGTTTTGACATCTATTAGTAGGGTGTTTTGTGTTGTTGTTCTTGCATTGTCAGAAATCACAGTAGGCGTTTTTGCCTGTAGGTGTTTCGACTCCTAAGTGGTCATGTTATGGATTATGGTATGTTCAGTGCTCTCATTATTTTTGATGGCTGCACTGGCACCATTAGCGCCAAAATGATTGAGATTGTGCACACTCACTCTGTAAGTAATAATAAACTGAGCCAAATAAAAACGCAAAACTATTCCCAGGGCTTTATTTTTCTGTATTTGTTGCAGATGGGTTATTTATTGTATGCCTGTGTGTAATCAGGTATCAAAGGACTCAGTAACCAAAAATCATGCAAGTGTGATTGTTATTTGCATGTCCGTGGGCAAGTTTGTCACATCGGGGTATTGCAACTGGACTGGGGCATTAGGCATCCCACAGAGGAAATCTAATGATTTCATGTGAAAGCTTGAAGAAAATGAGGGAAAAGGCCAAACAATTCACTTCAGTTGTAATTACTTAACACGCTAAAATTTTGTTTTTTGAGAAGTCACGTCAGAGTTTGTCACACACGTAAATTGTGAAGCATTCATAACTATACTGTCTTTGTGCTAAAGTTTCAAAGCTTTCTCTTTGTCTCATGTTGTCCAAACATTTTCATTCTACAATCTCATTTTTGTTGCTTTGAACAGATTCGTCGCGAAGTTTTATTGCCTCGATTCAACGTATGCGAGATGCTACATACAAGGCCACAAGCACTTTGGAAGAGCAATTCATGAATGGCCTTTCTGATGGATTGGCAAGCCAGCAGGCAATACTATCAAGTGCATTGGAGGAATTAACAACGAACCTGAAGGAAGTACAAAGCGTCATCAGTGACATGGAAGGCGACAGTGTTGCTTTAACTCGAAAGGTAAGAGTAGATGTGTCAGTTTTACTGACATAGGTGAGGAAAATTTGTTACCCTTGAGGTAAATGAGCTGCAATGTACCTGAGGCCATAGTGGAGCAGTATGGGTGGTATTGATTGGTCTAGTGTAGACATGTAAGTAGAGCTCATTTCATTGTGGCTATTGGTTCATTTCACTTTATAGCCCTGTGTACTGGCAATTTAATAAGTCTATTTTGCACCATGTGCAGCCCCCGCAGCTCTCGGGCCTCCTCGTGGCGGTGGGTGGTAACACTAAGGTGAAGACCTCTATCCTTAGTGGCCAACATGAGACAGTGCGCATGCACGGTGTGTCCCCTACCTTACAGGGGAATATCAATGATAATGTCAAAAAACATGTTTCAAGACCGGATCGTACGTCAACCGGGTAACCAAGGTGCGCGTCCCTCAGCGGGAAACCAGGCTGAGATCGAAAAATTAGCGACTGGACTACCAAGATTTCAACGGACAAGGACATCCTCGGATGACTTGATAGACCCTGACCGCCTCCCACACATCTTGAAAGACGAAAATTGCCTTGTGATGAAAGGTGAAACAAAATCCCTTGACGATCTGTCAGCTATCGATGTTTATGAAGTTATTGCGGACACTTGTGACAAAACTGTAGCTGGAGAAATAAGACGTCAAACTAATGGAACCTTCCTGATTCATCCTCAGAACGATCAACAAAAAGAGAAACTGACATCAGTCAACAAAATTGCCGGAACAAAAATCTCCTTTGAACCTTTCATAAGACCAGGCAAAGGCCTCATCTTCTCAAAAGAGAGCAGGACATGTACTGATGCTCAGCTAAACAAGTGGTTCAAGAAACATGGCATTGAACACTTCAAACGTCTTTCCCAAAAAAATGGATATGAATTACTACACTTGACATTCAAAGACGATAAAGTTCCAAAGAAAGTACCTGTAGCTTTTGAAAAGTGCAGAGTTCGCCCTATCTTTCCTCGCCCAAAACGTTGTTTCAATTGCCAAATCTACGGACATTTTAGCAGTATGTGTAGAAGGTCGACAGTTTGTGCCAATTGCGGAGAACTGGATCACACCCACACAAGAAAGCAACCATGCTCCAAGCCCTCGTATTGTGTTAATTGTGCAGGGGATCATCCTGCATTTAGCCAAGACTGCAGAATCTTCAAGAAAGAAAGGGAAATCCTACAACTACAGATTGACACAGGAATATCATTCCCTGAAGCCAGACGCCGTGTAGAAGAGGATACGGACAGCATGGACCAAGGATCAGACTACCCCAGACCAGTTTTACACTTATCTCCAAAGAGACGGATTCAACTGAAGACGAACCTCTTCATGGATGTCGTGCAGAAGAAATCTTCACCAGAACGACCAAAGAAGAAAGAAACCATGCACTCTCCTGAACCAGTTTCATGCATATCACCCAGGAAACAAAGTCATACGTCCTCTACTGATATCCCTCAAACGAAGATGTCACCTGAACAAGCCAAGACAAAAGAAGCATTGGCTTCTGAGAACAAGAATCCTAAAAAATGCAATGAAGTGATGGCTGCATCCAACAAAGACATCTACCTCAAGTTGGTACACAAAGATCTATCACTGACCACGTACGACCGCCTAGCTTTGATTGAGAAGCATCTAGAAAATTCTAAAAGTACTCCGACAAATGCAGGCCTTGAAAATGGATATGGACTTCTCTTACAGAGAACAACTCAAAGTGCAGGCTGCTGGCCAAAAGAAAAATATTGTACTGTTGCCGAGATCCGAGAAGCCACAGCATCACACCTATTCACAGAGATTGAATACGGAACTATGATTCTTCTTCTTATCCACGACCTACTCTTTCTTATCCTGAAATTGGTAGAACATCGCCAGAACAGTTCATGTCAAAAAGAACATTCAGGACACCTAACTAAGTCAGCTGCAGCAGTTGTCTGCTTGGTGTTAAACAACAAATGGCAAACTAGTAGAAGGAAGATCACAGAAGACTACCTTGAGTATACAAAAACACTTCTTGCATCATTGAGACTTTACCAAGCACGCACACAACTTGTACAACGTACACAACAAACAAAGGGGCCGTTCAACAAAGACGGTTTCAGTACAAAGTCGGACCTCATCAAAGCTATCAAAAATTACAAATTTACCGAAGAAGGAGCAGGTGCTCTGATCCTTCTTATACGCCACAACCTGTTTACAACAGCGCTAAAAGTAGCCCAGAAAATCCGTAAATAATTTCTTCACCTACAAAGTTAGTTCTTCCAACACAGACATGCTATGTGGACAATAAATAAAGACAAATAACACCTGAGCAAGCCTCGATATAGCCCAATAAGGTGCTGCAGAGGCGTAAAACAAAAACACACACACACACACTTGCACCATGTGCAGTGACCATCATTAGAATTTGTTGACCTTCTTGTTGCAGGTGGAGGCAATCCAAGGTACAAAGGAACAAATTGTCAATAGTGAAGTGGCTTGGAGAAGTGCGAGGCATTTCTACGCACATGCAGGACGTTATGAAGATGTGCGTGCAGCATGTGCGCGTGTCAAACTCTATAGGGTTGCGGATGATGCAGAGACACTTGACTTAAAGTTTGACGTTTCTCCTGCGAGTGAGAGTGAATTTGTAAGTTGCAAGTTCTTATTGTGGTTTGAGTTCTGTATTGTGAAAGGCTGATATATGTTTGAATACATGCAGTACACCTAGTTAGCATAACATATGCAAAGGCAGGCTTTTTTCCTATTGTAGCCAGAATACGAATTGGGAGAAGATGATGCATCTGGCCCTGAGGAAGATATCTTCTGAAACAAGATCTTGGACCTTCAGGCTGGCGAGACCACAACCCTTGTCTTGATGACTTGCACTTCAATGTTGTATTTTATATTCACATGGTCACTGTATATATGAGCATTTAATTGTATTAGTAGGATATTAAAATGATAAGTCTATCTGCCAGAGTTGTCGTTTGTTTGTGTGACGTGCTATTATACCAATAGCACTACTCTTGCAGGTGCTATGTTGTTTGAATGGCCTGAGGTGATGTCCAGCAGTCCAAGTGATTTAAAGTAGCAGGAGCAGCGTGAGGGTTGGTGTGCAATCATGAGGGCTGCTGAACATGAGTGATGGCCATGTAAACAGCATAGCGATTGAATGAAAAGTAGTGTCATTACAATTATTAGCCAGTGACTAGGTTTTCCTGTTCTGATGTATTAACAGGATGTTGCAATTCAAGATTGGTGTGAAGTGAAATTGACAAGGGCTGTTATTGACTATGGTGGCCTTGGTCTTATAAAGAAGCGTTGTTATTGATATGGCCATGTTTGAAGTCCATTCCTTTTGAATATTCCTTGTTACTGTTTGGTTAATGAGGAAACTCTTTCAGTATGGAATGGGTAGGGCAAATGTGTTAATGGAGTAGCTTTTGAGGCTTGATGTTTGGAGATATTTTTTCTCTGGTTATGGAGTTTATATGATTGTTAAGCTGGCCTGAAAGACGGATTTGGATCTTATATCCGTAAGCTTGTGATTCTCATCCAAATTGATTTTGAGGAGTTTTTGGTTTTTGAGTTTTTGACTATTGTTGTGAAAATTTGAAAGGTGGTTTGGCATTCATATTCTACTACCCTGTGATTTTTATCAAATTTTCCTGCAAAAGTACATCTCTTGTTTTTACTTTATGTCTGGTAATGTGCCAATGGAGAGCATGTTTATCTCATTTTCATTGTACTCTATCTTAGTGAGTCTTCAAATAACTCCAGTGAGTTTGAAGGCCACTAATTTATATTGTTGAACATAAACATTAATTCGCTTTTGGAAAAGTAAAGACCAAGGCATAAAAAAAAATAAAAATTCAAAGGCCTCATCTGAGTTATTTCAAACCCAGTTAGGGCTTTTCTCATTTCCAAGTGTAATTTACCTTTACATCTCCAGGGCGCCTGTCTAATGTTTATGGGTAGGGGGAACGGGGGCACATTGGGACGCGGGGCACTGTGGGATGGTGGGGTTTTCTTGGATCCTGGCAAGATATAGGATATGGAGGTGCCATCATATCTTTTAATTTCACATCCTGATGTTTCCATGGTTTTATAGACAAATTACGGCCAATTGCAGAAGTATTGCGAGCAAAAGTTTGTTTTCCTACCACGAAAGTAAATATGGAAGGGTTTAATTCGAACCATTCTGTGTAGAAATCATGAACAATGAGGCTTTCTCAGTGCTTGCATGAATTTTATATATCGTAACGAACAGTTATGAATTGCTATGGTGATAAACACACTCACTGGTGTCTGAGAAATTAGCATTTTGGTGTAAAAGTCATATCGGGGCTCATTGGGACAGTGAATTTGGGGCACATTGGGACGCCCTTAATATGGCAGAATTTAAGTGTCCAAGGCAATCGAATGACCTGGGACAGCACACAACAGGTATTCAGGCCACAGGGAATAGAGGCATGGTGGATTACCATGCTCTGTGAACAAATTTGTCGCAAAGCACTGTGTGTTACTTACATAGATGTCTGCACCCAGGACAGTTTATGTTAAATGTTTAAAACTGTTTGAAGTTATGAACTCTTGGCACTACAAAGTGTTAATGCACTGTATATTATCTTATGCACTACTTATGTGATATCTATTGCACGTGAAGTGTTAAATTTATTTTTTAATTGATGTTCAAATGTTCCAGGCTGTTTTAGTCGGGGCACATTGGGACAGTCATGTTTATAACTCTCTGGCTGCAAAAGGGTAGGTGCAGTCTAGTTTATAGCGGGCGTTAGTGGAACTCTCCTTTTTCCAGCTTTCCTGTGTTGACGAGCAGAATAAAACTATTTGCGGAAACATCAGCCTGGTAATTTACAATGGAGCCGGGGTTTCTAAGGTCTGTAACAAAGTCTAATCAGCCTGAGAGTACTGGAATATGGTGGCAATCCATGCTAAACATTCCATTTAAGACTCGGCAATGCAAATCCGTAATGTTTTCAATGGATTAAAAGTGCCCTGGGGCCTGGAATGCCAGCTTCACTGAGTCAACAATGGTACAAAATGGTAGCTTGTTCTTGGAAATAGTTTTATTCTTCTCGTCAACACAGGAGAGTTGGAAAAAGGAGAGTTCGACTGTCACGGCCTATTATGCCTTGCATTTAAGCTCAATAGTATTGGTGATATTCATGCAAACTTCTGAGTTCTTTAGTGCTTTCAGCATTGAGAAAAATTGGTAGACGTTAAAAGTGTGCCAATGTGCATCCGTTCCCCCTATTGTAAAATATGCTGTTATGCATTGCAATCATTGGTTGGCATCAGTGGTTGGCATCACTGATTGGCAGGATTGATTGGCAGGATGGATTGGCATCATTGATTGGCATCAGTGATTGGCATCAATGGTTGGCATCATTGATTGGCATTGATCAGTGATTGGCATCATTGATTGACATCATTGATAATCATCATTGATTATTCAGAAGTGCCAAGCTGGGAAATATGGAAGAAATTATATATCTATGTGCTTGTGCACGACATTTTTGTGTGCACGGCATTTTGTGCGCATGACATTTTTGTTGAGAGGATGATTACAGAGATCGGCCCATATAAATATGGCGATCAATGATAAGATTTGGGAATTAGCTCAAGTTATACTGAAAGCCTGGGCTGCTAATTAGTGTTGCTGTTGCATTAACTTGTTGTCGCGGGAATTTGATTTGCCGTTTCTTGATTGGTTTCCTCTGGTGTGTTTGTTTCCTTCTGGCACCTTTGTTGCCAGGTACATTTTCCCTTCTGCGAACGAAGTTTGAAGAAGGTATTGTTATCACTTTGGTCTAAAGTTGTCCGTCTGGCGGGGGGGCGGTCGGGCGGTTGGGTGTCCGGGTGGCGGGCAGGTCGATAGTGTTTGGCCAGTATTCAGCCTCTAGGGAATGTATATGGATGAAATAAGGTACACATGTAGCTTATATGGCCTAGTTGTGCCTTTTGGTGGTTTGATTGATGGACCTTTTGTACTTCGAAATATTGAGTAAAATATAGAATTTTCCTTTTTGTTTGCGGGTTAGGACTCAGCTTCTGTTGCATGGATATGCATGAAATTTGGTACACATGTAGACTTTCTGGTCTAATTGTGCCTTTTGATTGTCTCATGGATGGAAATTTAGGACTTTTTTAAATATTGAGAAAAATATTAAAAAATAATATTTTGCATGTTCGGGCTAGAACGCAGCCCCTAATACATGTACATGGATGAAATTTTTTACTCCTGTAGCCTATACAGTCTAGTTGTATCTTTTCATGGTCTGATTGATTGATATTCCATACTTTTTGGCATATTGAGGGAAATGTATTAATTAATTTTTTTTTTGCATTTTGGGCCCAAACTTGTCTACAATTGCATGTACATGGATGAAATATGTTACATATGTCACCTATATGATTAATTTGTGATTTTTGTGGGTGTGATTCATTGATATGCTATACATTTTGAAATATTGACAAAAAAACTATTAAAATTATTATTTTTTGTTTCCAGGCCAAAACGTGGCCATCATGGCATTTAGATGAAATTTTATCTATATCACCTATATAATATTTTAGTGCCTTTTGTTGGTCTGCCTGATTATTATTCTTAATGCTTTTTTGAATATTCTGACCCATACTTCACAACTTATTGCGTGTTGGCATGAAACTGGTCCATATTATATGTACATTGGTTTAGTAAGGGCTTTCCAGTGTTCAACGTACCTTTGCCTGCAGGCGGGCATATGGCGGGGCATTTAGATAATTTCGGACCAAGATCGGGTTACTATTGCAGATACTCCATGCAATTAGTTGCATATCACTATTATGGTGACCTTTTTAACCCTTGTAGCCGCAATGGGGGCCTTGGAGGCCCCCTGGGACTTTTCGCTTATGTATGTTGCACAATATTTGGTCAATCGCATTCAGGTTTTTGTGTAATCCTAGTCCAAGTAATGTAAAACAACATCGAAAAGTCGAGATTGTATCTATATTGAACATGGTCACTGGCATGAGTTTGAGCATTTTTCCGACAGAAAGCCGCAATGGGGGCCTTGTAGGCTCCACCCTTGTGTGTGTCATTTGAATTATTGATGAATACTGCACCTGTGCTGCCACTTATAACAGATCAAATTACGTCAATACAGTCACTTTTGTATGTTTGGAGAGCTGGTATTTGCCTTTCTGTCCATTTCAACAAAATTAAAATGATATTTATTTGCATTTCGAGTAAAATTTTTATAAATTTACTTTATATCAGGCCACAGTGACCTTTTAACGATCTAAAAGCTCCAAAAATGGATTCAGTATCATCAAATACCTCTGCAGTGATGATTTTGTAAATGTAAGCTGGTGTGATGAAAGTGCGAGACCTTTATTCTTACAAAAAACTGGCTCAAAATGGACCCCTGAAGGAATGGATCTTGTAGGGCAAGAGCTGAAATGGCCATTTTCAGTGCCCCCTTTCTCATCTGTTGCAATTTTAGGCCACAAAATGGTTTGTAATGAAATAAGAAGGCAATCCCTATCATTTACAGAACAGTTTGGCTTTAAAGAACTTGGAAAATACTGCATATTCCAACAAGAATCCATGGACTCTATGACATAGCTTAGAATAATTTTTTTAATTTATAAGGTGTAATTACTTTTCCAAAAGGCACTTTGTGAACTAACATTTTTTTGCGTGATTACAATCATCTGAGTTATACTAACAGTAAATTAAATTTATTTATGGACATTTCAATTGATTTGAGTCCGACAGAACAGCTTAGCCCCAATTACACCAATTGGACATAAGAAATTTCAATTGATACAATGTAATTGGGTTGTGGGTCTTTGTCACAAAAGTGTTAAGAAAAATATATATAGAAGAATGTACCAACCTAAAACTACTTTTTTCTGGCAGGAGATGACGAGAGGTAAAGATGGAAATAGATTTATTTGCAATTTTTTGGAAAAAAACAAAATATCACTGGCCAAAAGAAATTTCAATTGATACAATGTAATTGGGTTCTGGGTTTTTTCGCAAAAATGTTCAAGAAACTTTTAGCATCTGTTTGAGGAGGACAATGTAAAAATGTAAAAAAATAAATGTAGAATCATGTATCAACCCAAAACTACTTTTTGCCTTGTGGTATATAATAAGAGTATGGAAATAAGTTTATTTGCATTTTTTTTGGAGAGAGAAAAACAAAAATACAAAAGAGCATCTGTTTCAGCAGGCAACCAAAACATTGAAAGAGCATCTGTTTCAGCAGGCAACCAAAACATTGAAAGTTTGAGATGTCTGCAAGAGTTTTTCCAAGTTTCAGCTTCATACAGAAATTCTATTACTTTAGAATTATCCATATGAAAAAGCATTGTTATTTATTTGCAATTTTTTGGAAAAAACTAAATATCACCCACCCAAAGAAATTTCTATTGATACAATGTAATTGGGTTCTGGGTTTTTGTCACAAAAATGTTCAAGAAACTTTTAGCATCTGTTTGAGGAGGACAATGTAAAATTTCAAAAATAAATGTAGAATCATGTATCAACCCAAAACTACTTTTTGCCTTGTGGTATAAAATAAGAGTGTGGAAATAAAGTTATTTGCATATTTTTTGGAGAGAGAAAAACAAAAATACAAAATAGCATCTGTTTCAGCAGGCAACCAGCTTGAGATGTCTGCAAGAGTTTTTCCAAGTTTCAGCTTCATACAGAAATTCTACTAGTTTAGAATTATCCATATGAAAAAGCATTGTCTAAAAAGCAATTTCCAGTTCTCCAGCTAGAAAAATCACAGTTGATACAGTGTTATTTGGCCGGAATCCATGTTTTTTCATTTTGGGCTCAACTCCCTTATGTTCTCTTACCTGATTAGAAAGACAGAGCGAGATACCTCGCTATGTCAAAAATGAATGAAATTGGCATGAAATTGCGAAAATTGGATGGAACATTATTTCATATTCTTAGCTATACGATTTCATTTGTTCCCAATTTCACTGGCCTTATCCTCCAATTTGACTTAATTTAATATACTTATACTACTTTTGATATAAAATGTTTAAACTTTTGTATATTTTTGAGTTGAGAAAGGGAGGGGGCCTCAGAGGCCCCCATTGCGGCTTTGTGTACCCAAAATCCGTTGCGGCTACAAGGGTTAAATGTTGTTTTTTCGCTGAAGGTTTGCTGCTACGCAGCCTATGTTTAGAAGTTCTGAAGACAGACACATGCATGACACTGCATTTTATTGTAGTAATGAAAACAAGTAATAGTGATGTGAAAAGGGTAACTTTATTAACAGAAACAAGGAATTCAACTCAATACATATAGAACTACGTGGGAAACTTGTTGAGGTTATAGGAAAGCAAGAACAAGGCGAAATGTTTAGTTATTGAGTCACCTGTTGATATGTAAATATTGAGGTTACAAATTAGCAGAGACCTGTACAACCTCCCACAGGCATACAGTGCTGCCTGTAAGTAAGTGAAACGCATGAAATGGTGGCATTGCATCAATGCAAAACATCCTCAGCAAAACTGCTTGTGGAAGTATGAATTTTCATGTGATGGAAGGAGAACATATTGGGTCATAAAGGCTGATATGTGAGGCATGTGGGGTAACAATCGCAGCCAATTTCCTGTGCTGTAGGCAGAGTTAGATATGGGTTAAAGTTATTGATAAGTATGTGAAACACCGGTCCAATGTTATTTAATAGGGAAGGGTGGTTCACTTATTTATCAAAGACTTCGACCGATACCTAACTCTGATTACAGCAGAGAATATTTGCTGCCATTGTTATGCCACATACCTCATATATTGGTCTTTATGACCTAATATATTTTCTGCTCATTGGATGAGAATTCATGCCTCCGCAAGCAGTTTGGTTGAGGATGTTTAGCATTGATGTAATGGCACCATTTCAAGCGCTTCACATACTTACAGGCGGTATTGTACATGTCAATACTTCAGTTAACATATATTCAGAGCACAATCTAGTGATGCTGGTGCTGATGGGCAATAGCATTGTCAAGGAGGTTTTATTGGTATATATATATGTTAGTTGCATGCTGATACAGTGAAAGTGTGTGATTGTTTTGTGTAAGTATGCAATTTAGCATTTATTCTGAATACCAAATGAACATTGCATTGAAATTTTGGTGTCTTAGGTGTTATATAAGTGGTTTGAGCTATGTAGGCAACTGTAAAGTAGGTAAGTGAGATATAATGTAGTGCTGCCTGAGTTAAACAGAAGTTGTAATAAATATTTGCTGTAGATTTGGAATGTAATGAAACAAATGAGCTTTTTGTAAAAGAGAACCTTTTCATCAGTTCATTGGATTTGGCAAAACAACAACTTTTGTAATTATGAATACTCCTATTGTTTTACATCGCACACTAGGGTGAAGATTGAGTACGTTAGGTTTTGTTATGATTGGTTTCCATGATACTGTTATAATGTGGCATAGGAGGTTAGTGAAAAGTATCAGGCATACATAGAGCAGTGACAACAGCTATGTACATACCAAAGTTCAGGGATATATATGTATATATATATATAGATATGACATTGCAAAATTACACTTTGTCAGATTACAGTTGGTGGTTTTATGTAAATGTCCACTGGGAGTTAGGGGGCTTCTTGCTGTTGTTGCTCTGCTGCTTCGGCTTGTCGTGCAGCTTCGTAGTCACTGTCACTCTGAAATAGGAATGGAGGTAATTAGCTGTTGTGGTGAGGTACTTTATCACACTATTAATTCTCAGACCTGTTTTGGTACTTCAACTGAAGTATTGTTTGTGCAGTTATTGGAAAATTGCAATCTTCTTTTCTGCATGCTTTGCAATGGCCTTAGCCAGGTTTTCTCATTGTATGTAGTTTGAAAGTTTGTACAATGGTACATTAAGCACATTTCAATGCTCTCCAGACAGTAATCTGGAAGCACTTATTATTAGGAATATTGTAGGAGGTGTATTAAGTTTCAGAGCTTATGGCTAACATTTGAATACTGACATTAATGGTGTGACCATACCAAAACATCCTCTACTTGGTTGTTCTTATGCAGATAGTCTGTCAGTGTGGCACCATACCACATTTCTATCTCGTGCAGGCGACATTTCGCTCGTTTTTTGAGGCGTTCTTCTTTCAGCCTTGCATTGGCGGACTGCTGTCTAACATTGTGTATTTCCTTGTTGAGCTTTTCTATTGAGGCTTTCATGTCGATGATTTCTGTAGCCTGAAGTAGTAAAGGTAGGTTTGGTTAGTTGTGTCACTGGAGGTGTAGAGCTTGTAAGTCAAGGAAACATTAATGAGAGAAAGGGAATGTCTGTAACTGTAGGCAATGGAGCTTGCAGTTGTACAGGAAGTTGTCTCCAATACTATATATATACTGTGAAGTTGTAGTGCACAGGCCCCTTCAGAATTGTGTGCAATCCACCATTCACATTTTTAGCGGCGGTACTTTGACAAGACATATAAATATGTAGAGGCAGATGAGCATGCAGTTTTGGTAGTCAATTGTTGATATACTCACCTTTGCTGTAAGGGGTTGTGAGTCTGCTTCCATGGTGTCAATTTGTTGGGCAAGGGCAGATGTGCCCTGGTCTAAATGGCGAATGGCATCCGTGAGGAGGGTTTTGGATGTTGGTTGTGCAAACAATGCTTGCATAATGTAGAGTTCCATAGTATCTGCTATTTGCGTTGCCTGCTCCTCTATAGGTGCGATATGGTGAGTGAAACGCTGCAAATCATCTGTTGAAGAAAAGAACAAGGAAAAGTGAGTGGTGCTAATATGGCAGTTTGTAAAGTCATAAAAGCGATGTTGGCAAAATTGGTATAATGCAATCGTGGCCAAATCTTGGCCTGATATCCTTCCTATCTTATATTTTTGTTGTTTGCTCAGATTTTCTTTTTGTATACAAATTGGCAATTCTTGATGAATCTGGCCATGCTATACATCAATCTTCATCTTTTCAAAAGCTCTACAGATTTTTATCTTTACAGAACTATCTGTTACTTCTAACACCCCATCCACACATGTACAGTGCTGCCTGTAAGTAAGTGGAACGCATGATATTGTGCCATTGCATCAATGTTAAACATCCTTAACCAAAATGCTTCGGGACAGAAGAATTCTCATCCGATGAGAGGAAAACATTTTGGGTTATAAAGGTCGATATGTGAGGCATGTGGGATAAAAATAGCAGCCAATTTTCTTTGCTGTAGTTGGAGTTAGGTATGGGTCAAAGTCTTAGATAAGTAGTGAAACGCAGGCCCAATGGTAAAACATAGGGAAGGGTGGTTCACTTACTTATCAAGGACTTTGACCCATACCTAACTCAAACTACAGCAAACGAAATGGGCTGCTATTTTTATCCCACTTGCCTCACACATAGGCCTTTATGAGCCACTTTGTTTCCCTTTTATCCGATGAGAATTCATGCCTCCACAAGCAATTTGGCTGAGGATGTTTAGCATTGATGCAATGGCACAATGTCATGCGTTTCACTTACTTACAGGCGGCACTGTATGGTATCCACACAGTCCTATGCACGTGCCTACCATGCAGGTAGTTTGTTGTTCTCCCTGGGCTCAGAAGAGGGAGGCATCAAATAAACAATACAAAGCAGGTTCTTTGTTACAAATCAGGACACTAAAAAGCAACTTAAGAAAACTACAGAATTTCAATCCTTTCTACTTTCCCCTATCGACTGGCCAATTCTATATATCGTAATCCATATTAGAAACTACGCTGTTTCTCTGATTTTCCTTTCTGCATAGGAATCCTCAATTATCCTTGGATCAGGCCATGTCATACATCGACCTTCCTTTTTACTCTTCCTTTACGGATTTTTACCTTCACAGTACTTAACATCTATGAGTTCTTCACCTACAGTAGTTCTTGGAATCCTCCACTCGCCAGACAGCAACACCTTTCAAATCATCTTTTACCCTGGAGGCCAATGCATGTCAGCCCCACAATGATAAACCACAATACTGCACACTGCTACTCATTTGTAGGCCTATCTCTTTATTCCAAGAAGCATGGGGGTCCTCTAGTTATCTATATATCTGCTGTTCTACCATCTGTCCGCCTGCCTGCCAGGGTATGTAAAATCATGGAAAGGCTGATCTAGACAAATTTACACATATTGTGTTGCAGTTTCATACATGTATAGGGAATAGGTTATGAGGTGTGGGGTGAAAACCAATAAGTATATTAATTTATATTTTTCAAATTTTTCCTTAATATTTAAAAAGTGTTAAAACTACCTATCAATGGGACCAGTGAAAGATCTTTATAGGCAATATGTGGATGAATTTTTGTCAAGTTACATTCAAGAGGGGCTAAGTTCTGGACGAGAGACCAAAAATTATAATTTGCAATATATTTTGTCAATATTTCAAAAAGTATAGAATGACCATGAATCACACCAGCAAAAGGCACAACAGCATCATATAGGTGATATGTGTATGAAATGTCATCCATTTACGTGCAATAGTGGGCAAGTTTTGGGCCAGAAATGGGGAAAAATGGTTTTTAGTTTTTTTTTTCAATATTTCAAAAACTATACAATACCCATCAATCAGACCACCAAGAGGCACAATTGGACTACATAGGCTACATGTGTATTAAATTTCATCCATGTATATGCGATAGTGATTGAGTCTTGATCCGGGGAAAAAATTAATAATTTGTTATGTTTTTGTTTAATATTTTAAAAAGTATGGATTATCCATCAATCAGACCATCAAAAGGCACAACGAGACCATATGGGTTATATGTGTACCAAATTTCATCTATGTACATGCAATAGGGCCTGAGTTCTGGCCTGGAAATTATCTGTTTGCCTGCGGCCTGGACGTCTGGTAGCTTGATTGCCTGGACGCGATAACAATACCTTGTTCGAACTTTGTTCGCTGAAGGTAAAAATGCATGAGGCTGGTATAAACTCACTTTCTGTAATGGAAACATAATGTCCATATTCCTTGCAGACCTTGTTTTATTATAAAAGCTCTGTGGATGGTGACTGTAGCTTTAGTGATGCAGACTGGACTGCCTTGGACTGGTTCGGTCCGCGGTACAGCCCTGGGGTGCTGAAATAGCGGACCACCCACGGACACCAGTCTCGTGATACATTACGTCATATATTTATGTCATAGTATCGTCACGAGACTGGCGTCTGTGGGACTACCTATAAAAAACCGGTCCAGCGTTGGCCCGGATCAGTCAAGTGCTGGTTCGGAGTGGTCCAGTGATTTTCAAGTCATGAATAGTATTGCATGAATTTTGTCAAAAAATGAAATTTATGTGGAATAGCATGTTTTTACTCCCATTTTGTCATAATTTTTGAACTGCTGATGGACTGCTTCTGAACTGGTCCAATGACAAAATCGGACCACCCCATACTGGACCAGACCAGGAATGGAGCATTTTTTTAAATAGTGGCCCACCCTGTAAAAGGTGGTCCGGGCTGCATCACTATGTAGCTTATGAATCAGGTCAGTGTGAGTTAGTCATAAAGGCTTGTGACTTTTTAGCCCTTTGACTGTACAGCTCTTCTCTTCTCCTACTGTTAGCACTGGCCCTATAATCTGTGTACAGAGTTGGAGGAGGTGGTCCAACTTAGTAGAACTGTTTGCGTAGCACTGGTTGTATAGTGCATGCTGTAGGATGTTCAACTAATTTGTGCACATGTGGTGGAATTGCGCACCTACTTAGCAGTATTTTATGATTCACCTGAACACTGTAGTGTGTAGGAAGTAGCTTGGTAGCGCTAGCACTTGAAAGGGTTGTTTCTCGTAGAACTTACCTGCCATGTTGGTTTTGGAAGCTAATAATAATAACAGGAGTGTCGTAGTGTGCCTGTGGGAGGAATGTGTTATGGAGAAGCAGTATTAGTTGGTAGTAGTAGTAGGGATGAGTGCTCCCGCAGCTCACGTAGGGGACCCTAGCAGGCAGGTCAGCAGCGGGAAAGGCAGGTCACAGCAGTGTCCTATAAAGGGAAAGTACATGCACTGTAATTTTTTTTTGGAAATTTCTATGAATGTTCATGTAATACAAAATTGATAACTGGAAACTTGATATGCTACTTGAGGGTTGAGTGCCGCACAGCCTATTTTTTGCTAGTATACAATATTCATAGAGGGCTGTTTAGCCGTACACTTGTGGTGCTATCTTGTGTATTTTCCTGGAAACCCTGCTGATTTCACTCGTAATCCACGTATGCGCGCCATGCGGGCAGAAAACATCCGGCCAAGTGAAAACAAAGCAGTGTCAACAGCAGATTTTGGCGTTTGTGTCGCAATGTATCATGAAAACGATCTAAAGAAGCAGAAGAAATGGGACTTGGCAAAGCTAGCTGGTGGCAGTGGTGAAGAAGGCTCGGGAAGGACGAAACCAGAGCTAATTTGGGCGATTTTGACTTCACAGAATGCTGCTGCTGCCAGTGCTGGTGCCTTTCGAACTGACAACTGAGATGCAGTGACAAGCAAGTTTGATTGAGACAGTGTGGCACACTGGCAGTATTAGGTGAGGTCAGATTGATCATTTTGTACCCTAAAAGGTGCCCGTAATTGCGAGTTGGCCGCATTAGCGAGGTGCCCGTAATAGAGAGGTTTAATTAAGCATAAAAGCACAGGGGAATATTCGGTTCCAGGCCTTACTGCCCGTAATTCCGACTTGCCCGTATTACAGAGGTGGTCGTAAGGTGAGGTTGAGCGTATTTGGCATTGCCATCCATTGGCCATACAGACCAGGGGTTCAGGAAAGTTTAGCAGACCTTTCTATAAATTGTCTAACAGAACCAGCGGACCAGCACTCTTCGCAAAGACTGGGCGTAGCTCGGGAATGGGGCAAACTTTCACTTGTTACTCATGGAAGTAGGGCTACACAATAATATGCGGCAATAAGCGATGAACATGCCTCATAACTTACTGGGAACAAATTATACAATTAATGCATACGCACGACATTTGCCTGTAAACTTCCAAAATGCAGTAAAAAGTTTGCATTAAATGAGTATAAGTTGTTGTTTTCAGGCAAAAATACAAACCACTTTGTAAATGTATTTCTGGCCTCTTTATACAATAACCTCAGCAGCCTACTTGTTGCTGCAATAACAGTAGATTTGCAGACAATCGTTCAGCCCTACATGACAAATGGGGCCACCATAGTTGTCAGGGTGATAACGCACCAGTACCATTTTCCACAAATATCAATATTCAGTCTGGTCCACCTCAAGGGCACACACCAACTATATTCGTAGGCATGTACAAACAATTACATGATGAAATACCACCTACAATTGCCATAACATCCATAACAATTACCTTGCTGTGCACCCTTTGGGAGGCTCACAATCTTCATGAACGGAATCGTGGGGCTTATTATGTGACTTTCCAAATCATTCAACTTTGGCAGCGCTGATATAGGTTCCAACTGCAGGTTATTAGCAACAGCCTGCAATGGTGTTGCCCCTCGCTTGAGATGGTGCTTACATGTGCCACACAACCATCGTGTTCCATTGTGAGTCACATCTTGCACTACATCAACACCAAATGCACCAACCAACGGATCAGCATCAGTTAAACGTGTAACACTTCTGCGCCACAGCATACGATTGCACACACAACAAGGATATTCACAATAGAGAGCTTTGCTACGTCGAAATGCCTCCAAAGCACCAGCCACATGTTCTGGTACAGCAGTAAGCCTTTGTGGCTGAAAGGTAAACAAAACATTGTTAGTGCATACAAGGGAAAAGCCTATTACGTACTTCGCCACCATGGCAGAGCCAAAAGTGAAACAAGTTGAATTGCAGTAGAAACACAGGCATGCTCTTTGTGAACTGAAGAGCTTCTGGCAATGGCCAAAAAAAAGTCGACTTTCTTGTCAGTAGTCATTTTTCTTTGTACACGTGTTGAATGATCACCAGCTACTCATAAAGTTACCTCCCTTGATTCAAAGCCAAACCATACCGTGAAATACTATTGCATTATCAATACAACCAATCACATCCCTTGGTTCTTGCATTATCAATAAAAGCATTCACATCCCTTTACATATACAGCTAACTGTTGGATCTTTGAAATAACCAAATCCATCCATTGGTGAATACTTCAACCCCATTGCCTAACATTTATCACCAGGTTGGCTGTGAACAGCACTGTTTACAGTCAAACTATCACAGCCTATGATATTTAAAAAAATTCCACCCTGCAGGGCAGAATTTTTTAACAATGGTTATGACATCACCAGCATTTCAGCTGCCACATGACATCGCAAACCAAACACTGGCCAAACCAATAGGGTTGTGACGTCATATCAACTGCTGCCCCTTAATAACGTCACATTTTTGTAAGAGCAGAAAATAGACTCCCTTCATAACAAACATTTCCAGTTAAAACCAACCGTCAGGCCACTTCATGCAATAGCACGAGCTGTCACGTGCATTAATATCACTCTTGCCCTTCAGGCTCGAGTGATATTAATTCACACAACAACTCTCAGTGAACTGACTTGGGTTGTCTTCTTCTAATACCTTGTCCCTGCCTCTGATTGGTCCAGCCAAGGGAGCTCCAAGCAGGAATATGTTAATGCACCTTAACAAAACTTTGAGGCTTTCTAACTTTGTCATTCTTTCAATTTACATTTTGAAAGCAGCGTTTCTGTGTTTAGATTGTAAACACCTACTGTGTGAGAAACGGAAATTACAGATTGTTCCATTTCCAAAAAGTCATTTCAGGTCAATATTCGGGCCATTCAGTGGAATTGGTCTATTGTATTGGGCCATTTTCTGCTATTACACACAAATCTTCATCAAATTTACAGGACTTCGATTCTTCCATTGTTACTAGGTATTTCCCAGTTCTAGATATTACCTCAACCACATCGCCCTGCACTCCGCCATCAAGACCCTCCACACGTACACACTCTTCTTCACCGGCATGATCAGCCGCAAGTCCTTCAGCTTGAACACCACAGGTTGATTCTTGCGTACGTTGTTTACTACGCAAATAATTTTGGCGCTGACGATAAACCCTGAGCCCTACAGTCTTCTTAGGCATCACTTTCAAAAACACTTTCCAATAAGCAGTCAATTTCATGGCGACAACACACAACGTTGACAGGACGCAACCAACATGTGGATTGTGGAGCACTGCAAATATGCTAATGACGTGTCGTTGGCCAATCTGACCTTTCGTGCTGGGAGCAGGAAACACGTCACACTCGCTTGGCAACGCCATGTCAACAACACGGTAGACAGATTTTCCAGAAACGCTTTCTAGCAAAGTGCACTGCGTCGACAAAACCATGGCCATACTAACCCCCTATGTTCACGTACAGCGTCCGATCATGCGTCATTTGAAAGGAAAATCCCTCTTTCCCTAATTAACGGCCACTTCAAGTGCGAAACAGGTACGTGCTTCGAGATTTCGTGACGAGACTGCAACCTTCCCATCCAATTTCTCGATAATTAGGGAGAGAGAACTCTCCAATAATGCAAGCATTGTGACATATTGAGATTTCAGACTTAGATATCTAAGGTTTGCCATGTCAATTCTAATAAACAGTTATATAGGCAAAATTATTGAAGAAGTATTGGTAATACCATGACACTGTCATTCAAAGGACATAGAAGGGCCTTTGCATGGCCTTGCTAAACAACAATATGATGTAAGTGCATCATTGCGAGTGTCAGCCTCTTCCTGCTCAGAGGGTGATAAATTAAACACTTATATTCACCTTACTTGATTGATGCTCAGGACAGGACAATGCAGAATCAGATTTATTCTGGCTCTTTGCTCAGAAAATGCGAAAAGCCTTCCTTGTGGCTGTCCTTCAAGACCTTCAGCTATGATTGAACTACTTTGGTGCTGAAGTAACTTAAGGAAGATTTTCTGACGTTATCCTCACTTGGTACATGTCCTGGACTTGAGTCTTTGTAGGTGTCCCACTGAACCACAATGCATCTACTCAGGATGTGCTGTTTAACACCAAGCTCCACATGTAAGGTAATAACTTCCTTTGTCTATACTTAGCCCTAATACCTTTTAATGCCAGGGTTCCACAAAGTAAACAACTTCTGCCACATGCGACAGTACCACAGTAGTCTTTTACCTGCAGGATAGCAAAAAGCATCAGGCATACCTGGAGGACAATGCAGTGCAGTGGATTTAGTCCCAGACCAACATTTACCGTGTACTGATTAGGATTGAGTCTCTCATGCTTAAAGAACTCATCAAGATCAGCTACTTTCCTTAAACTCCTCAACTGCCCTGAGTACTTCAGGCTTTGACGGCTCAATCATATACTTCTGTTCCTGTTGTCCATAAAGACCCTTTGCTCTTCCATCCTCCTTCCAAACTTGATGCAATGCTCGACACTAGACAAGGACCATGAGAACTTCTTCTTACAATGCTAGACAACGAACACATCTTCCATGAAGGCCTGTTGGACTGAGGGGCACTGAGGGAAGTTAGTGCTATATCACACACAGGGACAGGCACCCACCCTGCATGGTTTGTGCCTCCAAAAATGAATCAAAGAGAGAGTCCACTGCACGATTCTAGGAAGGTAGGCCACTTGCTGGATGGCTGGCCACCGGCTGTGATGAGAAGGTAATATCCCACCATAGACAAGAGAGAGATTGATGGGCTATCAAGTGAACTTTCCCTTAGAATTCACTTCTGCTAGCTCAGACAACACCAAGAGGTTTGTGAAAGAGTGAGAGAAATAATTTCATTTGCCATAATTCACAATTATACAAAACAAATTTCAATGGTAGGAAAACCTTGTAACTAACATAGCTGAGGTGAGGCACCCCATCCTTTTATTTACTCTAGAGATATGGGTCAACTAAAATTCCATGACTTGGACCAGTCTAGATTTACAAACTGCATGGCATTCTTCACTGCAAGTATCTCACAACATAGAGGAAAACTGTACAACCGCCATTTGACTGACATCATATGACTGATTATGAGAATTAGGCCAGAACATGTAATGCACCTCTTGAAACATTACTTGGTTAAAAGCAAGGACTGATTTTACATGGTTGATGGAACATGAATGCTGTCATAAAGTTTGAAGAGCTTACTGGATACTCTTTACCATTTAAACCTACATATTCACCACCATAAGTCACAAGACTATTTTTTTACAAGTTTGATTGAGTCATCTGCCATGTGAATGATCATAGAAGAGGTGGTTCTTCAACTTCCAGTTGAGTTAAGTCTGTATATATTGTCCCACATAGAATCCACCTGGGACACACTGGTATTGATATAAATTAACAATTCTCAATTATAATTGTTGTGATTGATCAGAAGTTCTGAGTAATATCAATATCCGATTCATGTAATTTGGTTCGCCCTTAAGATTCACACATGAAAATTTAAAGGTATGTCATCATACTATATGTTATCAACCATTATTATCATTTTAGAGGGCATTGTCTGTGGGTTAATGCTCATTTCGCGGGCGTTAATATAACAATAACACTACTTTTGAGGGCGCTATGCTGTTTGAATGGCCCAAGGTCATGTCCAGCAGCCCAAGTGATTCAAAGCAGCACGAGCAGCGCGAGGGCTGCTGTGCAATCACGAGGGCTGCTGGACATGACCGAGGGCCAATCAAACAGCATAGGGCCCGAAAAAAAGTAGTGTTATTACTATTATTATCCATTTGCCAAGCAAATTTTATGCTAACAATGTCAGAACAATCACTTCACTGCTTGTTGTTCAATTGTGACGTCATCACTGGTGATGTCACAATTGTCATGTGGCAATTGTGACGCCACTGATGATGTCACAACAGCCAGCTTACCATTGTGAAGGCACCATTGTTAGTCCTTTGACACTTTGAATTCTATAACGGCCCTGTGAAATGTAAACAAGGGCCGTTATTGGGAATCGTGGGCCGTTATGGGGAATCAGCGGCCCTCTAAAATTTGCTAATGAACTAGGGAACGGCCCTGCAAGTGGATAATAATGGCCGTTAACGCCCGCGAAAGCGCCCTCTAGTGTTTTTATCGATCGTGACGTCATCAAAAGTGACGTCATGGCGATCTTGTTTACTTCAGAGATCAGAGGTTTTTGGCCAAATCGGCCAAAAATCGTCCGATTTGAATGATTTAAAAACGTAGAATAATCAAATGAGGCCCCAGGACTTCATTTTTGTACACGGATTTGATCTAGCTTCAATCTTAACGTCGTAAAATGCGAAAAAGGCGCGGGCGGTTAATGAATCCAAAAGAAAGGTAACTTTTATCCTGGATATAAAAAATGATAATAATGATAATAACATTTTGTTGTCGGGCATTATGGGGTATTAATCAGTTATGGCCCTCGGTCAGAAATCATTTAATGCCCTCGCCTGGCGGCTCGGGCATTAAGTTAATGATTTCTGCCCTCAGGCCATAACTGATTAATACCCCATAATGCCCTCCAAAAAAACGTTATTGACCAATTAACCAGTGTATAAGAGAGCCAAGAGTTATATATGACTTGGTGCATTTAATTCACATATTTATAAAATAGAGGTGCATTAATAATTTTCAAGCTTCTGATGAACATAATAAGTTGTTAAATGTGCACTAAAAGTGCGATACATGCAACTTTTGGGCCCTGTGCACACTGAATGGGACGGTATCCGATCTTCCAGGAACTACACAATTATAGCGTCCGTTCATCCCATAACTTTCCATGACAATAATGAGTGATGACAATATCTTTTTAAGTTAAATGCAAGTCAGATATTCGTGACAAATCCCAAAAAATACTAAATACCAAGAGACGTCATTTTCGCATCTTATTGCAGCCATGCACATTGACTTTGACACTGAAATTCATATTTGAGCTACAAAACAACACCAAAAACACATTTTCCTTTATCAAAATAGTGGAAAATTATGTATTACACATTAAAATAGAACAAATAGTGACCGAGATATGGTGTTTTTCATGTTTCGTGGCGGCCGTTTTGGATTTTGCGCATACCAACCACCAGGGGGGTGTCTCACTTTGTATGCGGTGATTTTTGAAACCCCTTTGGTCATATAAACCCACATGCCAAATTTCAAAAACTTGTCAACAAGTGCACGATTCATGGAGATTCTGACAGATTCCCTCCCCGCTACACAAAATTGAGAGAAAAACGGGATTTTTACCCTATCTATAGAGCAGAGCCGTGAAAAACACACTTTCGTTGTTCATATCGTGCTGATACATCTGGCATAGGTAAAGGACATCTTGGGCTACAAATTCGTACCAAATATACTGGTATACGAGCTCTCAATCAGCCTGTGGAGCCCCACAAAAAGTGTCCGACTTAAGGTTAACTTCTCTAAGTGTCCGACTCAAAGAACATTACCCTATAGGACTGGGAGAAATCGACGCCTCTGATTGGCTGAATTCCATATATCCCTCCAAATTTCATGTATCCCTGCATATTTCCTGTTTGATTGCATATTTCCCAGGGAAAACCTCCGTATGAGGGACAAAAGTTGGCTAGACATGTTATAATGACCCATATATGTTGCTGCCTCCCTTGTAGGCAACCCAAACGACATTATGTTTGTTTTACCAAACTAAGTAACCTACAGGGAGGCACTAACATTAAAATCATATTATTTACCTGCTTAAATTATTTTGTAGAATAAGTTCACTTATGATGGCTCGTGGCTGTGGCTTCGATTTTGGATTTTTATCCTGTAATACTGTTATAGGATGACAATGAAAATAATACACTTGCGACAAAATGGCCAATTAATCTGACTGACCTGAGGTTACTGTATTAGGTGCTTAAAAATATGGGAGCAAAAGTGTCTCATTAGAAAGGTTCTCAATGTTTCGAGGCTGGTTTTAAATGCTTCATGTGCAGAACTCATACCGTGTGGTGTTGTCACAAGACACACTGTCTTTGGATTTCCAGTTTGACAGCTCCATGGATGTACTAGAGTCTTAATGTTCTAATAAGATATTTGTCTCAAGACCCAATAAAACAAACAATTGTATTTTGGTATAACTCACAGTATTGTTTTATTATTATGAAAAATCAATAACAAGCCCGCCTCATCAACAATGGCTGAAAAGGGGGGTATAATTAATACAATTACAGAATAGATTAATAATTAATAATGGGTATAGATGTTATGTAACTGTATATGGCAGCATTATCATAGAGATAATGACCCCAGGTCACTGTAAATTAAAAGTAAATTAAAATAATAAAATAAAATTTTCTAAATCTTTTTTGGTTCATAGGGTGGAAGGTGGGGATGTGGTGGAAAAATTTTTAGATAGTTATAATGTATAAATTTGAAGAATTGTAGACGAACCTTGTGTGAATGTTATTCTCTTGGAGGATGGAATCAAACTGGGGTTAGCCAGGGGGCAGTTCCATTGGTCAGTAAAGGGTCATGTGACCTGGGGTAAAGTTCTATTTATAGTACACTGTTACTGGGGGGCCTAAGACAAATTGATTCATTTCATGGAATCTTGTTATATATATAACATTTATTTCCTTGTTGCTTCCAAACATATTTGTTTTAGTTAACATACTGCGACTCCACTTTCGTAGGCTTAGATTAGATTATTAATTTCTATAGCGCTACCATTCGCCGGCACTTAGGCATTCAGGTGCGCTTTACAATGATTATGTATGTTCATGTATATACAATCAAAGCAGTGTAGACAATCAAAGCAGTGTAGACAATGTCAACTTCTGACCAGATGCCTTCATCCATTTGTTCTGTGTTGCTCCTCGTTGTCCACAGCTTATCAACCAGGCGAAGTCTGGCTGGGATATTGTTGTTGCACGCATACACCAGACAGGAGGGTGAACCCCTGCCTACACAGTGGCCACCCTCCCCGGCCACAACTACCAAATCACTCCAATGAAGTTCCAGGACCGGGATTCGAACCCAGGTCCTCTCAGGCCAGTGGATTCAAAATCAACTGCTATAACCATTAGACACGGAGGAACGTTCAAAGGTTCATTTTCGTGGATGTTGAAAATCTTGCTGACTCTCTTATGTTTGCCACATCTTCATTCAAAGGGCAATTCCGTAAAGTCATCAACCAAATAGTCAAAAATTCAAAACAAGTATCGTGAATTGTAACCTATATCATTGTTTAGCCGAAACACTCTAGTTTATGATGCAAAAGAAATTATTTGGCTAAGTATTGTAGGTCCTGAGCAATAGAAATTTTCGTGTAGCTACTTTTTATGGTGCGAGCAAATGAATATTTAGATAAAATAATGGAAGCTGCTTACTCTAAAATGACTTATTTTTTACCATTCCACAATTAATAACTCCCTATGCTAGTAGAGCTTAATTTTATACCAAAATAGTACTGCTCCATGCGCATGGAATGGAATTCATGGTGGAATAAGGAAGGAACATATTTTTGATGTACGTCCGACACAAAAATTTCTTTTTATTTCTATAGGCCACAGGTTATTTATTTGAATTCAATAAAAACATGTATGCAAAGCACAATTGTTGGTGTCAATATGCTTGTGTGGGCATTTGTTGATTGAACCATTTATATGGCTCCTGTGAGCACTTGTACGTCCGACACATGTACGTCCGACACGATTTCGGTCTGTGCAGAATCCATCAGATTAAGTTGATGTGAACATTCTGTGGTAGCCGTATTGAAACAGGTCAGGATCAAGGTTGTCTGCAGCTTGAATTAAGGTTAGTTATTAAAACACTACAAGCTTATACATGTACAGAAATTAAATAAAAACTAGATTTTTTACAAACATGTACTTAACAGCATTGCTTTATCTTTTTAGTAAACTGATGTTTATTTCTAATTCATATCAGCAATACATCTGTTTTGAAGAGCATTAATTCTTTAATTGAATGATGAAACATAAACAGATATTAGTATAACTCCCAAGAATTGAGTGAATGCAGGAAATTATCAATTCTGTAACACTGATATTATATATTCAATGATTATAGAATCCTAGGAACAAATTAGGGTTTTCCTTAGCACTCATATCAAGACCCATGTCTTTTGCAACGGCCAGAACGACAGCTTTTCGCTTTCTTGGTGAATTCGGCAGGGAAGACTTGGCTTTCTTCACAGCTTTCCCCATATAGCTTGGGGAGATTTGTACGCGAGCCGATATGGTTTTGCAACTGGTTCACTCCCAGGAGCGGTGTCATGTGCCGGTTCTGCGTTTTCTGCCAAAACTTTGCTTCTCTGGATGGAGCAATAATTTCTTATTCTTTTGTTTTCAGATTCCCTGTAGGCTTTCCACTCATCTGGACTTATATTTAGCTTCTTTTGTGAACGACTCTTCTGCTTTCTTAATCATTGTTTAGTTAGCATTCTTTCGTGTAAGTCTGGATTTTCGCGTGTCCGTGCTCAACCCTGCACGATTTAAGATCTCTGATCAGAGCTCGGAGGATGTCACTGCAGGAATAGTTGTTTGGGACCAAAACACATTTCAGAAGAATTTGGAAACATCAAAAGCATTGTTATCATAAAATCATAGAATAAAATTTATTGTAGACTTCAGATTTAACATTCATATCAGAATGCTCATTACAGATTTCACATGACGCAAACCTGGAAAAGATATATAATCACAGGCCTATGCCCTGTGAAATGTACAGGAATTATGACTTGACAGCTATTAAGCTAATGTCATTTACAAGATTAGGCTACAGAATATAATGCCTGAAGACAAACTGATGCCTAATAAACTGAAGTCTGTGTGTAACACAAATATTTTAACAAGTTACCATAGACAGTATAAGCTCAGGACAGACCAAGCCTATGGCTCTCACCAGGTGACACAATTGTCGAGATATCCAAACATATTTCATTGAAGACAAGAACATTGGCAGTCAACAAAACAATGCATTGTAATTGTTTATTAGATATATTACACTATACACTAGATAGTGTATCATAATAATGACCCATCTAAAAAAGGCAAAATCCATTTACAGACACATTAATTCAGAAAGCGAAACACTGCTCCCAACAAATCCACTACACACGAGCCAGAGAACATAATATTTAGCATTTCTTCACTGAACACAGACGTACTACAAAATATGGGGAACCAATCAGAGATAGACGAATTTGCTTCTGAAAGCCAGACAGCACCCAAATCAACAAAGCAAGAAAACCAATTGATTCTTCACGAGAACAAAAGTAAATAAAACTAGAAATCGGGCAACCGCGATGCGGTGACAAAACTTCACCCATCATATAATTATTTGCAGTGAAATTAATGTGAGAAAACACAGAAATGATATTGGAAATGACATTGGACATGAACATGAACATGAACTCGCACATGAACTTGCACATCTACTTGCACTTAAACTTGTACATGCAATTGCATGCGTCTTGCACACGTTACATAACATGCAATATCACACACAATATCACATGTAATATTATGCAATATCAAATGTAAAGTTACACGTAATGTATTAAACATACAATATCACTTGCAATATCATGCAAAATCATATCACATGTTATATTAATTTATCACATGTAATTTTGCATGTTACTTAGAATGTACATAGTGTGCACAGATATATGGAAGTACTTATAAACTATCTGTCCGTGGACTAGTGATGTGACAGATAGTCAGCAGAAAGATAAACCCTTAGTGTAACAAGTCAATTGTTTGTGGTCATACACTGACTGATTTGCTGAGTGATACACTGACTGATACTGACTGATACACTGACTGATACACTGACTGATACGCTGACTGATACAAAAATATTTTTTACATCGACCAGTACATCGACCAGTACATCGACCAGTACATCGACCAGTACATCAACCAGTGCATCAACCAGTGCATCAACCAGTGCATCAACCAGTGCATCAACCAGTGCATCAACCAGTGCATCAACCAGTGCATCAACCAGTGCATCAACCAGTGCATCAACCAGTGCATCAACCAGTGCATCAACCGTAACATCAATCAGTACGTCAACAGTACATCAACATTGGAATTTTAGGAATACATTGGCTAAGATACTTCTAGTCCTGAAAACATATCGAAATGACTGCAATTTCTGAAAACATACATTTTTCAGGGTCCGGCGATCTTTTTAACTGTCAGTGATACAAGAAATTGTTCAAATATAGAAACTATAGGAGAATTTGTGCTTTCCAAATCTATTTTCAGATTCTCTGTAACTTTATTAGGACCGGAGATAAGGCCGATTGAAATTATGGTACAATTCAGCAAAGTGGACTTCAGAAATTTCTGAAAAAATGTAGTTTTTCACTTAAAATTACTCTAGAACCAAAACGGTTCAATGGAAACATATATAACTTGGCAGGATTATGTGAACGAAAGATGAAAGTATGCTCAAATAGCTTCATTGAAATAAAATGATTATTTCCTTGTCAAAATGATGATAAATTGTTAAAATTTGACAAAAAACATGAATTTTTCAGGGTCCGGCGATCTTTTAAACCGTCAGAGCTACGACAAAATGTTCAGAAAACGAAAACTAGAGGAGAGTTTGGCCTTTCCAAATCTGTTTTCAGATTCTCTGTAACTTAATTAGGACCGGAGCCACAGCCGATCGAAATAACGCTATCATTGAGAAATGTGAAAAAATATCGTAAACTTTTCCCTAATTTTTTGACCTTCTGACCTTTACGGTCTAACGTAGGTAAATCCGAGGACCTTGAAAATTTATACGATGAATCTAGACTATTGTAGCAAGTATGTGTGACATTTTTGTAACAATATTTTGATTCCTTGCCTGTGTAAAAAAATCAAGTGTCAAAAAAGTAATTATTGTAATTCTCTCGGATCGATATTTCCATGTCAAAAACGTGATAATTTGTCATTTTTTTACATTCTCCGGTTTGCGATATTTGAAATTTTGTAGAAAATTAAGGTAAAACTAGCATAGTACCCGTGATAATGGGTATAATGAGAGAAGGAGTCCAGGGAAAACAGAACAACTAATACTACAACATTGGAGAAGATTGATAGGCGGGGCTGGCGTGCAGAAATGATTAATAAGTATATAATATGAACAGTTTGAGATACCAGAAGCACTTATGGTTGTTGTAAGACGTGAAATGATGTTGCTTGCAAAGTTTTAGGTGTGGGCACTGAGTAGTTTGGGAGGAGTAGCGTAAAGCATCCATGAATTAAGGGTATGATGATGTTAGAGGAGTTTGGGTTGCATATTCTAAATGCACATATTTTTGTCTGTCTAGAGATAATATATAAAGGTGATATCATGAAAAAAACATAATTTTCAGAATTTTTCAAAATATGCACTTTTTGCACTTTGAAGAGCCAAATGACCTTGAAAAATGAGGTCAAGGTCAAATTTGAAGGTGGGTATGGGGGTTTTAGGGGTATCTTTGGGGGGGTTCACTATACATTGTTATGGCCTAAAATCAATATTTCAGGGTGGAATTACTGGTTGTGATGACGCGGTTGTTATTCAAAATTACATAACTCAAAAACAAAGCATGACATCATCACAAAAAATACTTCTTACCATGTGTCAGACATTTAGACATCACATTGCATCAATTCTGATACCGTGTGGCTCACACATTTTGATTCCATTAATGACAATCTCCAGAACTAAATATGGACCGGTGTGACCTTGACCTTGACCTACTTTCATGAAATTGGGTCAGATTATGTAATGTACTTGTAGCACTTAGAACCTAAGTGGAAAATGAAATATGCATGAAATTGCTTGTGATATGCTCTTAAGAAATATATGAAAAAACAAATTTTGAAATGGCCTGTGACCTTGAAAAATAATTCAAGGTCACTGAAACTGGGTCAGTGTAATAAGGTCATGTACTGCTATATATGTGAATTTTTTGAAATTTTTTTGAAGAAATTTTTTGTACGGAAAAATAAAAATAAATAATAATAATAAATCTTTTTTCAGATTCTCTGTAACTTTATTAGGACCGGAGATACGGCCGATTGAAATTATGGTACAATTAAGAAATGTGGACTGCAGAAATTTCTGAAAAACTGTAGTTTTTAACTTAAAATTATTCTAGAACCAAAATGGTTCAGTGAAAACATATATAACCCAGTTTTATGTAAACACAAGATGAAAATATGCTCAAATAGCTTCATTAAGATAAGATGATTCTTTCCTTGTCAAAATGTTGATAAATTGTGAAAATTTGACAAAAAACATGAAATTTTCAGGGTGTTGCAATCTTTTTAACTATCAGAGCTGCGACAAAATGTTTGAATGTACCAGCTAGAGGAGAATTCGGGCTTTTCAAATCTGTTTTCAGATTTTCTGTAACTTAAATAGGACCGGAGATACAGCAGATTGAAATGACGATAAAATTCAGAAATATGGCCTTTAAGATATTCCTGAAAATATGCAGTTTTAACTTGAAATCACTCTAGAACCAAAACAGTTCAATGGAAATATATATAACTTGGCAGGATTATGTAAATAGAAGTTAGAAATATGTCTAGACAGGTTCATCACAAAAGGATGATTCCGTCCCTGTCAAAAAATTGATAAATTGTGAAAATTTGACAAAAAACATGAAATTTTCAGGGTCCGGCGATCTTTTAAACCGTCAGAGCTACGACAAAATGTTCAATATATGGAAACTAGAGAAGAATTTGGTCTTTCCAAATCTATTTTCAGATTCTCTGTAACTTAATTAGGACCGAAGCTAGGGCCGATTGAAATAACGCTATAATTGAGAAATGTGAAAAAATATCCTAAATTTTTCCTTCATTTTTTGACCTTATGACCTTTACGGTGTGACGTAGGTCAATCCGAGGACCTTGAAAATTTACACGATGCCTCTAGACTATTGTAGCAAGTATGTCTGGCATTTTTGTAACAATAGCTTGATTCCTTGTCTGTGCAAAAAAATCACATGTCAAAAACGCTAAATTTTTTGTCGTATTTGACCTTTAATTCGACCTTGAAAATCATTTTCTAGGTCAAAACCAATATGATGTTCAGAATGGCAGTGCATGAAAATAGGGGGGTTGCTTCATTATGGTAACACTCTCGGATCGATATTTCCTCGTCAAAAACGCGATAACTTGTCATTTTTCCAAATTCTCCAGTATGCAATATTTGGAATTTTGTAGAAAATTAAGGAAAAATGTTACAGGACTTTGGATTGCATATCCTAAATTGGCATATTTTTGTCTGTCTTGAGAAAAAATATCAAAGTGATATCGTGAAAAAAACATAGTTTTCAGAATTTTTGGAAATTAGCACTTTTCGCACTTTGACGGGCCAAATGACCATGAAAAATGAGGTCAAGGTCAAATTTGAAGGTGGGTATGGGGGTTTTGGGGGCTACTTTGGGGGGGTTCACTATACATTGTTATGGCCTAAAATCGATATTTCAAGGTGAGATACCCAAGGTCACCTGTTTTGACGACGCGGTCAATCTTTAAAATTATGTAACTCAAAAACTAAGTATGGCATCATCACCAAAGTTCTTTCCGCAATGCGTAAGTCATTCGGGCAACTTTTGGTGTCATGCTTGTAACTCTGTGACTTGCGGATTCTGACTTTCCGTGCGCAAACCTCTGAGAGTGAAATGGCACCTGTACAATATTGACCTTGACCTAGTTTCTTGAAATTGGGTCAGATTATGTAATATACATGTAAGACATGTAATTTAAATGGAAAATGAAATTTGCCTGTAATTTTGTGTGATATGATCACTTAAAGTAAGTGAAAAAACTGACTTTGAAGTGGCCTGTGACCTTGAAAAATGGGTCAAGGTCATTCCGATTTTGACAGTGTAATATGGTCATGTAAAACTCCATATGTGATTTTTTTGAAGAAATTTTTGTCTGGAATAATAATAATAATACTTACGAAAACAAGAAACTTCACCTATGTAATAGGTGAAGTTTAATAACAAGCACTCCCAACAAAAAAACGCCTTTCACATGTCACATACAAAACATACCAAGAACATTGATACAAACCAAGAGGGTCTCTATATTGCCCAATCCGGTACTGATGAGACGTAAAACACCAACTCATTCACCCACTGTTGAAATTTAAGACAATTAAGTGAAATACAGAAGATGGTCCGATATGTTTGAGATGATGATTCCATATGCGGTTTTAGATATATATATAAACTTTTATTTGACAAACTGGATATCAAAAAAGATACATATGTCGTCAAAATCATAGAAAAACAAAGCAAAATCAATGTCGACACTAATCTACGGAGTTAAAATGCAATTAAGTTTATAATATTTTACAATACTGGTTCCAGTTCTAGTGGTTACATCTATAATACATAAAATAAAATGGTAAAATTAATGTCTGATACTTTAAAAATAGTCCCTACAACTACTTATGACAACATTACAGCAAGCATGTCAAGGATGTCTCTAAATAGCCCAATAAGGTGCTGATGAGACGTAAAACACACACACACACATACACACAGTGCAATTAAGACTAAAATATGAACACTGTAATTACCTGCAAATTCAGGCTGTGGTTGTTATTTTTATCCACGTAATCAACCTCACTGACCCCATAGGGTGTGACTTTCACTGTTGTACCATTTACACAACCAATTACACCTGGCATACCTACAAAAAATAAATTAAAGAAATTGTCATTCACTGCGGACAATACAGTGCCTAACTGCTTATTCCTGTTTTCCTTTTTGTCAGATCAAAACTGCCTACATTGCAGATTGGTCACAACTTTTCATCCTCACCTAGTCATTCTGCCCCCGCAGGTCTCGGGCCTCCTTGTGGCGGTGGGTGGAAACACTAAGGTGAAGACCTCTATCCTTAGTGGCCAACATGAGACAGTGCGCTTGCACAGTGTGTCCCCTACCTTACAGGGGAGTATCAATGAATATGTCATTTACCATGTTTCCAAACCGGATCGTACGTCAACCGGGTAACCAAGGTGCGCGTCCCTCAGCGGGAAACCAGGCTGAGATCGAAAAGTTTGCGACTGGACTACCAAGATTTCAATGGACAAGGACATCCCCGGATGACTTGATTGACCCTGACTGCCCCTCACACATGACAAAAGATGAACATTGCCTCGTGATAAAAGGTGTTAAGAAATCACTTGACGACCTGTCAGCAATTGCTGTTTATGAAGTTATTGCGGACATTTGCGACAACACAGTAGCAGGAAAAATAAAGCGTCAAACCAACGGAACCTTTCTTATTTACCCTCAGACTGATAAACAAAAACAGAAACTGACATCGGTCAATGAAATAGACGGTACCAAAGTCTCCATTGAACCTTTCAAAAGACCGGGCAAAGGCCTTATCTTCTTGAAAGAGAGTAAACCATGCTCTGACTCTCAGCTAAAGAAGTGGTTCCAGAAACATGGCATTGAACAATTCAGACATATGTCCCAATGAAATGGATACGAATTACTACAACTTACATTCAAAGATGACAAAGTTCCTGAGAAAGTACCTGTTGCTTTTGAAAAGTGCAGAGTTCGCCCTATCTTTCCCCGACCCAAGCGTTGTTTCAATTGCCAAATATATGGCCATTTCGCCAGTACATGTAGAAGACCAACAGCTTGTGCCAATTGTGGTGATCGAGATCATGCCCATGCCAGAGATAAACCGTGCTGCAGACCCCCACATTGTGTTAATTGTGGAGGGGACCACCCTGCGTTTAGCCCTGAATGTGGAGTCTTCAAGAAACAAAGAGAAATTGTACAAGTACAGATTTACACTGGAATATCCTTTACTGAAGCCAAGCGCCTTGTAGAAGAAGATCACCCTCCCCATCCCAGAACTTGGGATGATGAAGAAACCATGGACAAAATTGATGAAGTATCCGATTACCCTCGACCAGTTTTGCATCCATCCCCACAGAGAAGGCTTCAACTGAAGAGGAACTTCTTCATGGATGTCTCGCCTGCTCAAGATCAACCAAAGAAGGAACAAACGATGAATTCTGCTGAACCAGTTGCTTGCGCATCACCCAGGAAAACAATCCTAACAGGTCAAACATTCTCTCCAACCCTACGAGCAAGGACGTCACTCAACCACGTCAAGAAGAAAGCTTCGGCTTCTGAAGACAAGAAAACACCCAAACCAACAAATCAAGAAAACTCAACAAACCATTTGATTCTTTGCACAGACAAAACTAAAAAGACAGGCACTCCCAACAAAAAAGCACCCTCTACGTGTCACAAACAAAACACGACAAAACCCTTAGTTTTTAAGTTATCACAACCATTGATATCAACCAAGTATGTCTCTAAATAGCCCAATCAGGTGCTGATGAGACGTAAAACAATAACTCACTCACTCACTCACTCACCTAGTCATTCTTCACAACCCAAAAGGGTTGCAGGGTCATTAAAAAACCCAACTCACCCTTACCACTTCCATTTACACCGCCAACAAAAAAGCACCCCCAACTCACCCTCACCACTTCCATTTGCACTGCCAACAAGAAAGCACCCCCCCCAACTCAACCTCACCAATTCCATTTACACTGCCAACAAAAAAGCACCCCCCCAACTCACCCTCACCAATTCCATTTGCACTGCCAACAAAAAAGCACCCCCCCAACTCACCCTCACCAATTCCATTTACACTGCCAACAAAAAGCACCCCCAACTCACCCTCACCAATTCCATTTACACTGCCAACAAAAAAGCACCCCCCAACTCATCCTCACCACTTCCATTTACACTGCCAACAAAAAAGCACCCCCCAACTCAACCTCACCAATTCCATTTGCACTGCCAACAAAAAAGCACCCCCCAACTCACCCTCACCACTTCCATTTACACTGCCAACAAAAAAGCATACCCCAACTCACCCTCACCACTTCCATTTACACTGCCAACAAAAAAGCACCCCCCAACTCACCACTTCCATTTGCACTGCCAACAAAAAAGCACCCCCTAACTCACCCTCACCACTTCCATTTGCACTGCCAACAAAAAAGCACCCCCCAACTCACCCTCACCACTTCCATTTGCACTGCCAACAAAAAAGCACCCCCCAACTCACCCTCACCACTTCCATTTACACTGCCAACAAAAAAGCACCCCCCAACTCACCCTCACCACTTCCATTTACACTGCCAACAAAAAAGCACCCCCAACTCACCCTCACCACTTCCATTTGCACTGCCGACAAAAAAGCACCCCCCAACTCAACCTCACCAATTCCATTTACACTGCCAACAAAAAAGCACCCCCCAACTCAACCTCACCAATTCCATTTGCACTGCCAACAAAAAAGCATCACATTTCTAGTTGCACCAAATGCTGGGGATTTCTTGATACATTCCCAACACAACTGCTGTGACACAAGTTGTATAAGTCAAACCAGGAAAAAAAATTGCATTTTTTCACCACAGACATTGTATGAAATATGAGGAAAATAACCAAGGACAACAACCCCTAAGCCAGCCTCAACATAGCCAAATAAGGTACTGCAGAGGCGTAAAACCCCAACACACACACTTTTCTTCATTAGTATTGTTACGCGCAAGCTACGGTAACTGGAGACGAAACTCAGATTTAAGGAGATTTCAATCTTTATTGGAAACTTGAATATATTGATGGAAGTTCAGAAATAAGCAGTCTTGATTTCTTCGAGTCTATGTAAAATGAGATGAAATTCATTAGAGTCAGGATTATTGAGTCTTGCTGGTCTTGATAAGAATTAGCTTTCTGTTAAACTGGATAACTATTGTCTCTTGAAACGAAAGTCTTGCCACTCTCAGAAATCAATCAGCTGGTAGCGTGTATTATTATCTGGTCCTGCCCTTGTCCTGGAATACGGTGCCCTGGTCCTGGAATATGGTGCCCTGGTCCCAGAATATGGTACCCTGGTCCTGGTCCCGGAATAAGGTGCCCTGGTCCTGGAATATGGTGCCCAAGTCCTGGTCCTGGATTATGGTGCCCAAGTCCTGGTCCTGGATTATGGTGCCCTGGTCCCGGAATATGGTACCCTGGTCCTGGAATATGGTGCCCTGGTCCAGGTCCTGGAATATGGTGCCCTGGTCCCGGAATATGGTGCCCTAGTCCTGGTCCTGGAATATGGTGCCCTGGTCCCGGAATATGGTGCCCTGGTCCTGGAATATGGTGCCCTGGTCAAGGTCTAGGAATATGGTACCCTGGTCCCGGAATATGGTACCCTGGTCCGGAATATGGTACCCTGGTCCCGGAATATGGTTCCCTGGTCAAAGTCTTGGAATATGGTACCCTGGTCCCAGAATATGGTGCCCTGATCCCAGATTATAGTGCCCGTAACCAAGGAAAATAACAATATTATTTTCCTAACTGTCAGATAACTTGAAATGTAGTTGGAAGTAGTTGGTTGGGTCTTGAATTGTCTTAGAAAATTTAGAAAGTCAGAATAAGTTCATTTTCCATTGTTGAGCCTTGGTCCTTGGCCTTGGACAGTTGAGTCAAGACTGACTCAAACGGTGATTCCTGCCCCCTATTTATCAACTTTTTGGATTGAGTCCATTGTCAATCGGGGGAGCAGGGTCAAGAAACTTTGGATGAGTCCATCTTGGATCTTTCCAATTCGCGCTTGAACTTTGGCAGCCGAAAATGGTTTTCTTGACCAGACAAGTGGTTGTTTCATCCTGACAATGGCTGGAAGTTGACTGGAGAAAGTGTAAGATTCATTTTAGTCTAAATTTGACTGTTCTACGTGGCTTTTAGGCGATTTGACAACATGTGAAGTTGAACTGCTAAATTCCATGTTTCGGAACTGAATCGGCGCACATTATCGCTCATCAAAACACGCTCGTTTTGATGAATTGGTTGTTCTGAGCTCCTTCTTAGTGTTACTAGTAGGTAAATTGGCATTTTTCTGATCATTTTGGTACCAGTTTCATTAATTTCCGTCAAGATTTGACCATTTTCTGCCACTTTGAAGTTGTGAAGTCAAATCGATATTTTGAACTGTCAAAATGTACATAGGCGTGAGCTAGGGTGTCACACTCCCCTCTCCTAAAATTATACTTCACTGGTGAAATATAATTCTGAAGGCTGTTAACTTCTCAGGGGATTTTCTGTTCAAGAGACTTGTGAAGTTGTTGTCCCAATGTTCCGAACATCAAAAGTTAATTATTTTCAGTTTTAGTGACATCTGAAATTTGGGTATCCGGCGTTCCGAACATTTCAAGTTAGTTTTTTTCCGTTTTAGTGACATCTGAAGTTAAATTATCCATTTTAGTGACCTTTAAAGTTTGGCCTCAGATCATTCAAAGTTGTATTTTCCATTTTATAGACATCTCAAGTTAAATTTCTCCCGTGTTCCAGAGTATTCATTTTCTTATTTTCTGTAATCAATGTAATCTTGAAGATGCTAATTATCAAGACTGATTTCTTTCAGTGGTCCTGAAGAGAGAAGATTGAAGTGTGGATTTCTTGAAGAAGAGATTCTTAGTTTCAGTCATCACAAGTCAGTCCTCAAAGATTGATCTATCTATGATGGACTGTGGTTTGTCCGTACAAGGAATTTCTTCCCAATGAGAAACTTCCGAAACTGCCTTATAAAAGGATTTTTCCCATCAGTTTCTTCTTCTGCTTTTGCTGAGTGAGAACTCCTTGGCGTCTTCTTGGATGCTGGATCTCTAATAACTTGTAACTTCCCAGATCGTCCTGGATCTCCAGAATTATTCTCCTCTGTTTCACATTCCAGCTCACCCGACCCCGGTGAACTTGGTTCCGACTCTTCACATCCTGAAGTCCTGGAAACCTTGTTTCCCTCTGAGATGGACTTGGAACCTTCCTCTTTCTTGAACTTTTGTTGCCCTGGTTGCACATTTCTTGGGACAACTTTTTGTATCTTCTGACTAGAATCTTCTTGATTATTTTTTTCAGAAACTTCTTGGGGACTGTCATGACGCTTCCTCCCGTGCTCCTCATCTGTTTCAGTTGTCAGTCCCTCTGTAGGTTCTGGACGGGTGACTTCCTCCACCTTGGAAACAACCAACCTTGCTGTTCCAGCCGTACACTTCTCATGTACCTTCAGCTTTCCTGAACCTGCTTCTGCAACTTTCAGAATTTTCCTCCTGCACTCCTCCAATTTTCCTTCATTTTTCCTGACTTTGTTTTTGAGTTTCTTCTTTGTTTTTGTTGCAGGACAAACTCCCCTTGAAGCTTCCCTGGAGCTGTCCGTAACCTCTCTTGTTGAGACTGCACAGGTCATTTCTGGGCCGATAGAAATGACCTTCTCTAGTTTAAATTTCTTGAACCAACATCCGAGGAAATCTCATCCTCCTCTTCAGTTGTATGAACCACTTTCAAATTGTCAGTCCTTGTTGGACAATGTCGTGCGAAGTGTCCTCCTCTGCCGCACTTGTGACACTCAGAATTACTTTGCTGGACTTTCCCTGCTCCTGAGTTGGTCTGATTCTGCTTTTCAATTAACTTCTGTATCATTTGTGACATCGAACTCACAGCTTCCGTCAGCTCTGTTAGTGTCCCTCTTGAAAGATCCGATGCCTCTGAAGACTTCTCTTTGACAAATCTGACGTTTTCTTTGTCTGACGTCTCTCGTTTGTGATTGCCTTCTTTCCAGGTCGATGTCTTCCTTGAGCGAGGGCTTTCTCGCTGGATATCCCTCCAGTCGTCGTACTCATAGACAAGTTCTACAGCTTTGTCCAGACTCTCTGGTGATTTCAAGTACTGAACATAGTAATGTAGGTTTTCATCATCGAAGCCATCAAAGAATTGTTTTAGGAGCATGTCTTCCATCACTCTGCGACTAACTCCTGTTGGGTAGGCCTTTCGGATGAGGCGCTTTAAATCTGAAGCAAACTCCCGGACATGAGCACTTGAATAATCTGTCGATCTTGACACTACCATATTATTATACATAAGAGTATGAAACTCTTTTCACTGTCTTCAAAGGTATTCCCCGACTTCAAGTTGCTTTGGAGATGCCAGGGATTCGTAGGGAGTGTTGAAAAGTAGCTGTTATAGTCAGAAATATTGTTAAGAATTTGTGGGATTTTTTTGATGAGGTTCTGTTAAGTCATAACGTTACAATTTTAGTTTAAAGTAACCATTGTTGCTACAATTTAGCAAGAGGACCGCCTCTTGGTCCCAGTTGACGTTATGTCACGTTTAAAAGATGAGTGGGGCCCTGAGGGGGTCACTCCAGTCTTTAAACACAGTTTTACTTGGATGATGCATAGGTGTTGCCAGAGTCTGAGGTAAAAAAATTGCCAAAATATTGTGTTATATATAGCCTTATATATATATCAAGAGTTTTAGATATTTGTGCATATTCTATGACCCATTGTTCAGGAAGAATGATTTTTAGAAACAAACCACAAAACTAAATGTTATATGATATAACTTATATCTCAGAATCAAATAACTTTGAATACTCAAATCTACTCAGTAATGTAGTGTATATATACCATAAATTATTGGCCGTATCTCAAAAGCCTTTGCCATACAATTATATTTTCCTGACGCAATAATTTTCAGAGAGAGCAAGGAATTCATAGATTTGAATTAACAGCTTTCAAAAATACAGGTCTTGCCTTTATTTTATATCTCTGGATCCATTAACTCTAATACAATAAAATTCACGGAAAATAGTAGTAATAGTAGAAGGCCTATGGCCTACTTCAAAAATAATGAAGCCACACAGCATATTTTCTGTGGGGGTCTCAAAATAAGAGAAAGGCAGTATGTGACAACTAAAAGGTACACCATTGCTTTAAGTACATTCTTGTGCAAATTTTTTGAAAATTTCACAACATTCTGGCTCATAGTTATTGAGATAGAGTCCACTTACATTGAAAAACAAGCATTTTTTCACTAAAAAAACGTGACATAACATTTTTGACCACTTGAATTCTTTCATTTTAACAAATTTGTATGTATTCTAAGACAATTTCCCAACACTTTTTGGAATCTCTACATCCTCACGCTTCATCAATCCATAAAATCAAGTACTTTCATTTGCCTGTGTTGACATTATTGAGCTATTTGTACTCAAAGGTTGACTTCCAAAAATTAAGTCAAATTTGACGCTTACTGCTCTGGGATGCTCTAGTGTCCCTTTGACATGTGTCAGTTGAATCTTTTGGACTCTGAGACCTAGTCTTTTATCTTCTTACCCATTTTGGAGCTTCTTATGGTTGTGGAAAATTTATTTCACTAAAAAATTCCCATGAATAGCAGGGCAGGTGAATCCGGCGCAAGCGTAACGCCCAGAATACTTTGTGGTGCCACAGAGCAGTAAAAGCTCCGTTTCAAATCTGGTTTGCCTTGTAATATGGCAAAATCTGTTAAACAATAAAGTAATCCAGGTCCGCAGCTTGTTTCTGGTGGTAAAATACAAAGATTTCTTAAATGGGGCTTTGTCGCAAGCGTAACGCTGTGGAAAATGTTGATCATATTTTCATGGTTTTCTTGTAAAGAGTTAAGCAATCATTCTAGCATTACTTGTACTGATACTCAACACAATATTTCAGTAGTTGGAGTATGTTTCAATGTTTAATTATCAAAATTTTGCTCTTTGTAAAGCTTTTCTCAAAATTTGGGGCCAATTTGTTGAAAAATGCAATAACCAATTCAAATTTCACTTTAATTTTGTAATTACTCTTATGCTTCATCCAGTTATAACTGATAATGCATATAAAATCGATTTGGGTCAAAACCAGAACACTTTTTTTACTTTTGTGTCATGCCATTACCCAAAATTGCCTTTTTGTCTGGAAAAATAGGCTAAAAAACACGCTTCTATCACCATTTGCTCTGTTCGTATTCACTTCGGTGGCACTTATTTGGTACCAATTCGAAGCCCACATATAGACGCATAACACAGGACATCTGGGGAGAAAATACGTAAGTGTTTTCTTTAAAAATGCAACAACATTTTTTAAAAATACCGTACCTCATAAAATATGTGGTAAATTTTGATGAAAACAGTTATGGACACTTCAGAGTATATGAGTTTTGTCATCCAGTAAAAAATATCGATTTAATTTGAAGATACGTTACCATTTTGTTTACTTTTCTTTCACGGCCATGGAAAAAAAAAAAAAAAAATTGGTAATATTCGGCTTTATCAGTTATTTCCAAAAACCACAGCCAAATGGTAAATAGAGTTTCTAGAACTTAGACATGTTTGTTACAATATTATGTGGTAATTTGGTAGATACAAACATTTTAAAAGTTTGATGGTCATGTCACACTTTGGCTTCATTATTTTTGAACTAGGCCCTATACAATGCTGGAAATAAAATTCAATACTGTGTCTTTAAAACCCTAGCCATGGAATTTATCGCTGAAACAATCATAAATTTTAGTTCAAGCATAGTTCTACATGTAATCACTTAGTTGAGTCAATGTCTTTCAAAATACAATGACCATTTTATTTTGTATCACTGGATGGATGCAATAACTACAGTACCATAAAATTCACGGACAATTTAATAGATTTGTGAGGGCCCAGAACTGGGCTTAGAGGGCAGCACTTACCATAATAGATCTATCTATCTATCTATGGTATAAATTTCCAGATATAAAAATTTCAGGGCTATATCAAAACTCTAGCTATATACAAATGTGATTACTAAAACAGTTTTATTTTTGTTCCGCCTGGTGCAGAATCCAGGTTTGAGTCGACATCCTTCGAAAATGCATTGCTGATTTATTTATTTTTCTTTCAAACTCAACCAACCCAGGTGTAGCTGGTGTAGGGTGTATTGCATAGATAACAAATATTAAGGCCATATTTCGAATAATCTAGCCATAAAGACCAGATACTTACTTTTCACAGGTTCTTTTTTCAGTTTTTTTTTTCATTGAATTGAACAGAGAGTGAGGAGGCATATAGGCAACCCCTATGCCTGGCTTGGGGCTCTGGGGTGGATCTATCCCCAAAATCCCCCACCCCAAGCCATTGTTGCTCTTGAAAAAAAATTTTTTACATTCAGTGGAAAATCAACTAGGTACAACATTAAATTGTTCACTTGCAGGCCTATAACTAGCAGGATATATATATATATAGAAGAAGACAGTTATCAAATTCGTGGCAATTAGGCCTATGCATTTCTCAAATTTGCTTTATATATAAATTCACTATAATGCTGAAGGCATAGATTGGCTGATTCCAATCAAATTGAAATATTAATTTCAAAAAGAAATCCCTGATAGTGCCCCCCTGCATGCTGCAGCCATGTGCATTGCCATGACGTCATAATATTTGTTCAGCTATTTATAGATTGTAGCGTGAAGCTGGTCACAAGAGACGGTCCTATCACTGTGTTATGAGTTACAAATTAGCTTTAAGGCTTGTTATAAGTGCATTTGAAAATTTTTGCATGATTCATAAGATCCCTAAAACTCTATAGAACAGGGTGGTGCTATTATCAAATGGTGACAAGTGAACAGTTGTGCTCAAGGGAGGGAATTCCGTGACAAGGTCAGGCTCATTTCTCAAACAGCTTTCATACTCTTTTGTAAATATAATCATAACGTCACGATCTAAATAGATCCAAGTGCTCGTGCTCCCGGATGTTCTCTCCTCGTTGAAATCTTCGGCTGTAAAACTGACGAACATGTGTCTCCCGGGTTTCATGAGTCATGAATCGCTTCTCCAGCTCATCGACAACATCAAAGTAGTCTTCCAAAATATAAGGCTCCAGATCAAAGACGAATTCTGCAGCGTCTCCTCTTAAGTTGGCCAGGAGATATTGTAGCTTCTTCCTTTCTGCCCATTGAAAAGTCACTGCTTCATATTGTCTGATGAAAGTTTGCCACCTTGAATTCCCATCATAAGTTGGTAGGGATATTTTCATTGCAGGCGCTGAATCCATGACTTTCGACTGTCTTCTCTGCGACTCCTCATAGCTGTGTCTTTCAGGATAGGAGTATCTGTCATTCCTTGGCAATCTACTACGGTGAAAAGGATCATATTCTTGATATCGCAAATTTTTCATGACTCTAGGTGATGACCTTGAAGCAGCTTGGATCAATGAAGGAGACCGTTTCCCATCTGTCGCATAATTAGGGACTTCTGAATCCCTGTTGCAAGGGGATCTTTGTCTTTGTGACTCTGAGTAATGTTTTTCTTGCAGGCATCTGCCATCTGTTCGAGAAGCAAGACAAGTAGGCGTTGTGAAATTCCGATCGTCCTCGTACAGGTTCCTTGGACCGTCCACCACTGAGTTGTTGTCCAGGAAGTTTTGATCACTATTATGGGAGGGTCTAGGTGTCTTTAACAGGGTTCTTCCTTCTGAAAGGGTTGCTAGATTCAGGTCCCTCATGTCTGTTCTCAGGCAGGTTTTACTCCGTGTCTGTACTCCCTCCATGACAAGTTCAATGAGTTTCTCTCACCTCTCCAATTATAAGTTCAAATAAAGTTCTTGTCGAAAACTTGTAGGCTTGTTCGTTTCACTGGATGCCCGTTACAAAGGCATCCCACCGCTGCCACCAAAATGTTACGCGCAAGCTACGGTAACTGGAGACGAAACTCAGATTTAAGGAGATTTCAATCTTTATTGGAAACTTGAATATATTGATGGAAGTTCAGAAATAAGCAGTCTTGATTTCTTCGAGTCTATGTAAAATGAGATGAAATTCATTAGAGTCAGGATTATTGAGTCTTGCTGGTCTTGATAAGAATTAGCTTTCTGTTAAACTGGATATCTGTTACTATTGTCTCTTGAAACGAAAGTCTTGCCACTCTTGGGAATCAGTCAGCTGGTAGCGTGTATTATTATCTGGTCCTGCCCTTGTCCTGGTCACGGAATATGGTGCCCTGGTCCCGGAATATGGTGCCCTGGTCCTGGAATACGGTGCCCTGGTCCTGGAATATGGTGCCCTGGTCCCGGAATATGGTACCCTGGTCCTGGTCCCGGAATAAGGTGCCCTGGTCCTGGAATATGGTGCCCTAGTCCTGGTCCTGGAATATGGTGCCCTGGTCCTGGTCCTGGATTATGGTGCCCTGGTCCCGGAATATGGTACCCTGGTCCTGGAATATGGTGCCCTGGTCCTGGAATATGGTGCCCTGGTCCCGGAATATGGTGCCCTAGTCCTGGTCCTGGAATATGGTGTCCTGGTCCCGGAATATGGTGCCCTGGTCCTGGAATATGGTGCCCTGGTCAAGGTCTAGGAATATGGTACCCTGGTCCCGGAATATGGTACCCTGGTCCGGAATATGGTACCCTGGTCCCGGAATATGGTTCCCTGGTCAAAGTCTTGGAATATGGTACCCTGGTCCCAGAATATGGTGCCCTGATCCCAGATTATAGTGCCCGTAACCAAGGAAAATAACAATATTATTTTCCTAACTGTCAGATAACTTGAAATGTAGTTGGAAGTAGTTGGTTGGGTCTTGAATTGTCTTAGAAAATTTAGAAAGTCAGAATAAGTTCATTTTCCATTGTTGAGCCTTGGTCCTTGGCCTTGGACAGTTGAGTCAAGACTGACTCAAACGGTGATTCCTGCCCCCTATTTATCAACTTTTTGGATTGAGTCCATTGTCAATCGGGGGAGCAGGGTCAAGAAACTTTGGATGAGTCCATCTTGGATCTCCAATTCGCGCTTGAACTTTGGCAGCCGAAAATGGTTTTCTTGACCAGACAAGTGGTTGTTTCATCCTGACAATGGCTGGAAGTTGACTGGAGAAAGTGTAAGATTCATTTTAGTCTAAATTTGACTGTTCTACGTGGCTTTTAGGCGATTTGACAACATGTGAAGTTGAACTGCTAAATTCCATGTTTCGGAACTGAATCGGCGCACATTATCGCTCATCAAAACACGCTCGTTTTGATGAATTGCTTGTTCTGAGCTCCTTCTTAGTGTTACTAGTAGGTAAATTGGCATTTTTCTGATCATTTTGGTACCAGTTTCATTAATTTCCGTCAAGATTTGACCATTTTCTGCCACTTTGAAGTTGTGAAGTCAAATCGATATTTTGAACTGTCAAAATGTACATAGGCGCGAGCTAGGGTGTCACAGTATTGAAATAGCTGTAAACTGTGTAATAACTGCTAACCAACAACACACCTGAAATGAGATATCTATCTCCACTTGACTTACTTTCAAACTTGTCGATAATCGTTTTATTGCACAACTTGTGTTGCCTTATATAATTTGGCCATTTGTTATTAGGAAAGGTATTAAAGACTGTGACAGAAGACTGTGACTTTCAGGAGTGAGAACGAGTGGCAGTTCACAGTGTGTCATAGTATTTAGGCCTACATATTTTGTAAATGTTACTTTATGAACAAACATGAATGAGACTCATATTACTTACAACTAAATACAGTTGTTAAATTCAGTAGCCAAATACTAATTCATTAATACAATTGACACCTACTCTGAGTAGGGGGTTTGATGAAAGGCCTGTATACTGCTTAGCAACCAGTATGATCTGCAAACGGTTGGTGCAGACTTTCAGTAAAACTATTATAAGATAATGGATAAAAAAATTGATTAAAACTGAACGGATGCTCACCTTATAATAATGACGATGAATGTAATTCACTCAATATCCAAACTATTGATATCGTTCTGAAGAAAATGATTGAAACAACTAAGTCCCAGTCTCTCAATGGAAAGAGAAAGAATGAATGAATCCCATTTCCCATGCAGGAAAAGGTGTTGGCACCTTAAACAGTGTAAAACAAATAACACCAAAGGGTTTTCTAACCACCTTTGTTTATTACAGTTGCCTGTCAACACAATGAGAGCTATACAGTTTATACAGTGAAACCCACAAATGATAGAAACCGAAAAATTGTTCTGCTACAAGACTATTTCTCTATTACAGCCTCGAAATTTGATATGGAAAAAAAGGCACTTCATGTGTCCTCATGCTGATGCTTTGTGACAGGAAAACGAAAGGATTATGCATCTGATTTTTACTCTAAAATCAATCACGATAATGACAAATTAAATGGCTTTCTCTTGATCATGACTTATCAAACAGCCTCCATGTTTCCCATGTTGAAGATAGAGAAGATGACACTTCATCAGCTAGGTCTATCATGAGCCACAAAGTGCCATTTTCGCGGTGCAACTGTCCACTCTTTTTGCATATATCTGGCTGTAAATGAGCACTTGGTGATTCATGATAGCTGATGGCTGATGAAGTGTCAGAATCAAACTTTTAGCATGAAAGCCACAGAGGCCCTTTGATTTGTCAAGACCAACATGATTTATCATATTTTACAGCAAGAATGAGATTCACTTAATCCTTTAGTTTTGCGTAACAACAACATGACACAAGTCATCCGAAATTAAAGTACCATTGAAACTGCTTTGATCATGACAGATCGTGAGTATGATGAATCAAAAAGTGCAATTTTCACTGTGCAAACAGTTTGAACACTCTTTCTCAATAACTGATTGACTGCCTGTAAAACCAACATAAAATATGTGAATTAAAGCTACAATTTATGCTTGGAATTGATTGTTTGGGTGCCTGGAGGAAAAGTCAGTTGGGAGTTGAACTGTTTGTTGACAGGGGACAGGATGTTTCAGCTTGGTCCGGAGGCAGCTAGTGATGCATGAGATGCTGAAAGGCTGGGTCAGAGCCAGCTGCCCTCGAAGACCAAGACTTCTGCTGACTAAGGCTCTGAGAGCAGTTAGGGGAGACCGGGGTAAGTTGTGCCATTTTTTTCGTCAGGCTGATTTTCCGAAAAACCAAAGCTTGATCATGCAATCTGAAAATCAGACATCAAAATATAATATGTTGGCCAGAATCAACCAAAGTTTCAGGGCAGTCCGACCATTGGGAAGGTCATGGCAGGCATTTGAAAAAGTAGGTCAAGTGGCACAACTTGCCCCGGTGCTGGGGTAAGTTGTGCCGCGTGATGGGGTAAGTTGTGCCGCCTAATTTATTCCGAAAAAATCTTGTATTTCACCCGTTTCTTCAGATAGGTCATTTGTATTATGTTTTTAACGTATGACTAACATGTTACATGAAACTAATCAGACATTTATGAGCCATTTTATACACAAATTAAAAATGTTTAAAAAAAACTGAATTATTTATTGTTTAGAGGGTGTTATAACTCTTTTAAGACGTGTTCCTTTCAGTGTAAGTTATTTCACAACATTTTTAGGCCTTGCGTAAAATTTAGACAAAAAAAGATGAATAAAATATTAATTCCTATGTCATACCATTGGCACAACTCATCCCAATCAAAATGGCACAACTTACCCCAAATTGATTTTCTGGATGAAACTAGTTGTCAAAAATAAACAAACAATGCAAAATGAAATCTAACAACAGAAATGTCTAGATATACCTCTTAACTCCATCCTACCAGAGGGACATCATCTTATTACAAATACCAAATGAATGAGAAACCAGAATGTCAGTCCTCGGCACTTCAACTTTTCAGCAACAAAATAGAATTTATTAGTGTAGCTTTTCATACCATTATATTTGGTAGTTTTTTTCTTGGTGACTGATGACGTTGACCAAGTAGGAATACATGGGTGACATTGCCTTCTTTGCCCAGTCCTTCATTTAACCCCAACAGTGGCTGGCACAACTTACCCCGCATCACAACTTACCCCGGTCTCCCCTACTTTAGTAGGTTGAGCTGAATTTATCGAATTAAATGAAAATAATTCCTTTTTATGTACACTGTATTATGATGGATGGCTGACTGAGGCTTTGCATCCTCTGTTTAAGCACTTCCTAGGCTAATTAGGAAAGGAGTAGGAAACTGACAAATGTCAGACATGAGGCGAAGATGTTTGAAATTGCGTCAGACGCTAGGTTCAGCTGACCCGGTAAGAGCTGGATTTGCACCTGGCACCAGTGATTCGCAGTCCGGTGCTACTGAGCTCACCCTTGTCATTAAATTTTATGGAAATGGAAATTAAAGATGATTGTGGAATTTCTTTTTAGTGCAGAGTTTTACTGTCTGTCACTTTGATATAGAAAAAATAAGGACCAGTTCACTGTGAAGAATGCACTTCTTGACTCATGATAGCCAATGAAGTGTCATCTTCTCTACTTTCAACATGGGAAACATAGAGTCTGTTTGATTAATCATGATCAAGAGAAGGCCATTTGACTTGTCATGACTGACAACAAGCGGGATAAGTCTCCCTAAATCAAATAACATTGAAAGTATTAGGTATGATCATGACAAATCATCAGCATGATGACACACGAAGTGCCATTTTCACAGTGCAACAGTCTACTCTTTTTCTGTATCAAAGTGGCAGACTTTAATGAAACTTTGTGGTACAGATATAGTACATTTACAACATTTTGTAGAAGGGGAACTGCAAAGGGCTCTGAAACAACATATGTGTTTTACAAGATTTAAATTTAATGTGAATATCTTTTTTTCTCCCAGGAACTCCTACTTGCATGTGTTTCCTTTATTATACTTTTGAAAACCATCGATGAATTACAAAATAATTTCCAATTTGGTTTCTGTATTTCTTCACTCATACTTTTTGTTTAGGGAAGGTACATAAAGTAGGTCACAGTAGACGGACAAGTCTTAAAGTTAAAGGCTGAATATGGTTATTCAGAAGAAAAGAGCTACTGAGTAGTGAGTAGTGAGTAAGTCTTTAAGGACACCTCGCCGCAAGGCAGGGCATGGTTCAAGGTTTGGCTCAAGGCGGGATGAAGCAGCAGTAGTTGGCAGCGACAGGGCTTAGCCTCACTGAGGCCTGGATGCCCATGCATCTTGCTGATGCTGCAGTATAGGGGCTGTCTTCTTGGATGCTGGAGCTGCTGTTGGCCTGCTTGCTTGCTGCTACTGCTATGACATTGCTGTAGGTTTGCGCTTAGCAGCTGTGAACTTCTCTGCCAGATGTTGTTGCTGCTATGTCCTAGCTGCAGCGTTGCGTTTTGCTGCTCCTGGATGATATGACGAACGGCTTGTTGACGTCTTACCATCAAGTGTCGCTGCTCGCCCTGTGTCACCAGTTCTACCAGGTCAGTGCCATGCTTTGCATCATCTCCTCCATTTATTGCATCTGTTGCATTTGCCATTGCATTTGTTTTTCGTCACCCCGTTAATTAGGTGCTGCTGAAGCCCTTTGACCGACACTCTTCGCCTTTGTGCCTGGCGCAGAAATCAATGCCTCCGAGATTGCCTCTCAGTGGCCTGCTAAAAGGTTGTTGCGTCAAGGCCTTTGTTGCCTGATTGCTCCTACTTGTCTCCTCATTGTGTACCACTTGCTTCAATTACATTTGTTTTAACATAATTTGATTGTATGACTTATAAATACATTTCATTTGAATTTGCATGATGAATGCAATGCAACATCTTCAAATCTATTGTTGATGTGATTTTCACTCTACAAAGGACCAGTTGCTTGCAATGATCTATGATTTTTTTGGTCACTTGGTGCTTTCAACTTCATTACGATCAAGTGCATTGAACCGCAATTGGCATACCTGTGGCACTGGTGATTTTGGCATTGTGCAGGCTGAAATTCATACTATGTATATCACAAATTAATACATATCTCAAGGTTTGGCTTGTTATCAGTTGAACTGTTGACCAAATGGCTCACTTCGTCTGTCCTGAGATGTTCTGTGCAAAAGTATACCAATTGAACAAAGCTACTTTTTCATATCCAATTATCCTTATTGTAATTGAGTCTCAGTGCACGTTGATTCACTTGGCAAATAGGCAAGATAAAATTTTTATTCTAGATATAAATTATATTGCTTTTTCAGTGAGCAATTGTTGTCTATGATCAACACCTTATTTATTATCCATTCATACGGTCTACAAGTGGACCGCTGCTGCATTGCCACTTCTTTTTCAAGCCTTGGCAGATCAGAACATATGCTGTTATGTGTTGCCACCTAGTGACTAGTGTGCTATTCCGCGAGCTCCTGCGAGCGGTCCACATCATTTCAGTCTGAGGAACTCTCACAATTTTGTCTGGAAGAAACCGGGGCTGTTTCTGAGTGTGCTGATGGGCTTGTCTACTCCTTAGAGAATGTGTTTGCCGAGTCTGACTCTGGTATACATCAATGTTGAAAGAAATTTTGTGAATGTGCAATGAAATTGGAACTATTTCTTGGGACAGCAATGCTGTAGCATACAAAATCAACTTTTGCGCCAGGTGGCAGCAGCATGCAGTTCTCATTTTCACCAGACTGCCAGTCATAACTATGTATCCTTCAAATTTGCTTCACTGACTGAGAACTTGATGTCATGCTGAGGCTGGTTGTGGATCATCCTTGTGTTTGCCAGTTAAAAATCAACCAAACTGAAAACCGATAATATTTACAGGTTTGAGACTTGAGAATAATAGATTTGTGATTGAATGCATTACAAGAAGTCATGTATTGTTTGGTTAATTGGTTTAGTGATCTCTAACTGCCAAACACAAGGATGATCCGCAAACTGTCTCAGCATGAAACCATGCTCTCAGTCAAAGGAGCAAACTTGGAGGATGGACAGTTATTGGATGGACTCTGTCTACAAGTGGACTGCTCTTGCATTGCCACAGATCAGAACATATGCTGTCTTGTGTTGCCACCTAGTGACCAGTGTGCTATTCAGCGAGCTCCTGCGAGCGTCCACCTACTTTCGACCAGAGGAAGACACACAATTTTGTCTGGAAGACACCGGGGCTGTTTCTGAGTGTGCTGATGGTCTTGTCTACTTCCTTAGAGAATGTGATTGCCGAGTCTGACTCTGGTATACATCAATGTTGAATAGAAATTTTGTGAATGTGCAATGAAATTGGAACTATTTCTTGGGACAGCAATGCTGTAGCATAGGAAATCAGCTTTTGTGCCAGGTGGCAGCAGCATGCAGATCTCAGTTTCACCAGACTGGGATGGACTAGTATAGGTTATTCAGCTTAAGAGAGGGAAAATGTGATTTATCCAGCGCGGGCTTTAGCCCAAGCTATGATAAACGCATATTCCTGATCCCATGGTGAAGTTATATAACCAGCTTATACCATGAGACAAAAACTCTTAAAATGCATATAAACCTTGTGTCTGCTTGGCTAACAGAGGTGAGCATTCTTGGCAATATTCAGTGACCAAGTTAAAATGCAGTTTCTTTTCTATTGACATAGGAATTCTCTTGAATTGATTAGTTATTACTCACGGGGTATATTAGATTTCCCACTTTAGCATGTTTAGCCCTGTGGCCTTTCTATTAATTGAATGATTCTCAAAGCCAATTATCTTTTGAAAAGGAATAAAGCATAAAAGCATCAAATACTTTGATGATTAGCCTGCAGTTTCCAGAACAATTTGAAACTGTTGCTGACATTGAAATTCCCATGTGGGCGATGATGTTGCCCTGTGTATGTCTATTACGTTAATGAGAAATGTGAATTTTAGTTGTCACGACTTCACTTTGGCCTCCGCAGGTCTCGGGCCTCCTCGTGGCGGTGGGTGATAACACTAAGGTGAAGACTTCCATTCTTAGTGGCCAACATGAGACAGTGTGCTTGCACAGTGTGTCCCCTACCTTACAGGGGAATATTAATGAATATGTCATTTACCGTAATATGGGGTGAATCGGGACAGAATTGGCCGTTTTTCTGTCATAGCATGGACAAAAATCAATTTAGAAATCAAAATTTGGTGTCAAATTGTGTCTGGGCACAAGGTCTAAGTGCCCCTAGAAGCTTGAAATGTTATCTTTAATTCCCAATGCTCAAGGCCCTTTGGGGTGAATCGGGACAGAGACTAATCTAAACAACTAGTGCTTCCCATCCTGTTTTATTGATTTATACTTTAGAAAACATGTTTAGCACCCCAAAAAGTCAGTCTTAATAAAATTTTAGTTTTATTTTGTGTAAAATATTGAGTTTTTAACAAAATGTATAAAATCACTGTAAATAGACAAAAATGCACTTATCTGCTAATTTTACAAGTGATTAACAAACTTGGACTAAATCCACAGCAAACGATGCCGATTTCAACAATTCAAACCCAAAATCCATGAAAATAAGCTGGATTGAAAATTAGTAAGGATTTTTTGGCCAGCTCTGTAACTCCGCCTTTCACTTGGATGCGGACCCAGGACTAAACAGACAAAATATCACATCTCAGAAACTCTTTTGGTTTCTTAAAACTTTGAATCAATTTGGTTTGTAAAATCTTTATTTTGCTGCCTTTATTTGATGTTATATCACATCATTTTTTATCAGGTTCCAAAAGTGCATATTTATCACAATTTTGACACTCCCATAGCATTTATGCTAGATGAAAAATAATTTTGCAGCATGGTAGTACCAGGTCCAACAATATTTTTATGACTTTCTATCACTGATTTCGTTTTTGGGTTATAACTGGGGTTATAACTGGGGTCGAAAATGACACTAAAATAACTCTGAAACTGAAAGTGCATTAGTGACTGTTGAATATAGTCAATGCAAATGTACCTAAGTTTATGATTTTTTCCGTAATTGGCCATAACTATATACTTAACGTTTTGTGAAATTTTTGTGTCTGTATCTTTTATAGTTTTTGTGGTACAAGCAAAGTTTTGACCAGCTTGCGAAAATGTCAATTCTGCAGGGCAATGTTTAAGGTGCTGCAGCTTCTTGCCAACTGCAGGTAGAATTTTGAAAATTCATTTGCATCATGATTGGAGTGTATACTACAACCGTGCAAAAAATCAAGTCCTTGCAACAAGTAGAAGTTGTTGTTTTTGTAAGATAAAAATTATTTCCTGGCTTGTCCCGATTCACCCCAGTGTTCCTATGCACCCCATATTACGGTACCATGTTTCAAGACCGGACCTTACGTCAACTGGGTGACCAAGGTGCGAGTCCCTCAGCAGGAAACCAGGCTGAGATCGAAAAGTTAACATCTGGACTACCAAGATTTCAATGGTCAAGGACATCCTCGGATGACTTGATTGAACCTGAATGCACACATGACGAAAGATGGACATTGCCTTGTGATAAAAGGTGTAAATCTCTTGACGACCTGTCAGCAATTGCTGTTTATGGAGTTCAAGTTTCAGAGAAAGCGTCTGTAGCTTTTGAAGAGTGCAGAGTTCGCCCTGTCTTTCCCCGACCAAAGCGCTGTTTCAATTGCCAAATATATTGCCATTTCAGCAATACATGTGGAACACCAACAGTTTGTGCCAATTGTGGTGATCCAGATCAGTCGCACACGCGAGATAAACCATGCCCCAGACCCCCACAAATGGCTCACATTGATTCTTCAAAAAACAAGAAGAAATTGTACAATTACAGATTTTTACCAGAATATCGTTTCCTGAAGCCAGGCACCTTGTAGAATGTAGAAGATCACCCTCCCCGTCCCATGACTTGGGCTGATGAAGAAGACATGGACAAAATTGATCAAGTAGCAGATTACCCTAGCCTGTAATAAGTAATAAAGTAATAAGTAAATACTGGTCGCAGGTTATATAAAAAACCTCTATGACCAGATCTTTGATACGGTTGTTGTCCCGACGTGTAAATAATGATGATGGGATGAGGTGTTAGGAGGTATGCTCAAGCATGCCTCATAGTCCACTGAATATACATTATTTACACTATATACATTATTTACACTTTAGTAGACAGAGAAAATTTCTGACACGGTACTAGTGATTTTAGGCATGCTCAAGCTCGCCCACAATTTTTAGTACATAAGGCACCATCCGATGTGTCAATAATTCGCCAACTATATATATGGTACGAGGCTGCTCAAGCTACCCCTTCTCAAAATTAATTCCTACTTAGCTCGCGATTCCGTATCTCAATTACTTCACTTATACTTATATTGATATGTCTTGAGCTATTGTATTTTGATTTCTGGGAGAAAAAATTGCAATATGTGTTTTCTGCCTAAAATCACAAAACAGTTTATGTCATGGATCTAAAAGTTGCATATGGAGAAACCATCATAAAATATATGCAGTTCTTTCACTGTTATTGGAATGGGGAGGTCTGATAACTCTACCATCACCGATTTGGCATTGGTCCATTCCATATAAATCTTAATTTTTATTCCTTCTGGCAGTGAAGGCTGTAGTGATTATTTCTTGTGTTCTAGTTTATCAGTGTGCTTCTTAAATTGTTTAGCTGATCAAGATTTTCCACCTTTTCCAGGTTGATGCAAAGTACTGCCTCTACACCATTTTTGGCCACAGTAAATATTTCTAGTAAGTGTTCCTCGTTTTAAAAACTAAGATATTGCAATTGCACTTTTATATTCCTTCGGATTTTTTTTTTATGTTTCAAAATTAGGACATTGCCATTGCGAAATATTATATTCAACAGTTTGACTCATTGGATTTTTTCTACTTCAAAATTAAGATTTTGCAAAATTTCACATATTATATTTGGAGAATTACTTAAAACAAAATTAAGATATTTCAATTTGCACAGTATTATATTCAATAGTTTAACTTATCCGAGAATTTCTCTTAATTCAACATTAGGATATTGCAATTGTATAATATAGTTTCCAGTTTTACTCATTTCATCTACAGAGATTTTTTTCTGCTACTTTTCAGTTGCAGTCCATTTGAACGATGTTGTGGGACCAGTTGCTGTGAAAACCTTTCTCAGTTTTACAGACTTTGGTATTTCTGGTATGTTGCAAACTAAAACATTCTTCGTGCGTTCTTACATAATCATTGCACATACGTAATTGCGTATCCATGTAAATTTTGTAAACTATCACATTGCTCCAAACTGACCCTCTGCATATTAAGCCTCCACGATCGGTGCAGGGACAGTCTGATTTCGAAAAGCAAATAGACTGACATATCACTGAGGAAAATTACTACACAATTGTCCATGAGGACTAAATCAGGCAGTAAAAGCCAGACACATGAAAATTTCATGGTCAGCTAGAACACTGTCTTGACAGAATACATAGATTCCTCAAATCAATCATTTTGACTAACGTGTCGGCAATTTTCAATTTTCATCCCACATCAGAGAGGTCCTATGATGTTTTACAGCTTAAGTAGCTGATAGAAATGGTGTATCATCATGAAATGTTCAATTTGATATAAGCCCAGTATTTATAATTCTTTCACATAAATAGCCGGAAGGGTTTTAAATAAAGGCTGGTCAGAGTCACCCTTGTCAAACATGCCACAAGTGCCGACACCGATTCAAACATTTAACTGCCACTTAGGGATTTTATTGTTACACCCAGGCAAAGAGTCCCAACTTCTATGCCTCAGAGTAGACTGTTCCCACAAGAAATTGGCATTTTGAAGGAAGGGATATACAGAGTGTGTAGCAATTAAGTCATTCTTTATTTTCACTTTCTATCTCCCCCACTATGATTCTAGTTCATGCTGAAATCAATCAGACTGCTCGCACAGCTCGCACAATAATATGAGGGAGCTTCTTCTGCTTCTTATTGGACTTCCCTTCTGTGTTAGGAGCACCCCAAATGATGGAACCTTATGATGTGGTGCTTTTTGTTCAAGCAAGGGGGAGGAAGCAGTCTGGTCTCAGACTGCTTACACGGTATAATATTTGTGCCATACTTGCACGGTATATTTTTTGTGCTTCTCCCATCACGATAAATATCCGAAATTGTGAATGACCTGTTTCTCTCAGGTCCATTTGGCATTGAAAGTACAATAATGCCAAAGAAGTGGAACTAGTACTGTAAGTAGTCAAATCATGAATTTACTTTTAAGAAATTGGAATTAAGGCTCACTATGGCAGTTTGCTGCAGTTCAGGACCAAGAACTATCCAAAACTAGTTTTCACTAATACCGCCAAGCAAAAGCACATTGCCATGGGCATGAACTTACCAACCTGGGTGTTCTCCTCTCCAAATTGTCTTGGAAGAACAAAGGAAGAAGATGAGGGATGAGAGACAGTGCTCTTCACATAAAAATTGCAATCAATACTATACAATTTCTTGTGCTTTTCTTCTTTAGGTTTTGCATAGCTCTCCTGTTGTTATTCTGCTCCGGGGGAGGCTTTTTCTACAAATGGAAATACTCAGGCTTACGTCAGAGGATCGTCATTGGCAACCCGAACACTGGGACTCCCATGGTTACCATGACAACCACATCCACATCATCAACAGATGGAACCTGCACCAGAATACCCACAGGTGATACATGCCAAAATAAATCCAAAATATTAGACCAGAATGTTTTGTTCCATTTCTTTGGAATTACATACTCTCAGGTAAGAGATGGAGCTGGCGCAACCATCTTTCGGTGAGTTTTGTATCGGAAGGTTGGTTGATGAGATAAGCAAGGAGTCCACGACATGTTACGCATTTGTGTTGTTATTCTCTCTGACTCATAAGCAATTTGTAAGGTCATATTGTATACTTTCAATGCCATCATAACAAGTAACAAACTAAGTTGCTCAATGACAGAAGCATGTTTTCATACAAGTGGACCAGGCTGAAAGCACAACACACTTATTATCCGCTGCTAAGCTGGATATGGTGTTTGTACATGACAGAAATTACACACTGTGTAAAATTTCCAGACAGTGCTGCTTCATACTGCCTTCACTTCCAATGTTCCCCTTTCAATATGTTTTCCAGGACACCATTCTCCAATGTCTAAGACCTTAAAATATAATATTGTGGCCCCCACATTTCCATAAATGAGTAAAAACTGTCACATTTTCACTGTATTTGGCCACTGTCATAACGCTCCATGGCTCCATGCTCCTAATTCTAACCCCTCCTTTTTTGTACACCCCCTCTTGGCCCTTCATGCACCAGTGCATCTTGGAGCTGTAACTGCAAGGGGGCACCTCCAAAAAATTACATTTTTGGTGAATCCGGGGGGCACTATCAAAAAAATTTAATGAAACTTAATAAAAATGTATTTCAAAAAGGCAGATAAAAACACAGTATAGAGTACAAAGTAATGAAAAACATACATTGTGATTAAAGGAGGAGAGGAGAGCTGCACTCAGCTGCAGCAGATTGCACACTGCTGGCAGTTTGTATGGGGGACCCTCTAGTTGTCACTTAATCACTTCTGAATCCATGACTTCTGCTGTAATGGCCAGTTAAAAGGCCATCCTGCGCCTGAAGGGATGGGACGAAGTTGGTGAAGGACATTAAAATTTATGATGTGTGAATTGTGGCCTGTTACAACTCTGATGCATACTGAAGGTACACTCTCCCTTTGCTCCATAAATGATTCGAGTTGTCTGCGAAAAGTTTATCACCGACTTGCTTTTTAGTTTTACAAAGAGAATCAGTAACATCCAAGTTGGATGGCCTTAGTGACACAGCTTGGGAGGACAATAGACCAGTCACTTGCTCTTAGTTACTCTTAGACCTCAAGATATCATGCTCCAGAGTGCACGTTTACTTTCTTTTCTTTACAGTCGATGAATGACGAGTACTTACATTCAACTGCTAGTGGACATCAATGACCTCACAACAGGCCCTATCCATTGCTTTGAAATGAAGTGTCAATTTGTCATTGAATAACTTGTGACCTCATTGATACTCAGATGGTGACTTGTTTTGATAGCCCCCGCAGGTCTCGGGCCTCCTCGTGGCGGTGGGTGGTAACACTAAGGTGAAGACCTCTATCCTTAGTGGCCAACATGAGACAGTGCGCATGCACGGTGTGTCCCCTACCTTACAGGGGAATATCAATGAATATGTCATTTACCATGATTCCAAACCGGATCGTACGTCAACCGGGTTACCAAGGTGCGCGTCCCTCAGCGGGAAACCAGGCTGAGATCGAAAAATTTGCGACTGGACTACCAAGATTTCCACGGACAAGATCATCCTCGGATGACTTGATTGACCTTGACCGCCCCTCACTCATGTCAAAAGAAGAAAATTGTCTCGTGATAACTGGTATTGACAAATCACTAGAGGACCTATCAGCCATCCCTGTATACGAAATTGTTGCAGACATTTGTGACAACACAGTAGCAGATACAATAAAGCGTCAAGTCAATGGAACGTTTCTCATTCAACCACAGGATGACACACAAAAAGAGAAATTGACATTTGTCAAAGAAATAGCGAATACACAAGTCTCCATTGAACCTTTCCGAAAACCAGGCAAAGGCATTATCTTCTCGAAAGAGAGCAAGACATGCTCGGACTCACAACTCACAAAGTGGTTCCGAAAACATGGTATTACCCAATTCAAACGTTTGTCCCAACGAAATGGTTATGAATCCATAAAACTGACATTCAAAAACAACAATGTACCCAAGAAAGTACCTGTAGCTTTTGAAAAGTGCAGAGTTTGCCCACTCTTTCCTCGACCAAAACGCTGTTTCAATTGCCAATTGTATGGACATATCAGCACAACATGTAGACGGTTCACAATTTGTGCCAATTGTGGTGATCGCGATCACACTCACACGAGAGACAAACCATGCTTCAGACCCCCGCATTGTGTCAATTGCCGAGGGGACCACCCAGCGTTTAGCCACAACTGTGAAGTCTTCAAGAGAGAAAAAGAAATTGTACAATTTCAGATTGACACAGGATGTTCGTTTCCTGAAGCCAAGCGCATAGTTCAACAGGACATGGACAAAACTGACCAAGACGCAGATTACCCAAGACCAGTTTTACATTCGTCACCACGGAGAAGGATTCAACTTTTTGAGAACCTTTTCAAGGATATGTTTGGGACAACGCCTTCACCAGACCGACCAAAGACGGGAGAAACTGTGAAATATCCTGACTCTGACTTATGCATACCACCCAGTAAAAAGATTCAACAAAGTCAACCATCCTCTCCTTGTGCTCCACGGACAAAACTGTCACTCCAACAACCAAAGACGAAAGAAACGGCTTCTGAGTACAAGAAACCATCCAAAATAACAAATCGAGACAGCTCAACAGACCAACCATTTCCTTGCACAGACAAGAGAAACATGACAAGCAACAAAAAAACACCTGTCACATCTCACAGACTTAACAAATCAAGAACCTTGACACAAACCAAGACAACTGAATTAACTCCCTTGATACAAACCAAGGATGTCTCTAAATAGCCCAACAAGGTGCTGATGAGACGTAAAGAACAAACACACACACACACATGTTTTGATAGCACTGAAAGTATAGGATATGACCTCACAAATTGCTTATGAGTCATAGAAAATAACATGGTATGGATAGGGATATGACCCCTCAAGGAACAGTCCAATTCTGTGAGCACTTGACATTCATCGGCTGTAATTTCAGTGACTTATATGTTTCCATTGCAGGTATGACATATCACCCAGCTTGGGGCAGAGTGGACCTCCCGCCTTCTTACAGCAGCCATCTTGCTCCTCCTCCTCCTGCGTACACCATCCATTCCTCGACAGTTTGTGTTCACCATGGACCTCCTCCTAGCTACGACAGCGTCTACCCCCAACAGACTCTGGTCAACCACACAGTGGGCATCCACAACCCACAGTATGACCCTTCTCTAATGCAGAACCACTATGCAACTCAATGACACTCCGGACGCAGAAACTGAATGTAATTCAACATCTTGGATATTTTAAAGGCATTGTATACTGTATAGTTTGGCTTACTGACAGCTGAGGACCTGAAGTGCAAGCATGGAAAACATTAATTTTGTAAATGTGTGTAAATAAAGAAAGCAGTAAATAAGGCCGCACATGATTGCTGTCGCCGAATATTCGTCAGTGTGCCGTTTGACAGTCAGACGGTTTGTCCTCGATTGTCTCTTGATTGTGCATTTGGTGCCGACCTCCAAAGTCCAGCGAAATGGCGGTAAGCCGATCGGAAAAGGACGTCACACATCAAAAAGTGTTTGGATTTAGTCAGTTCATGAGCAATTTGGAGACCGTGCCAATTTACCCCTCTATCAGCCAAAATTTGCAAATATATATATACACGATTGACAATTGGTGTTCGAAAATCAGCGAGACTGGCACTGAGCCGACAGTGAAATTTAGTGTTTTCCGTTTTCAGATCTAAGCCTTTGTCCAGATGGCACTTGTGACAGCTGCATGAATATTGAAATCACCTCGGCCGCTATTATCGAGCAATTGCGAACGTTTTGGAAAGATTTGCACATGTAACTTGGGTGACATGTGTTTGTTTCTAAACATGCCCAAGGGTCGCCCAGAACTTGAACTGTAGAGTTTATCATGTGGTACAAACATGCCACCCTCGTACTCCTCACTACTGGGAGAGTAGCCGGAAACACTACTTGCGAGAATTGACATTGGCACCTTCTGGGAAACACGAGGGTCGAGTCTTGTCACTCTGGGCGTTTTCGGAAAGTGTCGCACTAGTAACATGGGTAGCTCGGGTAACTCTGGAGTGACTGGTGTTTGTTTCCAAACATGCACGAGGGTAGCCCGGAACCAGAAGAGGAGAGCTTCACTCGAGCAGGAACCAGTTTTTCACATGGTACGAACTCTCGAGAACCCAGTACTCTCCCAATATCGGGGAGTAGCCGGAAACACTACACTCGAGGATCGACGTTGGCACCTCTGGGAAACACGAGGCTCGAGTTTGGTGTTCGGAAACAAACCCTCGTGACTCGTGTCACTCGAGTTACTCGTTCAGCCTTTCTGAAAACGCCCCTTCACGCGTTTGGAACAAATCCTGTTATATGTGTCACATGATTTATGTGTGCAAGCTTTCCGAAAAAAAACCTTAATACGAGGAAAAAACTTCAAATCAATGACATAGAGTATGACTATTTCCAATATCAGAACTTGAGAAATTTGAGTATAGCTCTCCTTTACTTGTTCCGGGAGACCCTCGTGCATGTTCAGAAACAAACGTGTGTCATCGGACTTACTAGCTGTTACTCTAGTTACAAATGCAAATCTTTCCGAAAACAACCATCAAGTCTTGCTCTCACTACTGCCATCTATCCGAAATCACCAACAAGAGTCCAAATGGCAGAACACTTATTTGGCTTGTTAATAAAAGTAAGACAGATTCTCGCGCTGTGAGTCTTGTTACCCTTTGACATTGCGTACAATGTGCATTGATACAATGCATCCAGTTTCTGTTCTATCGCTTAACTTCAGTATTAGCTTTGTATTAAAAAATTCAGTATTCGTGTCACCTGTTTCTAATGCCAGGAAAAAACATGTCGCTTTTTGTCTTTCTGGCACAGTTTAGCAGTTGGGTATGGGCCATATGACTACACCTCTGTAACTCAGTATTCCTAATGACTTGGTATAGTTTTGTATCTCACATAAAAATTTACTTTTGTATGGTTGAACATTTCTTTCACTACATGATCTCACGTAATTGTCTTAAAATTGTCCTATGCACATTTGAGTACATTTCTGTGCAGCAAAAAAAAAGTTGCATCTTTTCTGATGGAATGTTAATGATGTGCATATCATTTGTATTGTGATGCTCTTTGATATCATTAAAGGTATTGGAAAACTTCATTGTTGCTTTAAAGTGTGCAAAAACCATCAAGTGATAAGGGGGTACCATTTAATAATCAGGGGGGCTTGGAATTTTCCTCGGCGGGAAATTATTAATTTCACAGTAAAGGCGGCCTAATCATTTTATTTCAAGCACTCGAAGTCCCTATAGTATATATTTATTCCCAAATCAAGCAATGCCTTATTAAGAAATACCTCTGGCGGAAATTATTGATTTCAAGAGTGCCCGAAAAGGTTTTATGTCACCAAAAACTGAGCAACAAATTAGGTGCTGTATTTAAAGTCAACACTCACATACACCGATACATGGAGTAATTTTAATGCACTTCGAGATTGGGCATGGACCTATATTGACCACAGTCCAATTTGATCCCCATTACACTTACAGTACCTGGTTTGCCTCTAAACTAGAATACTGGCTTGTCGGTCTGTAAGTGAACTGCCAGATATATATATATCAGTTAAAATGCAATCTGGTAGCTCACTTACAATCAGCCAGCAAGACACCCGACTTGACTATATGGTTAACAATCAATACAAAGAACAATAGATTGACTGTTTTCCACTTTATTATACAATCATTGGAAAATATTGATCACAATGTGAGAAATGTATCACTACATGTACGAATCAGTCGCTATACATCTAAGGTATAGTCTAATCACTGGACAACATGTTACATTTAATACAGCCTTACAGATGGACTGGGAAATCCATTTACAATCAACATGTTTGGCAAAACAATGGAAGAAAATTATCAGAGCAATGGCAAGTGCATAACTTCAACTAAACTCAAAATTCACAGGCGCATGAAAAACAGCTTTACATTTAACCAAATGAAACAGTTTACAAAATTGCTGAATGAGAAAATCAAATTTGATATATTGTGCCACTGCAATCGCCAATCAAAATCTAAATGTGTCAAATACTCTGCAATTGAAGACTAAAACCACAATGACATGTAATAAATTTAATTATTAATTAATATAAACTCCGCAGTCTGATCTAATCTATAGTACTCAGTACTGATATATTTAATTTGAGAAAATAAATAAAAACTTCTAAAAAATATAAATTACGTAATTGTGGAGAGAAAAAGGTCAAAATACAACAGCATAGATGTCACTAGTGAGACTATCTAGAAGACACACTGGTACTAAAACATCCCTGACATTGAGCAATTAATTAAGGTCTAGAAACCCATTGTCACTGGTAGAAATACAGTCATACAGTCAAGGAAAAAGAAGTGTTTACTTTCTGCTATTTTAGAATATCAGTGACGCCACTGCAGGTCCTACCTTTTACATTGAAATGAACGGTCAATTCGTCAGAGAGATGCGACATTATGGATGAGCGACAAGAGTCATTCGCTGACATAATATTTTTATAAAAAGGTAAGTATAGGCCTATGACATCACTCACAACATTTAAGTAATCACTCCTCTTTCTTTGACTGCGAAGGAATGATTCTCCGAAAGATCTCATATTAATTCTAGACACCTACATTTCCTCTCACGATCTAAATACAATATATATACTGCATAATGTTCCCGAGCTTACCATCGGAGGGAGTAAAATGTGCAACACCAATACATTGAGGTCACACGTAAATATAAGGATGGTGTATACATGACATCACACAAAATTAATGTAGTTACCTTCATGTTACATATGATTATGGTTATTGGAGGGAGTAAATACCTGGCTGGCGATATGCAGTATCAGCAATACAATGTACCATAAGATGGAATGTTGCATGAATCAACTAAATGGTAGTGGTTGAAATATGAGCGCAGGCTTTATATATGAGACATTTTCTGATCTAAATTTCCTTGGGATTTTCTAAGCAGTGCATGACTAAAAGTGCTCAAAGTTTTGCTTTGCAGAATGAGCTCTCCTAGAATTTCTGCACAAAAACGGGTCTTGAGTCATCACTAATTGTCTGTTTGTGTTTCAACAGACATTCATAATAATATTATGTAATTATGGATGACAATACGTATACTCTACCTGTTCCAAAATACTCCGTGTCATGTCTGAAGCCTGCGCTCATATTTTATCACACTTAACTGCCAGATTATAAGACTAAGTGAGGTATACTAGTACGGACTTTGGCAGGACTATACATTACATGTACATACTGGACAGTAATTATTTTTGTGCTTCAATTTTCGATTTAATTATATCTGTCTCCCAAATTTATTCTCTGATCATGATTTGATGGTTCGAACATTGATCTAGTAGACCTTGCAATTAGCTGAAGAATACTGGGTACACACAGAATTGCTCGTTTCCTCTTTGTAGCCTGGTCTTTTGTCGAGGCCAGCCCCTGAAATTAATCGAATTGTACAGAATTGGTCAATTTCATGGATGATTAAACATTTTTATATCATATTCGGTCATACTCTGTATTAACATTACATTAAGAGAAAAATATATAATAACACCATAGAAAATTTATAAAAATAAAGTTCCAAGTTATGAGAGAATCTGTCATCTGTACAGTTGCCCTTGAAAGTTAGTACACCCTCAATGTTTTGCCAGTTAAATCCATGTTAAATGTGGCAATATCAGCAATGTGTTTTAGCCACTACCGTGACATCCATTCAACGTGGAATTCAATGGCAAATCATTAAGGGTTCTCCTACTTTCAAGAGCAACTGTAAATGAAATATAAAAATAACTGTAATAAAACTGCCACAAACTGGTATAGTAATCAACTGACCTGTGATCAGGTTGTGCATGTTGCAATAGTTGGTGCCATAATCCAGCACCGCATACCAAGTCTTTGATCTTGATTTACCCTGAAATTGAATAAGTTATTGAAATGGTGCATGTATCAGACTATCAGTGTGCCCTTATTTGTAGAAGTATGAAATATTAACAATATATCAGGGCCATGTTAAAAACCTGTTGTTACATCAGAATAGAGTGTTCAATAGACACTCAGGACTGTCATTCGGCGGAACTGCATTAACATGGTTAACATCGTACTTGAGTTCCAGGTCACAAGTCATCAGGATTAAGAGCACTAAATCAGATCCAGTGTGTCTTGATTGCGGAGTCCCACAAGGATCTGTGTTAGGGCCGATTTTATTTACAATTTACACATCATCTCTCGGGGCTCTCCTCCGTAGTAATGGCATTAACTACCATCTATATGCTGATGACAGTGAATTGTACCTCAGCTGCAAGGTTGATGAGCTTGATGTTGCCGTTAGTCGACTGGAATCATGTTTATCATCTGTTCAGGCATGGATGGCTCATTATTATTTAAAGATGAATGATGACAAGACTGAGCTGCTGGTGATCTCTTCAAAACAAGCTGGTCAAAAAATTAGTGTTCCATCCTTGCAGGTCGGAAGCCACAGCATTGCACCAACATCTACCGCCAAGTGCATCGGTGTCACTATGGACTCTCACCTTTCTATGGATGCACATATCTCATCAGTGTGCAGATCATCATATTATCATCTTCGTAACATTGGATACCTAAAGCGATATCTTGATCAAGAGTCCTTGGAAACTATTGTGCATGCTTTTATTACCAGCAAACTTGATTATTGCAATGTTCTGTACAGTGGTTTACCATCAGCCCAGATAAACAAACTCCAATCAATACAAAATGCAGCTGCCCGCATACTAACTGGGTCACGGAAATTCGATCATATTACTCCGGCTCTGCGATCCTTACATTGGCTGCCTGTTCAACAAAGGATCAAGTACAAATCATTGGTGATCATTTATAAGACTGTGAATGGTGTGGCTCCTGGTTACCTGAGAGAGCTGTTACAGCCTTATACTCCTGCCCGCAACCTTCGATCCCAGAACTGTAATCTTCTCAGAGTGCCATTTACAAATTCCAATTTAGTCATGACTCGTGCATTTAGTTTTTATGGTCCAAGACTCTGGAATGAACTGCCTCATGATCTTAAATCTTCACCTTGTCTTAATGTTTTTAAACGTAAACTTAAAACTTATCTTTTTATTGAATATTTTGACTAAAAGTTTTTAAGTACTTATTTAAATTTATATGTTTTTATATTTACAATCTTAATTTTTACATGTTATTATACACCTATTTATTGTAATCAAGCGGTTAGAGCAATTGTGGAATTTTCGCTTTATAAAATAAATTTATTATTATTATTCCTTGCGTGATAATCGGTGGACAATATGATCATTTGCAATTTTCACGGACCCTAAATAAATTAGTTAAATTCAAAGAATAAGGAAGAAAAATACTCAACTCAGTGATGCAGTGATATTTGAGAAGTATTTTGTTCTATTTTCAAACAAATAGCTACAATAGTTAAATTACTTACATGAAGTAAACAAGTACTGTTTTGGAAGGAGAATTCGAATGTCAGGTCATCCACGTAGTGTTTCTTTGGAGTGGTATGGGTGGCTGTCACTTCATTCGCTGTGTTTGATAAAAGCTGGATGAGAAAGAAAAGAGCATTTATTCAACTAGAGTTAGAGCTAGAGCAATATACAGACTCAAGCATGAAATCATGACTAGAAGCTGACCAAGCATCTGATGATTCAAGGCATGAGAGATTCTGATGCAAATCTGACATAACATTGGATTATAGTTACAATTTATTAATCGACATTCTGGGCTAACTCAGAAAACTGAACTGCTGATGAAGAATGTGCACAATGAGCGACAGCAACTTTGGCGAGTTAGGAAAAAAATAATACAATTTTTAGACAAAAAATTAATACTTAAAAACTAAGATAGTGACTTGTTGACCCATTATGATAGCCAGTGAGTGGCAGTGACAGCATGGTCATTTGAGATTTTCAGCACTTCTCACATACTTCACGGGCCACAGGTAGAGCTCCCAGCCTCAGCGCCAGAGTTGAATTTAGGCCCCTGGTGGACTGTACGGAACCAACAATGTCACTAAAATGGCAATGGCATTCTATCAAAAAATGCGCAGAGGCAAAACGAGCTTACCATTGCAAAGAGCAGTAATGCAGGCCTTTGATGTCACAAAGCCCCCTGCTAGACCTTGTAGGGGAGAGCGGGGCACAGTGAGACAGCAGGCACAGTGAGACAAAGCCTGTAGCGTCTGGCTGGTACTGTTTACAGATCAACCCTCTTTTGCATAGTACAAAAAGTAAGTAAGTGAGAGACTGTCCTATATCCTGAATGCCTACACAGCATATCAAGAGTGGAATTTCAATATTTTGGTTTTTTGCCAGTAAAAGTAAATAATTTTGCTAAACGACTTTTTGTTATAATTCCCAAGAAAAATGGCATAATGCAAATCAATTGCCAGGTATTCAAACCTTCATTATTTGTCCTACTTTCATGACATGATATGTACCACAATACAGTCATGCGCTCTGCAAGATTCGAAAATTTTATAAAGAGAGCTGCGTGGGGCACAGTGAGACAGTTTGAGGCGGGGCACAGTGAGACATCACAAAATACACTCGAAACGTCCTAAATGTAATGCATAGCTCACAATTCACTATCAAACACAAAATGCCTGCTATGAACTTCCAATTTTAGTGAGTTATATCCATAGGGAAGCATCAGAAAGAATTTTGACTAGTATGTAACAGGTGCGGCAGGTTAAATAAGTCATGCACCTGTCCTGTGCGATGAAGTTTCGAAACATGCTCAAAAAAGGACCTAAAAAATTCACCTAGCCAGCTGCTTTAAGGAGAGTACAGTAGTTTCTGTAGCAGCAATTGTTAGAATAATACCGCACAGTGAGACACAGAACGGGGCACAGTGAGACACTTAACGAGCATGGACGTAACTCAAAATTTCTCCAAACCTGTAAAAGGTAGGAACCTGAAACTATTGGACAATATACCCAACGTCATTATCTATAATGTGGACCTGATCTCATTTAACTCGTTACTGCCAACATTTTGGAACACTTGAAAATAAAAAAAGTGTCTCACTGTGCCCCGCTCTCCCCTAAGCTACAATATATATAAGTACGCGTAAGAGCTCTGTGCCCAGTCCTCTCACTGTACCAACAAAAACCTTCTTGAAAACAACTGAGAGAGAACTGTCCCTCAGTTAAAAATTGGAAGGCAGCATGAAATTGTTAGATAATTGCTGAGATAAAACATACCGTATAAAGGCATTTTTGTCCTCCATCTTTGCAGTTGTCAGGTGAAGTCCACTTCTTTATTTGGGAGACAAGGGATATTTGGACCCCCTCACATTCACCTTTGAAATACCTGGAACAAAAACAACAAATAAGAACAAATGTTTTCCAGATCAACATTGTTACAGTCAAGGAAAATCAATGCTTGCTTTCATTTATTTTCTTATGTCATTTAAGAACTATCAATTTTCAGGGCTTCAGATTCGGTCTAAAATGTCATCTAATTCCAGACCCCTCCCCCTTACAAATTTCAGCTGAGTTGTTCAACCCTGTATGGGTTCAAACTATGCTTGGCAAATCCAATATATTTTCAGTTGACCTTCAAGAGCAAAATTCCAGCTGAATTTTTCATAGCGATGAGATATTTTAAGATTGGCAGCCCCTAGTATCAGTGTCTGCTGGGCAAGTGAAACATCTCGCACGTACATGTATAGAGTAACATGTTTAACATGTTGAAGACTCTTGCATTCCTGCTTCTCCAATCTCATCAATCAACCCTCGTGAACAGCCAGAACCAAATAGTTAGAGGGCTGCATTTATGACATCTATCTTGTGCAATGTTCATCTGTCCATCCATCTTTCCAACTATCATTAGTATCAAGGACTGGCAGCAGGCCAATGTCCAATGTCTCTTGGGACCACCAATCAACTCCTTTGAATCAATACCCATGCACCAAGCCTCTCAAATATGCATGGGAAAAAATCATTCTCATACACAAGTCAATTCCTAGTGCAAAACCATAAGTCTGTCATCATAAGTTATTATCGGATATTTCAAAGGTTGCCTGGCCAAACTGTTTTATATTTAATTGTGTTGTATTTTCCATCAGCTCGATTCAGTTTTTACCTTCAATGCACTCATAGTTAACACAGCTGATTTGATGTTCTGTGGGAATTGAAAAACAGTTCCTAGAATATTCTATTCATTGGGAGTTGAAAAAAGAAATAACTAAATTATTTGGCCACACAATAGTACCAAACTGCCTAAGCCATAGAGCCCAATCACCCAAGCCTCAAAGAAGACAAATACAAGCCTCTGGAGTACACCAAGCCAGTGTAGTATAACAGACCGCTGAGACAGGCCTCTAGAGCTGGCCACCTGGGCCTCTAGATCCGCCAAACTAGGCCTCCAGGGACCAAGTGCCTTCTAAGTTCCACTTTCCTCTTCTCATCTAGCACCACTGGGGGTCTGCGACCAGGGCTGTGTAAACTACCCGCCAGCATTTCGATTGCTATACATCACCTTTGTGAATTGGGGGAGTTGTGTAGGTCAAGCATTGATCACCATTTATGGGTGTTCTATTGCATTGGGTGACATGGGGCCTGTTATCATGGTTATTGCAGGGGTTCCTTACTGCGTATACAGTGTCACTTGAAAGTACAGGGAGTGAAATGAGTAGTGTTTTGACATTGGGCCAATACTAAGCATCTCCAACTAAACTGCTTATGGAAGCATGGATTCTCGATAGAGGAGATGAAAATGTATGACGACATAAAGGCGGATATTTGAGACAAATGACTGCCATGTATCGGTGCTGCACACATGTGATACATATGGGTCAAAGTCTTTGATAAGTAAGTGAAACCTATACGGGCAATGTGACTTAATAGGATAGTTCAGGTTCACTTATTTTGACCCGAATCTAAATGTTTGTACAGCACATAAAATTGGCAGCCATTTGCATCCACGCATGCCTCAAATATCCTCCCTTATGATACAATATGTTTTTGTCTCATCGGATGAGAATTCATGCTTCCACAAGCAGTTTGGTTGAGGATGCTTAGCATTGACCCAATGGCGAAACATCACATGTTTTACTTACTTTTCAAGCAGCACTGTAGCTCAGGAATAGTAGGTGTTGCTGGCAATGTGCCATGATGAGACTTAAGGGTTCTCCAATTAGGGCTTTGATAAATAGTATGATGATGATCTACTTAAAGATAATCCATTGACACTTACATAAATTCTGGTGTCTAAATACAGGACGAAAGCCCTAATTTCATCCATTTAGCACTTCTTGAAAGAGTGAAAGGATTTCTCTCTCAAGGGTCTATACAAAACTCAACTCATTAACTCAATACACACAAAAACTATGGAAAGATTTAATTTTGCACCTTTATTTTCTTACCTACTCATTCTTCTGGCAGGCTCAGCAGTCATGGTATAGAGAGAAGAGTAAATACTGAATGTAACGATACAAATAGAAGCTAATAGAACAGCAAACATCCAACTTCCTACTTGAAATATTTTCACACTCTCAACACTGGCAATATCTAAATATTGAGCCAATTTCACTTTGTCAATATTCCACCAGCTTTGGGTTGGAAACAATATTAAACGCAACGGTCTACTTCCAAATGCCACTGCACCGGTCTTTCAGAGAAATATTAAATACAAAGTTAAATTCCTTCCTATGGACAAAAATTTATTTCATGTTTCTGCAAATTTAATCGATGCTAACTCAACTAAGAAAATAATTAGCGTTTGGGCCCAAACCCAATCATTACAAAAGCTCATGTCTGCCCAGTGAATCAGCAATTGTAACACAAGCAATTTCATGGGAATGTTGAATTGCACTATTTCACTGCCGCAACAGTGCACAACAGTGCCCACAAGAACCCTCTTGCAATGGAAACAAATTAAGTTTGCAATCAAAATTAAGCCATTCGACGTTAAATTCCAAGGCTGGGGGTGGTCAAATGCCAATTGATACATAACTCAATACACATTACACACGTAAAATTAATGATGGATAGGATGGATTTTTTAACCATTATTTTCTTGTCCAAGACGACTTCATGGAATTTAATATAAGAATAATATGACTCATTATATGAGGAAGGATAGATAGATCGGTGTCATCATCACCTAGACAATGTACTAAGAAATGGATAGCATGACAGACAGAGAGACAGGCAGATAGATGGTTGGCTGTGCAGCTCTTTCTTCGCCAGCCAAGCAGAGTGAGCCCAGGGGCCAATCGTGTAGATGTGTGTTCCATCGATTGCTCTGTGGGGGCTGGTATACTTTTGATGTAATCTTCCTTGGCCAAGTATTGTGCTAAATGTGATACCCTTGCAGTAGCTGAAGCAGTAACTGATGTGTTAGGGTTATATGTCACTGTGGGGAGCCCTGGCTATTGATCAACTACCACTTGCCAAATTGTAGTATTTTATCACAAAAAGCTATTGTATTGCTAGGGATATTTGATGTTCTTCCTCGGGTAGTTGAGTTCTCTAAGCTAATCAATATTCCTGTATGTGTGAAAATTGTCTAATTTTATGACTATATGTATGTATTGATGTGAAATTTCCATCACAGGTTTGAAATGAAGTTGAACAGGTTAAAAAACAAGAATAAAGGTCTCTATTCAACAGTGTCTTTGCCTGCATGGATTCGAACCCTGCACTGAAAAAAAAAAGATTGTGTAAAACAGGCAAAACGAAAGTTAGCTGGCGTTCATCCACAATATCTTGTAATTTCAGACAGAAAGTGTGTTTCTTTATATTTCATTGATAAAATCACACAAAAATAGATCAGGATTGACAATTTCCGTGTCTATTTCACATAAAAGTCACAATTTTGGACGGACACCAGCTAATTTTCATTTTGTCTGTTCTACACAAACCTTTTGTTCAGTGTGGGACTGAGGGTGGGGAACACGAAAGTATTTTCAGTGGACCCTCAACAAAATCCCAGCTGGATGTCATTCGAATGAGACGTTAAATTGGCAAGCCCTTGTATCAGTGTCTGTGCCGGGCAAGTAAAAAATCCCTCACAATGTGCTAAATGCGTAACATGCTCAAGGACAACCATTCTCTTCCATCTCATCAAACAAACCTCGTGAGCGTCCAGAATTGGGCTCAGTTAAAGGGCATAATAAAGAGCTGTACTTGCCATATCCATCAGTGTATCTACCAGATAGCTGAGCTATAGTTTCCATAGCTAGGTTAATCAATTCATTGCATATTCATGCCTCAAATGCCATCATTGACCATGAGCAGCCTTTTACAAAATGCCACAACATTCAACATGACACTCATGACTCCAATAAATCATGTTACATGTATGTGAATACCCGAAGTAGTATCATAATGAATTCTATCCGATAATCAATTACTTGAGTTAAAATGTTAAACTTACTTCTATTTTAATTAATCAATATTAAGTGTCCATGGGCTGATGAAACGAGCCCCCTTTTTTCAAGGCCGATAAATGGAAATTAACTCTATATATAGCTTTTTCCAGGGCTTCGGAGTCGGGTAGTAGGTGCACCCAACTCTGACTTCCAACTCCTTTGGCTTTCTGAAAATTGACTCCGACTCAGAAATCTTAGGTCTCCTGAATTACGACTCCCGACTTTGCTAATCAGCATTATTGCACACAAAATTACATGGTTAATAGGGGAGAAAATGTAATTCTACAAAATTTTCATAAGATTTTGTATATGAATACTTCTTCAGGAAGGTTTGCGTGAAATGTGGGATATTTATTTTTTAGGAGTCACGAGTCACCAATTTAATTTTCGTACCCGACTCCACCTGAAAATCAAAGTTGGACTCGGGCTCCACCCAAAACGTTCGACTCCTGACTCCCACTCCAAAGGCCCAGCTTATATACTCAAACATAAAAATTATTTGCTCTCTGTGCAGGTTATTCCTCTTATACAAAGTAGAAACCTATCTAAGTGAACACAGGTTTCAGCACCAAAGATTACTTTGTGGTTGTTAAATAAACATTTTGTCTGGATGGAGTCACACCTTTAATCTAAAAAAGAACAACATAGTGACTTAACCATTGGGCCACCCACTGGCTCGAGGTTCACAAAGCATGTGACCCAAGCCAAAAGTAGATAACTGCAGGCCTCTGGAGTTCAGAAAGCCTCTATAGGTTTCCACTGACCACTGAGACAGGCCCTTGGAGCTGCCCAACTACATGTAGGCCTCTAGTGCTGCCCAACTGGGCCTCCAAGGACCAAGTGCCTTCTAAGTTCCACTTTTCTTATCTCATCGAGTGCCACAGGGACCAGGGCTGTGTAAACTACCCGCCAGCATTTCGATTGCTATACATCACCTCCGTTGATAGTGGAGTTGTGTAGATCATGCATTGATCACCATTTATTAGTTTTCTATGGCTGTGAGTTGGACGGGGTGGCATGTATTGGGCCTGTTGTGGGCAGAGCGGTGGTTTGCAATATATATCTTGCTCAAAGGTAATGTTTTCCCTGATCAATAGGTATGTATGAACAATGGGATGTTATTTGAATGAGACATTAAAATAATGTCCATTATATCAGCGTCTATGCGGGCACATTAAGACATTAAAATGATGTCTCTTATATCAGCGTCTATGCTGGGCACATGAAGACATTAAAATGAAATCCCTTATATCAGCGTCTATGCTGGGCACATTAAGACATTAAAATAATGTCCCTTATATCAGCGCCTATGCTGGGCTCATGAAAAGTATTGCACATGTAGTGCCATGTTGTAGACTCATCCCTCGCGGCTTGTGAGGGGCAGGAATTTGTCATTCAGTCAAAGTCAGTCATGGAGGAGCCAGGAGGATAGTGTCGGGATATCTGGATGGCAACTTCTCATCCAAATATCACAGCCCTTCAGACTATCAAATGTTGCTGAAAATGAAATGCTGCATGTGTCTAAATGTAGGGTGAAACTGAAAACCTCAATTAGCATCAATCACTTTGTGAACTGGCAAAAACCAGGTGATTAAAATTCTAAATTTTATAATTAAATACAAGTTCTCTGTCAGTGACATGCTCTTGGCATGAAGAAAAGAGTAAATATACACGTATCAATGACACAGCCAGAATTCAGCTGTGTGAAGTGCTTGAGATATTGGACCCTCAATATCAGCAATTCGTCAATATTGACTCATTGAGAGTGTTCAGCCTTTTCCACCATGTCAATATTCTCTCCCAGAGTTTGTCCAATGTGGAGTGACTTCAAACATAAATTTGCTTTTAAAATCAAATTCAAAGACTGCCTTTGGACCTAGCCCTGATTATCTATCTCTTTTTTTTTCTTACAAGAACACACATTTGGCCCGTTACTCTACAACTGAAACACATGAGAACAGCATGCAGATGTTGAACAGCTTAATTTTACAGCCGCAGCAATACACACTGTCAAAATAATTCATTCATCTTTTAAAATTTAATAAAATGAAAAAGAAAATCTTGAGTCTGCAGTCAGCATGAAAATCAATCCATTGATTGAATAACAACTTTGTGAATCCAAGCCTTGGAGACTTCACCACCTGCTCCAGTCAATACACAACTCAATACACACACAAAGCTAGGGTCATTCACTAATATTTCTCAAGGACTATGGCATTAGGAATTGGTGGAGGAAGTCTCCAACAGAAAAATGTAGTTATAGAGTTTATAATATCTTATAGCACTATTAAGATTATGCAAAATAAAATGACATGAAATGAAGTTAAGTTGTTTTTTTTTTGTTTTTTTTTTTTTGGGGGGGGGGGAGGGGGATATTTTTATTCATGTGATCTGTGCCTTTAAACAGTGATTTTGGCAAAGACCAAATTATAGATTCTTTGCAGAGAGCTGGGGACTAAACAATATTAAAGGGTCTGGCTTTCTATCGGATAGACTCCGGAGTTCGACTCGATGTCGATGTGTATTAGTAAATGGTTCCAAAAATAAGGGAGGTTTCGATCACCCATTCACATTAGCAACTTCCATTTGATGAAAATATTTCATTTTGCCAATAAAATAGATTATTATGACCATTACCCTCTCATGAATGTTAATTTGTAAAATGATTAAAATTAAATGAATAGGCATAGACCCAGGGGGATTCTAATTTTACAAATTTAGCTGTAACAATGGATGAACAGATATTGGCTTGTGACTTGTGGTATGTCATTTAAACAACTTGTGTAATGTTATTTCCCAGTTATATAATTTGTAAACAATAAAATGCACTCACCATTTGACTTGACAGGAGGCATGAAGGGGATAACTCCAGACATTGAGGGCCAGAGCACAGAAAATTCCTATGACTATGAAAGCACTGGTTGCCATGATGAATATCTTCAAGAAGCAGGGCCTGTTTTGTCCACTGGGGGCTGTAATCGGCCTGTACTGCATAGCCATAGGTGCAGCTTATCATCAGGTCATCTTTAGCAGCTCCTTGAGTGAAGACTGTCACATGACTGTCATGTGACAACGTTGTTTTCCTTGATCCTTCCCACAATGCACCATTGTGCAGCGGTTGCCATTAGCAACGCCAAGCAATATGGCTGATGTTTTGGCTGAACATCGATGTTTCGTGCCGTTTTGGGGCTATTTTGTTAATAATTCAGGCATCTAATTCAATTTGATGGTGTAAATAAGTGGAATAGACATTTGGGAAGGATTTTAAAGGGTTGACATGGCGATGCAAGCTGCGATACCGCTTGCAGCTGTCAGTCGTTATGAAGCAACCAACTTGACAGATGCAACAATGACAGTTGACAGCCAGAGAAAACATCAAAGAATACCAGTTGTCAGTCATGTCATCACCGACAGTGATGTGGCTGTACTACAGGTACGTTTACTGGCTTATGACAAATTAATTTTATTATTGCTAATTCACAATTCAGATAAAAATCCTGTTTTAATAAGTTTTTAAAAAGTTAATGACTAACGCATAGGCCTATTTATAAATTAAGAATAATATATAATTTTGGCAGATCCTGCAGATGGACTGGAGTATCTATTCTTGATTACTCCGACTGTCATGTCATTTTAACAATGAATAATTGACGCTAAAACAATGACAGATTCTATTTCACACGTAGGTAATTACCTGTATTCATTGTTTGCTGCTTCAATGTTAATGTAACTATTCCGACTTGCTGTGTGTCTTTATTGCAGTTGATGAAATATATCTTGTTATAAAAATTTATTTTTGCAGGAACAGAAACAAGCCCCAATTAACCTCAACAAAGTTGTCAAACTTCTTGTTGATCCTCATTCTGTAAGTTATAAAATAAAGAGTTGTGCAAATTATCATAAAAACTTACATTTTGCAAAATTTATTCATCCTCCTACCTTATTAAATTTTCTTTATATCTTTTATTCAGGCAACACTACTTGACCGTCATGCACATGCCTTGAAAAAAATTGTGAAAACCCACAGTGGAGGCTTTGTATCCTTTTGAGGTCATCATGTCCTTATGAGTTGCATAATTGTAAATGGGACAGTCCTATCTGGGGCCTTTTAATTGCTCTTTGCATGCCATTTGGATGTCATTCATTATAAGAGGTATGCTATTGCTCTATGACTATTAATTTAATATATTTTGGCTGCCCCGTGCCATATATGCTTTTGGTGTTTTTCTGTTGGAGCACTAATCTTGCCCCACTTCATTAAATTTGTTTAGGCAGATTCAATTATGCCACAAAAAGCTACAAATAATTGTTCAAGAAGCTCCGATTAATATAAGGGCATTGCCTTAACTCACAGCAGATCATGAAAGACCTTGTAACAGTCTTCAAGATTCTGAATATTTGCGCAGACCGACTTGAGGACCACCCAATGTACATAGAACCCATGTGTGGCATCTTGAGAATTTGCAGTTTGCCATTTTTGAAAGAAAAGTCATCCGATGAAATATCCTATGAGCAGATTGCTGTGGAGTCCATATCACAACTAGGTAAGTCTTTTTCTGTTATTGGAACAAAAAATATATGACAACTTACTTTCTATATTGCATTAATGTGGCCCATTGAGAATGTCACTGTCAAATAAGCTCGAAAAACACTAACTTGAATTCAGGCTCAAGTAACTGCAAAAAGTACTATAAACATTTTCTCCAGGTTACTTGATGAGGGTAACTGATGATGAGGTGAGGCTACAGCTCTGTCAAACACTACACAGTCTTCTCACCAAAGAGGTTCTCCGCAAAAGAGATCTTGGTAAGAAGTTGTGAAAACTTAAGTGATTTTGGAATGCTTTTGCTTTGTTTTTGATGAGCGTTTTGTTATAATCTTTAAATGGAAATTATTTTTGCAGATAGTGCACAACCAACTGCAGCAAACTATAACAGAAAAATCATTGCTTTGAGTGATGCTTCTGAAACTTTGGTCAAGGTAGTATACTAGTATTTTCATATTTAAAAGAGATTATTATTTTACCAATTAATGGTTGATCTTTTTGGAGATTTTCTCAGGAACTGCAATTTGCTTTGTCAATGTGTGAAATAGTGTCTCAACAAATAATTTTGACATTACAGTCTTTGACGTTGATAGAAAACAATGTGGGAGTGAGGAGAGCAGTTTTGGATGTTTTGCAGACACTTTCCAAGAATTCAGGTTTGTGTAATGAAATCTTTACACTGATAAAACAAATGATTGATTTTGTAATTTTCTTGGTTTTAATGTTTCCTTGTAATTTGAAAGATATTTTCTCATCCCAATTCTGATAAAGCAGTTTCATTTGTGGAGCCTTGCATATTTTGGTCTTCTTTATGGTGTCGTGAAATTTTCTTCTCCTTTTCTTCAGCTGATAATTGTGAAAAGATGCTGAAGGCCAATGCTGCGTACAAACTGTGCTCGTCTTTGATGGAGAATGACCCAAGTGGTCAGATTCTGTTCAGGTCGAGTGAGATCTTGTGGAACATCTTGGAACATGGAGATGAAGCAGAATTAGGCCAGCAGATCTGTAACATCCCTTGCATCAGGTGAGAGTGACATTCTCTTCAGTGCCAATGCTCTCAGGGCAAATTTGATATTTACAATAAGTTGCCTGGTTATGCCATAGTTTTTTTTTCATTCATGACATCGCCCTAAACATCCACTTGTAAAATCAGTAGAATGATAAAACTTAGGCTTGTGAACAACAAATATTTTCCCAAAATAAATGCCATGAAATGTTAACAATTTCAGTCAATGACTCTGTGGTATCACCGTATCAGTGTTATATTTTATTTGAGATTTCCTTGATTTGTCCTCAAAAAAAGAAAGAATAAAAATTCTCACTCATATCAGAATTGTGATTTGATGTTTGCTATACTAATTTGAAGTCTGGTAACTGGCCTGTCGAAATAGTGAGAAGCTCAGCTTCATGTCACAGCTGGGGTTTCTGACCAATCACTGCCCTGTCAGGCTTCATTATATCAGGGACAGTTTCCTGATCATATGATGTTCCGGAGCGCACATTTTAGTTTTGTATGCTTAAGTACCTATTCTGCCTGCAAGTTTGTATATAAACAGGCCTACTGATTTGATTTAAAATAACTCTTCTCCCTCTGTCTCTTTTCAGTCAAATCAGAGACGCTTTCATCCAACAGCTCACTCAAGGCTACAGCCATTACGACAGACAACTGCGAAACGACCTCCTTATATTATCCTCCCTTGTTGCTTCCAACGCTCACAGTGCTCCTTTCATTGAAACTGGGTTCGCAAAACAGCTCGTACTCTTTGCCACATTTCAGGAAGGTACATGTTTGACAAATAGTTTTTGCCTCTGTCTAATCTGAAAAATTCAGTCGTAATGATTTAAAAGATAATATTAATTAAAATATTTTGTGTTAATGAATCATTTTATAGAATGCATTATCTGAATTCCTTTTCATTTTCATGAGGATAGTTAAAAAGTTGGTTGTTTTTCGCTTTGTTTAACATTTTAGTAGCTCCTCGTTCAAGTATCTAAATCACAAGAAAAGTTTCACTTACCTTCGACTCAACATCGCGTGACCCATCTTTTTCTCAGTTTCTGGCCTTGTTTACCTTTTCATTTTTTCTTTCAGTAAAAAGCCACAATGCTCTTGTGCGACATTTGAAGTTGATGCAGAACCATGAAGACTTTGAACTGAAGAAATTGTTGACAAACATTTTAGTGGTCTTGAGCAAAGATCCAGCAATATTACCTGTAAGTAGACTGGAAAAAAATGTAACATGTAGAATTTGGTTATTCCCTGAGTAACTTTATAATCCAAGGAAAAGCTCTTGCTAAATTCCCTCCTTCATTGAGAGATATTTCTTCTATCAAAAATTCCCTCCTTCTTTGGGAGATTTTTTACTTCTATCAAAAATTGGTAATATTCTTGCAGTGATTTACAATGACAATGAATTTACTTAATTAGCAAATTCCACAAAAGAGTAATCTGAACATGTCAAAATATTGAGTGTTTAGTTATCTGCTGACAAATTATTAATTTTCACTCTTCTCAGTTCTCAGTTCTCACAAGGTCACATCTTTCCTGCCCATTTTCCAGATTTATTCAGATGGAAAGTTACTACTAGCATTATTCTCTTATGTGAAATCCAACGAAAAAGAGATGGGCCCACAGGAGTGGACTGTAGCCCAGTTCGAGGAATTACAACTTCATTCAATGGCCGCGCTTTCAACGCTTGGCCCTCTTATGGTCGAGGATTATATGACCTGTCAAGGATCGACTCGCTTGCTCTTATTGCTTGAATGGTGCACTGGATCAGGTAATTAGAAAAAATTAATGTTTTATTAGACTATTAGTTTATTAGTTTCCATGCTGTCAAAAGAGCTGGTGTTGCATTCACGATATGAGCAGGATAGATGGAAATTTCAAAGAATTAAGTTGAATCATTTCGGTTAACATTTCGCGGGAAAATGTTCAAACTTCAATTAAACATATCTCTTTCTTTTCTAATTATTCAGGCATTACATTTAGATAAAAAATTACTTTTAAATGGGTTCATTTTTGCAACTCGGACAGCGTTTTTTTTTTTCGTATGAACTTTAAAAATGCTAATTTACTTGTATTACATAATATATAATTCTTTAGCTGGAGACTTCTGCGGCCAGGGCAACAGTTTCCATGGGAAGGGAGGACGCAAGAGCAAAAGGGCTCAGATGAGGTTCTGTTTGAGGTTGATACGGAGCATGGTATCCACGGGGGAGGAGAATGTCATACAGGACATGGTGGACCAAGGAGCTATTCATCAATTGTCAGGTGAATACATTTTACCTCTCAAGATATTTTTAGTTTGTCATGCTCCTATGAGTTATTCTGTTGTGTATGTTGTGTCTCTTGCATTTTTATTTTCCAATTACTAACTTGAGCTATTAAACTATAACTACCAAGGAAATATGTCTAAAAATAATTTTAAAAATTCAATTTTTACAGCTGCTTGCAGCCTGTATTACAGGAGGAATTTTCATTAAGACTCTGACCATATAGGAAGTCGCACTATTTCACCTATCGCCTTGAAACTTAGCATACAGTCTCAATATAATTTTATCTTGCTTCCATCAACTTTTGGTAAACTTCTGTGACATTAAAATTTTTATTTACGAAACTAAAATTTTCGTTTTTGGCGGGAGTTTCAAATGATCAGCTGCAGTGAAACCAGCAGCAACAGCAGCAGCCAGATCCAGTCTTTTTTTGGTAAACTTCTGTGACATTAAATATAAAAGCTTAACACTATAAAGAAAGGAAGGAAGGAAGGAGGGAAGGAAGGAAGGAAGGAAGGAAGGAAGGAAGGAAGGAAGGAAGGCAGGAAGGAAGGAAGGAAGGAAGGAAGGAAGGAAGGAATATATATATTCTATAGACAAATATCGATTGTTAGATAGATGAATAGATGGGCACATAGGTAGATAGTCTATCTACAAGCAGCTGTTAAAGTGCTTGCACGTTATTTTTTTCTTTGCCTAATATTTTTGATTGCTTGAGCAAAATTATTATTTTTGTGTCTTTTTTTTTTTCTTGCATAGATTTATGTTTTTGTAATAATGTTTTGAATTACCAATATTTTTTAGGCATTCTCAAAACCATGGTGGAATCGCGAACTGAGCTGGACGAAGTGTCGATCGAAATGCAGTGTGACATGCTCTTTATCTTATCATGCCTGTGTGATGGTGATATGCACAAGAAGGTACATTTATGTCTCTCGTTCATGTTCAGGCTGAATGTAGATTCTAAATCTCTGCATTTGTTATCTATAGATAGCTACACTTTGTCCCGGTCATATTAATGGGCTGCTGTCATCAAAAATCTGCCAAAAATGACACCAAAACATCTGAAAAATGTCACATATAAATTGCAAAAAAACTCATCTACCACCTGTATGTGTATTTCTGATGTGCAACTTGTGGACGCTCAGCAATTAGGCTAACCATCAGTTCTCAAGTTGTGGGACAAAGTGTAATAGATGAACTAACTTTCAGGACAATCAGAAGATTTAATAATTTTTAGTTAATTAGCACCACTTGTGAACTCCTTGATATAACCAAACCTTTTAAAAACTTCTTAATTATTAGTGCAGAAGAATCAGCTAATTTTTAATGAATAATTTGTTAATTTCTGATATTTCAGGAGCTGTTTGGTTGCAGTGGAGTGGATGTTGCTGTAGAATATTTGAAAATAAGACCAACGCTCCTCTCAAGTGGACTTGGCTATCACAGGTTGATGCTGGCCGCTGTTGATTGCATTTGGTAAGTATTGAATATTACGCATTTCATTTATTACATTTATGGCTTTCTAAGATGATTTTCTATTTTCCCAATTGAATCTGGTCAATATGGAGATGTGTTATACTGTTTGTGCATGAAAGTCTAATTCTACCCTGATAATTTTGAAAATATGAATTCATTTTATTTGTCTTGATTTGCAGGTGTGCTGTTGTTGGTTGCTATGTCACAGAGGACTACCTTTTAGAAAAGGAGGGTGTCTTTTTACTCATTGATATGTTAGAGGTAGGTTCATCAGCGCACAACTTTTCGATGAGGCCTCTTTGATTGCAATTACAGAGGCAATATTGTATGGTAGTTTATGTGGCTCAGATAGGAGACATCCTTGCCCACCACTTTAATTATCTGCTTCATGGGCAGTAGTAATCTAATATAGCTATTTGCTGTTTCCTAGAAATGTCCGAAGAACATGCACAATTTGGTGCTAGGCTGTTTGCTGGACCTGTGCGAGAACATCAAGGCCATCCCCCACGTGAACGCCTGGAGGGGGGACAAGGACATCTCGGCCGCCCACCTCTTTTGCGAGATGTGGAGACAGGAGGAGAAGGAGATGGGCGTCCCTCGCTCAAATGAAGGAGCCATTTCCGGTATAGAACATTTATGACTTTGAATTTTAGTTTTGACCGATCTCGGTATTATGTTATATGGCAATGTGTAATGGGTGCTAAATTTCTGTACACTTTTATAGTATTTTCAAGGCATGGTTATGTTCGTAACATTCATTACTGTAGAACATTTTGAGGGAACCGCATCAAACTTAACAATTAGAATGGAAATTTCAATTTAAAATTAGTTCTCCAAGAATTACATTTTGTTACCCAGATGACTTAAGGCTCTCTCCATGAAAACAAAAACCGACATCACTAGCTCACTATCTTATGTAGAACCAATTTCTGTATTGCTCTTCTACATTGCTGTATTGCTCTACCAATTGGAAACACTTTTACAGTCCGTTATTTCGGACAGGAGCTCATTCATAGTCCTATTACGTGCATGTGTGGTTGGATATTTATATTTGTGCCAAATGATTGCATTTTCAGATGTAGTAAAACCACTGATGGGTCAATTCCAAGAGAACCAAGGAACAATGACATTACCAGCGAGTTGTCCAAGCCAATCAATCGTGGATGTCTCGGAGAACATGAGGGCTAAATTGTACGCTCTCTTTTGCAAAATTGGTTTCATCGAGTTACCAGGAGTGAATACGGAAGATCATGTGACACTGACTGTCATTGAACATTATTTAGATTTCAAGGTATGTATAAAAGGATAGAAATTAAGTTCTTAAAGGCATTAGCGCACAGACTGCTATATTGAGCTCAAGGTTGCAGACTTGAGTCTCCCTGACTATTGTGTCATCTGTCATTTTAAGGGCACATGCTGGTCGAAAAATGGTGAAAATATTTTAGAAAATGGAAATTCTGATTTTGACAGTTTCAGTTAATACAGATGTCCAGACAACAAATGCAACTGAAATTACGTAAAAATTCCTATTATAACCCTGTAAAAAACCTTGCCGATCTTACCTTTACAGTTAAAATTATTAAGAGTTTATTTCCTTTTTTTGCCATTTTCCGAAAACTGAATTTTAGTGACTTTGAGTGCTTACAAAAAATTCATCTCAAAAACCGTTGAAGGCATCATGATGAATTTTGGCATACTGCTTACTGACAAGTTCGCTTCCGCAATAAGGCTATTTTCAGAACTGTATTTGGATTAAAGGCCGAGGGACAGCGATTCAAACCTGAAAGATTGTGAATTAGCTCCATAGTCCCATGTTTGCGAACCCAGAAAAACCCTATAAAAACATATTTTTAGTCTGAAAATAGTCTTATTGCGGATCCGAATACCTCAAATTATGAAAATAAATGAGTTCTGATTATTCTGATGGCTCAGTCTTGAGATGAATTTTTTGGAAGGCTGCATACTTGAAAATATATAAAATTCTTTGTTGCCATGGCAACCGTAACCATGGCAACTTAAAATTTCACGGAGGGTCATAATTTGGTGCCCTGAAGACTTGTGTGAAATTTCAAAGCTCTACCTGCAACAGTTTCTTCTGGACAGCATACACACATTTTTCGACCAGCATGTGCCCTTAATGCTGAGTGCAGTTTTACTTTTGGTCTGTTCTATTCTTTTCATCAGGTCTTTCTTTTCGATATATTTACACTAGATTTATGTATTAGGCCTATACAGTGTATTTATAACAAAAGTTGATAAAAAATATTTTGTCTCTCTACATAGTTGACAGTCTTTAACTTGCCGAGGCTGTCATGTTCTATTATTTGAAAAATCTCTTTTGAATCGAACTATTGGCAATTGCAGGTGGGAGAAGTTTGGAGCGAAGTAGTGAAAGAACTGAACGAAGAGAGTGTCCGCCCAGTGTCACCAGACAGAGAAGCCCTGGAGGCCATTTCGCGAACCGTTGTTGACCGAGCCAATCACGTCTACAGTGTGCAGAAAGAATTGCTCGATGCTCAGAACCAGCAAGATCTGTTGGAGGAGCAGGAGTTCTATGCACAGGTGCGGAGGGTGGAGTTATATTTTATAAGAACTTTAGCACAAAAAGACGCACTGCTAGTTTGGCTGAGATGCAATTTATGGAAGAGACTTGCTAAACCCAGTAAAAAAAAGTAAATTTTGATACTTGTTGACTACGTTGACATATTCATTCCAGATCAGAGAAAATCACAGACAAACTGAACGATCAATCAGAAAATTCCACGACTATGTTGCGAGGACCTCCAATTACATGCTCCTGAAGGTTTGTTATCATTTTGAACAAATCGACCTAAATTTTGCAAAACAGTTTTACATCAAGACAAAAACATGGAAGTTTTCATGGACATTTTTTTTCCAGGCTGCTAAAGAAAGACAAGATCTATCAATAGACGCTTCAAGGGTGCAAAAGAACTTCAAATCAGTTGAGACAATGCACAGTATGGACATGCCAAATCTCACTACAACTGTAAGTACACAATAAATTTATGACAATTGGTTTTGTACTTCCTTTGACAACATCTTGGTGGTTATTAATCTATTTTTCTCTACATAATTTTCACTGGTTTTTACTTCATAATATTTAACATTTAAACATTTTTTTTACACCTTTAATACAATTAATTTTTAAAAATTAATTTCAATTCCTCTCTTACAACATTTTTCTAACCTTTTTATTTGTTTCTATACTAAACCAGTTATTTTACGTTTGTCTTTTTTTGCTTTATTAGCCCACCAATTTCACCCCTGGAAACTCTAGTGCTGACTCTCTCAAAGTCCACGCCGCAAGTTCGGGAGAATATCAATCCTTCATGTTCCGTTTTACTGATTCTTTTAATTTCCGCCAATTTTTACAATACTTCAGTTTTACTCCCTCTCCCGACAGCAATGGCTCGAATGTACTTTGTCCCAGATGCAATAGCCCGTTTTGTGCATGCGACTTCAATTATTTCCCAGTAGAAATCCCTGAGAATAACACTTCAACTCCCAACTTAGGCCAGTATAAAAGTAGGAAAACCAATTTGTCACGAAAAGCTAGCAGTGCCTAATCAATCCCTATTAATATAGGACCTAAGTCCTGAATAATAATTGGGATAGATTCCAGTACTAACAAATTAACAATTTAATTAATACAAATTTAACTTATAATAGTAGTGCAAGTATTCTCTTTCAAACTGGTGATTTTGTAAGCCTTGTAATTCTTTTTTGAGATATTTAAATTTTCTTTACCTATTTTTTTTATTGTGAAATGTAAAGTTTTGTACATGCAGTTATGAAAACTGTTTTAAATTATCAAATTTGTGATATTTCAATTTTTATTGATGGTCTCTATAATTCAATTGTTTAGTGAATCAATGGTTATCAATGAAACTTCCAATTGTGATTCAGGTGTTTAGTGGTCGCCACCTTGCTGTGGATAGTGCTCCTGCTACTCTGAGCGGAGGTCCCCTACTTGACTATGATGCTAGCCTTATCAGTCTGCGGGAGAACAGTGAGGAGGACCTCAACATGGTAAGATAAAACATGGAATGTCTGCATTTAGTGAGCATCCAGGCTTTTACAAAATGCAAAGAGATACAATAATAGCCAATAATGAAGTAGGCCGACCTGGAACAGTTTTAATAAATTCATAATTCTACAGGTCTCTCTTTCCACTTGCACGTACTTTTTGGCTATAAGTCAATCAGATTAAGGGCACATGCTGGTCGAAAAATGGTGAAAATATTTTAGAAAATGGAAATTCTGATTTTGACAGTTTCAATAAATGCAGATGTCCAGACAACAAATGCAACTGAAATTACGCAAAAATTCCTATTATAACCCTGTAAACAACCTTGCCGATCTTACCTTTACAGTTAAAATTATTAAGAGTTTATTTCCTTTTTTTGTCATTTTCCGAAAACTGCGAATTTTAGTGACTTTGAGTGCTTACAAAAAATTCATCTCAAAAACCGCTGAAGGCATCATAATGAATTTTGGCATACTGGTTACTGACAAGTTCGCTTCCGCAATAAGGCTATTTTCAGAACTGTATTTGGATTAAAGGCCGAGGGACAGCGATTCAAACCTGAAAGATTGTGAATTAGCTCCATAGTCCCATGTTCGCGAACCCAGAAAAACCCTATAAAAACATATTTTTAGTCTGAAAATAGTCTTATTGCGGATGCGAATACCTCAAATTATGAAAATAAATGAGTTCTGATTATTCTGATAGCTCAGTCTTGAGATGAATTTTTTGTAAGGCAGAATACTTAAAAATATGTAAAATTCTTTGTTGCCATGGCAACCGTAACCATGGCAACTTAAAATTTCACGGAGGGTCATAACTTGGTGCCCTGAAGACCTGTGTAAAATTTCATAGCTCTAGCTGCAACAGTTTCTTCTGGACAGCATACACACATTTTTCGACCAGCATGTGCCCTTAAGCCAAAATGTAAAGTACTTCGCAACTTGGAAAAAAAGAAATTATTAGACTATGGATTTGCGCACTTATTAAACTGCCGTAACAAGATTATCATGCCCTTCATGAATACTTGACTTATTACAAGCCCCCTTCTAGATTGCCTCATTAGACTTTTTATGCCAGATAAAGTCTCCTCGCCCAGAACCAAGATATATTACGGCAATAATACCAATCATAGTGATAATTCAAATTCAAAATCTCTGAACTTATCCAAAGCATAATTTGAATCAATTAGTTTTTCACGTCAAGCAGAGGACAGACATTTGGCCAGATATCTCAGCAACCATAAGCCCCACAGGAGAAATACACATACCAATGTATTGCTTAGCTCTGTTTTAAATTGAATATCAAATTTTTGTGATGTTTTCGTGCCATTTTTTCCCGATATTTGCCATTTATCGAAATGGCAGTCCAATTTCGCAGAATGTTGACATTTGTGATGTTGCCAATCTGACACACAATGGGCAGTCACTTCACAAAAGTGCACTGCAATGCCACCTTAGACTTAGTTCTTGTCAATTTGGTATTTTCTGAACGTCATCTCATTTTGGTTGATTTTTATGGACTGTACAAACAATGCTAAATTTCTGCCCAATGCTTGACGCGACAAACTGTATGTCCTTATGCCGTAACGGTACAACCACTGTGCTGCAGAACCAATGTTGCTGCTTCAATTACACATCAGACTGAACTTAAAACACCCCTTTATGATTTGTTGACCAAATTGTCTCATTTACCATAATGAGTTCTTTTTTTCTTTCCAGGAGTAATCCAGGGATGACCACTTCACCTAGATCTGTGATATACCAATCTATTAAGTTTGTAATTTATAGTTGAAATAATTTGTTGAATAAAAAAATCAAATCTGCTGTTGACATACATTTGTGTTTGTTGTTACGATTCATAGAATTTTAAACAAGACCATATACATTTCATACATAAATTTATTTTAGATAATAATATATACACAATATAGGCCTATAAATCCATTTGGTTTATACAAATTTCTCCTCAACAATATTCTGTTTAGACTTAAATTACATACAACAATTATGACAGCCAATTTTGGCATAACAACGTATAGCACAATTGCAGTCATGTTTTAATGTCTCTGATTATAAGTTTATAACCTGTCAATGCTTCGCCATAAAATAGACATGCCATGATTACAGAGCCAACAATAAACATGACATAAATAATTTAAACATGAAACTCACAGTCTGTTTCTTGGAAACAGGTTCATGATCAGTCAAATGCATGTTTACAAACCAGAGATCAATAAATAATTCTCTTATAATTGTGATGAAGGAGGGTTCATCCAAAGTTTCTGTGTATTTGTAAACACAGCAATAACAGTTATGGACAGTCAATGAAGTAGAATTACTGTTCTTGGACCCAAGCAAATGTTTGTCAACTTCACCAACCCTGAGGTCCCAGATTCCTGGATGTTTGTTGACTGTTCAACAAGTCAAAATTTTGAGGACCAATTTTGGTTTCCATTTCAAAGATTAATCAAACTAAGGTCTCCAAAGACAAATCAGTCTCTTTTAACCCTGTATAACTTACGTTCTGGCTTTCTCAAGCCGAATGTTTAAATAGGAACAATTAAGTTTGTAACCAACTCCCTGACAGCTGGATAGAGACTGCACACATTATGATTGGAGTTGAACTTGATGAATCTTTGTAGAGTGCTATTGATAGCAGAACTCGTTTGGCTTGGTGGCGTGTTGGGTGGACGGTGCTCCATTAATTGGACTGTGTTGTTAGGAGGTTCGTACACCAAAGGCACAAATACTGTTTGGTTCTCGATTCCAGGAGGAGCTGGTACGTTCAGTCGAGTTAGTTGAAGCTGAAAAATAATGCAATAGAGTGATGTAAAGGTCACTAAAAGGTCTAGATCCACCTACTTGGTCTTCTGTTATAGCATCAGGCACTCAGGCAGGATAAAAGAGAACTTGCTTCAAATAAAAGCAAAATTTAATTTCCTTAGTTGACAAGAAATTGTCAGAACCCGCTAGGCTCAATGATAATATCAAATTTTTACAACAATTTCTTATCGTCTAAATGGTTTTCTAACTGTGTCAGCAACAAGGAAAATCAAAATAAGAGAGGCTTGTAAATGAGATAGGCAATTACTGCAGAGAGATTGGAATACTGGTATTGAAGATGAAGAATTTTGATAACCTGCATGTCCTACAGCCTAGTGTAGGAAATTTTGACCATCCAGACCCCTTCCTCAGTTCTTAATGTTTGCAATTGAGTGGTTATGTGACGATTTCGATGACATGGTGTCACATGACGCAAGTATCTCTTGGTATAACACTATATTACTGTATTATTACACCTTAATAGTGAAATAATTTTTTGAGCTTACCACAATGAGGATCTTGCCCTTGATGAGGACACCCACAGTGCCAGCTGGGGCATTGATCAGCACGCCATGCGGAATAGTTAAGCACCACTGGACTGACCACTTCATGTTGGGCTCCGGCATCTGAAAATAATCAAGACCATCTTTTAATATATCTGGATTACTGCGACACTCTCATGCCAGGAATGTGTCAAAAATGTAGTGCTTTTGTTGCCTTTTTTCTATTTATGACTCGTGATACAAAAAACACAACAATTAACATGATAGGATAAAATCAAACTTGGCAAATTGGCCTGAAAGTAACATATTCACAAAATAACTATTAAATATGAATACAAACCAAATTTCATATATGAAGAACAGAGAGAGATGAGGTTTGAAAACGGGAGAACCGACAACAACCATGCATTAAAAACTCCTACCTTGTCCAGCAAATTCAAGTTCAGACTCATTAGTGCTTATTGATCAATTGACTCAGAAATTTAGAAACAACACTTTCGAGTTTTGACATTTGTAAAAATATAAATGAAGGTAAATTTGAATGAATACGTTGCAATTGCAGGTGTAGGAAAAACAATTTCACGCAACATTACATTTGGATACCTCTTTAACAAGAGTTCATACATGTACAATATAGGCCTACACTGAAAAGTATTTCTGAACAACAAAACAGAATACTGACCATTTCCAGCTTCATGATGTGGATGCAATCTCGGAGGACCCTGAAGGGGGCAGTGATGAGTTTGCAGAATGCGTTGGCGGGGTTAATCTTGTATGGTTGACTGGCCACTTTGTTTTCAAAGAAATTCTCAAGAATTTTAAGGTCTTCATTGTCCCATTGACTTGCATATTCTGCAAAAAATATATCGTAACATAATAATTATACAGAATTCTCATATACACTGTATACTTCACATTTAAACAGGATGGGTTCTCGGGTAAAAGCTGAGGCAATGCTATACTTGGCTAGGCTAGGAATAAGTTTTTACAATTCATCTTAAAACTATGGTCGGGCTGTCGGGTCATGTGGCCCGTCGATCTAAAAATAGCCCGTAGTTGGAGGTTTGCCACTTTCATAAACCACTTCTTTATAAATTAAACAGCCAATTTTTCTAAAATTTAGGCTCAGCATCACATAACTCATACCTGTTGTGGGAGTAGCCTTCAAACTCAAGGTGGGCAAGACAGTGGAGTTCAACACCAGCCTGAATTGAAGAGTGTCAGTTCTGAACATGATCACACCCGACTCAGTGGAATTCATGCTGTGGATCTGGAATACAGAGAACGAGATATCAATAAGAATATTGGAAAAGAATCAGTACAATTTCTTTCTAAAACCCATTTAATATATTATCATGTTTTCAGTCTTGGAGAATATTGCAGAATATCCACATCGCTCATTTTTTTAAATAAAATTTTTCAAGATACAAGGAAAATTTGCATGAACTCATCTTTAAAAGCAAGTGTAATGCGACTGTGTATTATTCAAGGGTTGGAGAGCTGTTAAAATAGGTTGGGTATACAATGTGGTGGGCTTGTTCATTTAGCCGGAATCTGGTCGGAGAGACAAGAGGTATAAAGCATTTTCTGATCACAACCAGTTTTTGAAACACTCGTATTTATTTCATCAATCAACCCATGTGAGCGACCAACACTGGCCTCAGCAAGATGAATATTCGAAGTCAAATTATCTGTGTAACTCAACCCAAACAGCTCTAAGTAGAGCCCTTCGCAAAACAAGCAAGAATATGAAAAAAAAGCGACTTACCCCATCCTCACTCTGAATCAACCTCTGGACATGTCTGCGCACATTGATGCAGCCCAAGAATCTTTCCAGCGGACAACAAGGAACGTTAGACGACATGGTGTTGGTCGGAGTAAGAAGTTTGTGGAGAGCTTCATGAGACAACAGAGTGGGAACGGAGGCCGCCCAGGAACGGGACGGGAGACTCCTCGAGGGAGGACTGAGGACTCCTCCTGAAATTCAAGTCGTTTTGTTATTTTTTTGAACGATCCAATATTCATAATGACTATTCATAATAACTATGGAGAAGAAATGCAATAAAAATGTTGAAAACAATTTTCAGATGTTGTATGTCCAAGACAAAAAGAACAGAATCACATAGTCTTTACAATTTTTAACATCATCATAAATCAAACAAGTAATGCCTAAGAGTGAGGCTTGGTAGCTCAGTGTAATCTGATTAAATGTCCTCTGTTCAGCAAATTCTCGTTGACATTCCATCAGCACAACAGCCATATAAAAATTTTAATAATAGTTATAGTTATGGAACTTTGTGGATAAATTTTGAGAAGCATTCATTTCAAGATAATCTTCATTATCCAGTTTCGACAAATCACAAGAGAACAATGGACTATAATATGTTGTTGTGTCATACAAATAAAAGCTCTGTCAAAATAACTTAAATAGTTGATTCTGCTCACCTGCCACAGCCATGCTGTTCTGGGGGGATTGCATAGAGGTGTACGCAGAGCTGGGCGACTGAGCTGAAGAGGGAGCCCCAGGATGTCGCGATGCTGCTTGGGAGGGCGACGCAGGCCACGGACGACCGCCAGGAGAAGGCATTGTTAATGGGGTGCTGCTCGGGTAGGGCGATCCTCCCTCCACCATTCCTGTGTCATTATAAAAGATAATGTTACTTGTCAAGATTTAAAGAAGTCCACTTTATGGCTCATCAAATTTAAAACACATACATATTCACATTAGCGCATGTGCACCATGCATGGTTACCAAAGCAGATCACACATTTCACTTTACATTCACAGGACTGCTAGTAGCCAACTTGATTAATCCTTACAATTATTATGAACCAATTAACAGGTGCCTTTAGGCCACACATAATTGATTATTAGCTTCGCGGACCCGCCGACACAGTAGATTTCCTGCCGATGGAAAAAAAAAATTGAAAAAAAAAAAAATTTTTTTTTTACATTATAAAAAAATTTTTTTACACCTTTTTTTTTTGTCCTACCGACCGACCCTAGAAAAAGTGCCTTGAGACGAATCCGAGAACTAAAGATCAATTATGTGTGGCCTTTACAGTATTTATAGAAGACTGATTTTCATTTAGAGGGCAGTACACTCATTTCCCAGAACGACATAATTTATGACAACTGCGAAATACAGCACACACAGGGAGGACATCCTCAGCACACAGTTCACACAAAGGGATACACTGGACGCACACAAAGATACACACATGACAACAAACATTACACAAATGGGCGTTTTCGGAAGGTTACACGTTTGACTTGTGTGACATGGGCTGCTGACATTTGTTTCCAAACATACCTGACCCTGCCCGGAAGGTGTCAAACTGCGGTTTCACAAATTCTGTTTCCGCCTACTCTTGCAATGGTGAAGAGTACAACAGTCAAGCATATCACGGCACATGATAAACTCCTGTCGGAGGATGGCTCTTCTTTTGCGGTTCCAAGCAGTACTTGGTCATGCTCAGAATCAAACCAGGGTCGCCCGTGTAACTCGAGCTGCCCATGAAAAACTTTCCGAAAACGCTCAAAGAGAACAGACAGATAGGAGATAGACTGACCTTGAGGGCTGATGAAGGGGGTGGCAGGAGAAGGCATGTGGATACCAAGAGCTGATGGAGACGGAGCAGGAACAAAAGACGAGGGGGATGGGACATGCAGAGTGGGGTTACCGGGCGAGCCGTGCATCATGTTCCCTGGAGACGGGATGCTCATGATGTTGCCGGGCGAAGGCACCACAGGCTGAAAGAAAATGGCATTTATTATAGAACTAGAATTCATTATTCATTCCGAGCAGAAACATGAAACATGGTCAATTTGACATTCCGAATTAAACATTGCACAGAATTGCAAATTTGCATCTTCACGAATGAAGTAGCCACAGACCTACAATACACTATGCCAAATAATATGCCATTATAAACTGTAGAAAGTATATAGATTTATATAATATCCCCAAAATCAGCATTCTGTGGGACGTTTTAATTTAAATCTAGTTGAAAATTATTTCATTTGTAAGAACCTGAACAGACAGGGCAACTCATTTCAGAATGGAAGTTTAGTACTGCACCAAAAATGAAGGGTTTTTTTAGTCCAAAAATACACGACATGAAGGAATATTGAAAGTCATATTTTTTTCCAATTTGACAATACATCAATAAACATCAAAACATTAAAGTCTACCACTATTATAGTTGCACTCACATTGTTAGAGATTCTTGTGCTGGGAGACGCAGGTGTGTGGGGGTTAGAAGGAGGGGTCATGGGGCTCTGGAACCTCAACCCCTCCTGTTTTCCTCTGGAAGCTGGCGATCCTATGCTACTGGGTTGGCTCATGAAGTCCATGTCAATTCCCACAGGAGACGGAGGGTTGTCATCCTCTGCTGTGGATCTGCGACGCGTCTGACTGGCAGTCACGGATTCATCCACAAAGAGGTTCAGGAATGACTGCAATTGAGAATGGATAATGGCTGCAGAGGCGTAAAACACAAACAAACAAACGAACAAATGAATGGATAATGTATAGTTAAGCTATTATTCACAGAGAAAGCATATTTCACAGCAAGAATTTACCAGGTACTATTTGAAATAGGGTTTAGAAATTTCAAGTTTTTACCAATACTTCGCAGTGCTGGCTATGAATGACGTGTGATCGTAACTTAGCAGATCAAACGAATCAACAGGATGCTTTAAATTTCAACCCAAAATAACTTAATGTTTTGGAAACTCATGCTAAAAAGATACAGTCCTAAAGACTCACTGCATGAGATTGGAAGGCACATTTGGTGGGACTCAAGGCCATTTCATAACAACAAGGCCAGCTTGGAAGTTATTCAAGAGAGCAAGTTAACTTACCTTAAATCCTGGAATAGGACACAACACAGGCACTGCCTTGCTGGTGTCAAAGTTGCTGTAAGCCCCATCACGGATTGCGACAATGCGGTTCCCTCGACAGTGGATGTCCAAACAGTATCTAACACAAAGTCAAGGATTACAACCACCATGTCTTTCTTTTACAAAACAAACTTAGTGATTTACAGTGTACAACAGCAGTTCTGTGAAAACAACACTAATTTATGATAGATGGTTATTGGGGCTTTACCTCCTGTATTTATGCACTCTGCAGACTGCATGTAGGCTAATTAGGACAATATTAGCAATGTACCATAAATTTCTAAGTCATGAACTAAAGAACAGCTGAAATGATTTGTGCAAGGATACGTATTTCGCATGATGACCCTGATGTGAGTTGGAGACTGCGGCAGGAAGGTGAAAGTGGGAGACAATTGCCCTGGTTTCTGGAATATAGAACATTTGACTGTAAACAACTATCAGATGAATAATAGGACAGCAAAATACAACTACTTGAAACTACCATCACATATATATGTCTGAAAGCTGATTTCAGAATGATTCAGGCTATGATAATAATAACAATATAGTATGACTTTGTATAGCGCCCATTCCAGATAAATTTGCTCACTGGCGCTCGCCATACTGAAGGGCAATCATACCAATCATTATAGTGACAACCTCTGGACATGGCCGGAGCGGGATTTGAACCCGCATCAACTGCGCACGAGGCAGATGTGCTAACCACTATGCTACATAGTCACACAAGATACATTTCTTTGGAGGCTAATATGATTTAGTAAGCAGTGAAAGAGTGACAATTGACCTTAGATGATTTGCATTACAAACAAATACACTTTTAACAATTTGACAAGAATGAAGATTCATACCTCCACAGCACCAAGAACAGGATTAGTGCTGAGTTTGCTGATAGCTGCTAAAGGCGACCACGTTTCTGTTAAGACTTGTGCTAGAGTTGCAATAGAACCGGTCTGGTTCAATTGACGCTGAAGTTGTGTGTGAACTAGTGTGTGGGGGTTTGCCATGGGAGCTGTGCCGATGGTCCCAAATGACAATTGAAAATGTTTATCAGCAGTGTTGTACTGTACTGTCACAGTGTAGCACTTCTTGGGAGTATAAGCAAGCACCAATTTACGGTAGTTGTAACTCTTGATGTCCAGACCTCCTTGCAAGAATTGGTCATCTGATTTTCAAAAGAAGAAAAGACAAATGATTGCATTTTCCTTGAAGTAAAATATGCCACAAATATTCTATATTTTTACCAATATAGAAGTTATCCTAGCACATGGGCAACACATGAAAACACAAAAGCAGATAACAAGCTCATTTGCATCAACTGTTTAGAAATCTAACAGCTTCAAGAAATAAATCCATTTCAAACAATCAGTGTCAAAATTGGTAATAAAAGGTCAACATTTTTCAGCTGAATCTCATATAATCTTCAATCACTAGCCGAAAACGTTGATAAAGTTTATACGCCTCAAACACAAGGCATATAATGTCAATAAGCTTCATGAATTGTCACACCTTCTTGAGTTACGGTAGACTTTGATTTTTTGCATTTGGAGCAGAACTAAATCTCTCTTACCATTAAACACTTCAGCAAACAAGCTGACGGCAGCATAGAGATGGGCCAAGGCATGCCACTCATCTAGAAATGTCTGAACTGTTTTCTCAATTGGTTCCACACCATTTGGATCAAAGGAAAGGTAAACCCTGTGAATTGCCTCTGCAAAATAACAAACAAAAGAGATTGATAAACAAATTCATAAAACTCACGTAATAACAAATGTGTACAGCACTATTCAAGAATGCTATTTAAATTAATTCAGGAAACAAGAATGAATCCGCAACCCTATAATACAAATGATGATGTATTAAGGCGAATTATTAGGTTGACAAAATATACACAACTCTCTCATAAAATTTGCAAATAATAGGAACGTACCTTGCTCAAGAGCATTGGTGCTTCGTATTGGACAGTTCGTCATAAGAATCTGAAAACAAACAAAGAGTCATTACTTCATCATTTTTTTATATCAAACATGTCACCTCCTGTCTTCACACTCAAATTCAACAAAACAGAAATTATTTTTATCAGAAACAAATCTGTTTATAGATTATTTCTAAGTCTCCTATTCAGAGTCATAAGTGCTAGTCTGCACATTGTACAAGTGAAAAGATACATACCTCAGCTATCCACCCCTTCCTTTGCAGATGGAACTTTATACTTAGAACATCATTCTTCAGGGATGAGATGGTTTCTTTTCCAATATCAGGACACGGAGGGGTCCTGAAAACAAATCACAATTCCTCTCACATACATATCTCTAATTTTTATCAAATAGTAAAGTAGCAATAGCAGTCTAGCAGAAATATAATTTTTAATCAATTTAGTGTGTTTCTTACCCAATCAGAGACAAAGTCATCCCTGTTGATTTATTATCCACTTGAAGACCTTGGTGGTGAATTTTCCTTTTTTGCAACTGAAACAAATATTTGAAAATGTTTAGTATAATGACATAGCACATGCAGATATCACAACAAGAGTAGAGATTTTACAACTTTATTGTAATTTCAAATAAATTAACATAACAGTTACCTCATTAGCCAATTGGAAGAATGGAATCTTTTCAGAACACAATGCCAGGATGGTTGATATTTCAGGAACGAAGCACGGACTTGCTTTTAACTTCTTAGCTGAGGCCCTCCCATCTCCAAACAGCAACTGAATCATGAAGGAGCACGCATAAGACAAACATAAAGAGATTGTGACATAAATCATATAATAAGCCAAGTAACATCTATATACACTCAATTTGCAAAGTAAATTTCAAACTAACCTTCCTCTTCTTAGCTGTCGGATTGACCTCTTCTTCTAATTCTGAAGAGTACAACAATCATGGACTTAATAAACAATTGCGATGACCAATCTTTTACATTCTACCACACACAATCATGATCAAGACTAAGAAAGTAATGCAGATCTCAAAAGGAGTTCTTCTATATTTAAAGAGATAAAACATATGATATGCACGATCTTCTCACCATGGATAGCAGATCCTATACTGTGAGTGCACAGAAACGTATCTAACTGCAAGAGGTGTCCAGGCCTCATGTACGCTTGCTGGGGCTGTTCTTCCTCGACCTGCACCTCCTCCCCTGCAGCGTCAAACACTGAGGCCGACACTTGCAGGAGGTAATGTTTGTAGAGGATGCCTTTCGATTCAGACTCATCAACTTCCACAACCTGTGTATTGGTATAAAGGAAGTTAGAAACTTAATATTCAATGTACTTGTTCGTTTGGCCAGGAAAAATCCTATAGGCCGACAGCAAAGGGGGCAGAAACGGGTTGAGCACTACATTAATTATTGAACGCCTGTTTAAATGATGACAAATTAGTTACAGGTTGACCAAAGTAAGTTTTAACCATCAACAAGCATTTTGAGACTGTCGGTCAACAATTAATGCTTTAGTGGTCAATGGGTTCATTAACACAAGACTATTCCCTTCAGCCAATCTTTTTTATTTATGATAACGAACATCGAAATAATGGGAAAGTGTAAACATTGAAAACAAGGAAAATATTTCAGAATGAGCATGCAAATTCCTGGAGCCCTTCAAAAAATTTGCACAGATTCGCAGTTTCTTGGGGCAATATAAAATGACAACGAGTTCTGGTTAAATTTTTACTTCTACAAATGTTACTCATTGTTGGGAGAAACTGGCAGAATTGCTAATGAAAGTCTTACCAAATAATAAGTAGACTGCTTTGGAACCCGGACAAACAACTTATTGTGACTCAATTTGCTGAGCGGATGGCCCTCCATGCCAATCAAAGGCAGCTTTTCTTCACAAGGAGTCAGGAAGTGCTGAACTGACAGTTCACAACGCCGCAAACCTATCCATAACCTGAAAATAATCAAATTAATTGTCAATGTCACAATGATGACAATAGTAAAAATATCCTGTCATCTTGACCAATTTGTCAAATGCAAGAAACTCTCATATCAACAGTACTGAATTGGTTAACTAAACACTTTGCAATGGTTACTTTGACCTAATGAGCCATATGTTGTTAGGTTGACTAGACTCAATGAGTCAATGAGCCGTAAACAAATCAGTTAATGAATGCTACAAACCTGAGATAAGTCAGCAGTTTCTTGAGATCCCTGTGGTCTCCATTCAGACTTTTTTCCACATCGTCAGTGAATTCATTTTCTGAAAAAGAAATCCAAGTCTTACTATTAATTCTGTAAATCCATAAGGAAAAGAGATCTAGCCTTATGCCTTGGAAACTGTTAGCGAGTCGGAAAAACATAATTTTCCTCAATATAAGAAAGATTTATGTATGTTATTGTTGCCTTTCTTACCTTGATCTCCTAGCGACGCGAGGAATGTCCCCTTCAACAGATCTACTGTGATACAGAGGCGTTCTTTCTCCATACAAGGGTAAACCACAGGGACATATAATACTGAGGGCAGCTCCTTGATTTCACCTGAAAGAGGCCAAGATTGAAACATTAATCAACCAACCCAAAATAGTGAAAATACCATGTACTCCTTTAAAGGGACCTGTTTCCACAAGACTGGTGGAAATTGAATGCAAGGAGTATTGAGTAGTATCCACAATGCTGAGTTCCAGCAAATTGAGCAATGCACTCAGCAGCAACAGACCCACATGCTCAGCAGCAAAAGATAGTACACTTTTTAAAGACATTTTAACATATGTTTTATCAATGCTGTATTATGTTGATTCTGCTGTACATGTATTGTTTTGTGTCTTCTCGAAGACTGATGAGTAGTCATATTGTTGTTGGTTTTTTTTAAAAGAAATGGATTGGCTTAAAATTTACTTCTGAGAGCCCTTTTCATGTCATCATAGTCTTCAACAGAATACAGCATTCTCATACTTGACATTAGATTAAGTCAGGGTGAGAGCTTATAATTGGCAATATGACAATGCCAATACTAAAACGACGACACTCACATGGTCCAGGAATGTAGAGTCTCATTTCTCTTTCCAAGTCCTTGAGTTTGGCCGTGCTGCGAACTTGGATGGTGTGCATCAATAGTTTTTCCACGGACAAGTGGTCACTCTTGATGGCCTGGGCGACCTTGATGTTTTCTGACCCCTGGATCTGGGGGTGGTGCGTCAACTGAAGAGGGTGTGACGGCTCATTCTCATCAACATGGATGCTCAGCTTGTGAACTGTGTGAAAATAATAACCAACATAACAATTTTTGCAGTGATGCCTTTGAAATGAACTGAATGAATTTACTCATTCATCACAAAGTTGATTGAACATTAACAGACAATTACTGAACAAGAAGAATGCAAGTAACTTGGTCAGTACACTGGCATATTAATAATTTTAAATACATAGAAGACCTACTTTACATGCCACATACCAAGTCTCGAAAGATCTTTCATCTGCTAACCACCATCTCAATTGAGCGTTACCATTATCTATTTTACAAGATCTTTCAGAAAAACCAAACTTCAATTTCAGGACAAAGGTGCACAAATCTTGAGGCAGACATCAGTAAGTTCTGAAAAGCTGTATGTGTCATATAGTGAGTAAAACTAAACTTACTAGCACCAGGGAATAGCCTGCCATCCCTCCGACTAGGATCCCTCCAATATGACAGGACCAGACTCTTGCCAGGATTGTACTCCTCTATCTTCAAGAAGTCTCTCAGCCTCTGGTGGATCAAGCGTGTCGTCTGCAATTCAACAGATAAGAGTCAGATTTAGTCTCTTTACCAAGTAAACTTAATTAAGATAAATACAAAATTAAACATCTGCATAGAAAGTATTATTCTAAATTGCAAAGAACTAAAGAAGTTGTTCAGAAACATACCTGGGAGTACAGAACTTCAAGCTGCAATGACTGACAAAAAGAATCTGCGAGACTGTTAAGGAATTATATCGCGGGAATGAGAAACTTTAAGTTTGCAAACATGATATAAAAAGACATTTACAATAGGCAAAGCCATCACATAATATGAAAACAGCTATAGATTGAGGTACAAATTACATGAATGTCATTTTTATTGCCAAACACAGCCTAGTTGCTGAAATATAACATCTGCACAAGACACAAAGTGAGAAGTTAAATTTTGAAATTGATGATGGGTCAACAAAAACTTATGTTGTATCGAAAGAAGTTCATAAAAATATTGTCTGCCAGAAAACAAAATTTTCAAAGGATACGTAAACAGCTGTAGAGATCTAAAAGAGGTCTTTCACTGTCCCTGTCCAGACGAGATTGAACCAGCTGATGAATGTAATTGACTTGAAGGGGGTGCACCAAGGATTTGCCATCTAAAAGAGAATATATGAATCATGAATAAAAGTTAAATTTCTATTCTAAAATCATCAATCTTAAAGCATGTTGAGAACTTACTGTCAGTCACTGGAGTGTTTTTTTAAACAGTATTAGACTATTAGTTACTATTCAAGCAACGTAATGAGAAGCAGAATCAACGTTTTTAAATTAACTTACCCCCAGTTTCGGGATCTTCTACAACAATCTCAATGTCCAGCAACCTCCAGGGTATCACAGGGCCATCTCCCATCAAGGTCAAGGTCACCGAGAACTCATGCTCCACAAAGAACTTCACTCTGCCATTTTCTGAAACGAGGAGGATTCTATGTAAACTAACATCTTTTTAAGATTTCTATTACAAACAGCAGGTTTGTACCAACGGGATGATCTTCCACACTAAAGAGGTCAAATCCAAAGAAATATTAACAAATTAATCAAAGATTTTACCTATTTTGAGTTTCCGCATAAGAGGTGGCAGTTCAGAGGTGACAAGACGATGTTCAATTATTTGGTTTAGTCGTCTGAGTGTTTGTTGTTTTTCATTTATGGTGATTGGATCTGGTGGCACAATGCGCTCCTGAAATAGTGACAAGAGTGAATTTAGTAAATTAAATATTAAATCTAAAAAATCTCATTCCAAAAACTTCTACTTCACTGAAATCAATGGAAAGTCAACAATATCTGACATGCATACTTTTGTAGCTAGAACGTTGGTGTTATAAATTAAACTATGTTATTATTTTGAGACAATCCAATAGAAAAGAAATACCTTGATACAAGTAGGCAGTCTTCTGTAAGATCCAGTGGTCAACACATCGATAGCACAAGGCAGGGAGAATGTGGGCAGTCTGAAGAAATAAAGTCAAATACAACTCAATGCAAATGTTGGAATTTATCTCTTACATTGTCATATTTCTTGAGAATCAATTAAATCTGTTCATGAATATTAATTCAATAACAGCTCACCTTGCATGCACCAATGTTTCTCTTGCCATCTTTGATAACATGTCGGCGGTTTCCACAAACAACATGGCTTGTTGGTCCAGAAACGAAGATATTCGCTGAGAGAAAAGACATGAATCAAATCATGAATGACGAAATTGCTAATCATACGAAATAGTTGGAATATATTTAATATTTTGCACTCTGTAAAACTCACCCCACATTTGTCCACTTTGCTGGCTGAGCTTGCCCATTTCACTAAAGCTAACAATCTCACAAACAAGTTTCTAGTCCGGCTAGCAAACTGTACAATTTCAATTTTTCTGCAACAGAAAAGTATTGCCGTTAGTAAGACTTCAAAGGTCACAATAAGTAGTAGTATCTATTGGCATAAAATTGTTAAACTGCTTAGAAAAAAGAATACATAATAACATTATTCATACATAAATGTTGAAAAGCTACAAATCTATAAATCCTTGTGAAGATACATTTGTCTCTCTACATAGCAAGATATTAAATCTTAGTCATAAAGTGAATCAACAATTAGATACTGCCTTTGTTAATTCAATAATTTACTGAAAAAGTAACTAATTAACGGACAGATTGTCATCGCTTCCGGAATGAGAATAGCATAATGATTACCTTTCCATATCGTTCTTCCTGGGCAACCTGTCAAGAAAAATAAAGTCAAATAATTAAAAACTTGTCAACTCTGCAGATATCTAGCCATAAAGGTGGGCCTATATGTCACAAATTTAAGAAAATTAAGATGGTACTTACAGTTCAGACAAAATGGTCAGGTCATGATACGTCCGTTGGACAATGTAATCTATGAGGGTTGAGAGGGGTATACTGGCATGGCCAGCACCCGCCTGACCTCCAGGCCCCATTTGCGTCATTCTGAAAATTAAAATTAAATAATTCAGTAAGAAATTAAGATTACGCCTAACATGAAAATGAGGTGCAGACCTGAAATACCTTGAAATTTTAGTGGTTTAGGGTTACAACGCGATAAATCTGCTCCTAAAGTAACAATACATGCAAAAGTTACAAAACTAGGATCAGCCATGAGAAGGATGGATGATTGGGGCTTCACATCCTGTATTTATGCACTTTGTAGGCTAATTACGACAGGAGGAGGACACAGCAATGAAGCGAAGGATGATTGAAACAGCCGTCCAGTATAGGCCCCTGCAGGTGACCCTGAAACAGCTAGATTCGAATCCTTGACCAAGCGATTGGCGACCAAGCGATTGGCAGCCCAGCATGCTACCACTCGACCAACCTACCCTGGACCAGCCAGGAGACAAAACTTTATCGCTGAACCGTTGATGTAACAATGATGTTCAATTTTGAAAAATAAAGACAGGAGAGGAGACATGCGTATTGCAAAATCACTCTACAAAAAAGTCTAGACAACTTCAAAATTCAGATATTGTGCATAACGGAAATTATTAAACGCACTTCGTGTGACAGTCGAATGACACAACATTCCAGGATAATTAGTGATGCACAGACATGTCATTGACACAGTAATGCAAATTTAAATGCCCCTGCACCATAGTGCACTACAGAATGTCAATTTATTAGCCTGCTGCTGTGCCTCATAGGCCGGCAGTGCCTGTCAAGTGTAAGAAGGACCTGTCAAAATGAGTAGACTACACAAAGCAATCACTGCATCATTTGCAATATGCTCAATGCGACATTTGCCTTGATCATTTCTTTGCGGTTTGTCGAATTGTCACAACTTGACACAAGTTTAGTTTCCTCAAATCTACCGGCCACTTTAAAAACATGCCGGCCGCTTATCAAATACGCCTTTTAAAAGCTATTTTACAGATAACCTACACTGAAATATGTTAAAGAAACAAAAAGGCAACATTTCGGGGGTCTAATTGACTTACTTTGGTTGGTTTTAGTTAAATTAAGGAAGAAACTCAGAATAACAACCAGACGCCATAATATCGCCCCAGCACCTGTGCGCATGCGCGACTTGGATCAAGGAAGGCAGAGGGCAGCACCATCGCTCCCAGATGGTGGCGCCATCACCAAACTTTTTTCCCCTTTTTATTATGAAATTGTGTTATCTTATATCTATCAGCAGTTCAATAGACAGCATTTGGCCTAGTCAACTAATTTCAAAATATGCAACACAGAAAAGACATATTCTGTGACATGCAAGTCTAAATTACATATCATGGATTATCGAGAGATAATCCATGTTACATATATTTACTTTCAGTGAACGCATAGTAGCCTAGAAAGTGCTTTTATTTTAAGTTGACGTTTCCTTTAAAAAAATTAATTCTCCAACAGTTTGACAGTCTGCTTAATTGTTTTCGTTTAATTAAACATTCTCCTCATTTTTCTTTTCCCCCAGATTCAATTTAAGCTCTAAGCATTACCCCACTCTGAGACCAGCTTTTCCCTGAGTTCATTACCCATATTATGCTGAAAATGTTGCATGCAAACCTTTGGTTTCAACCCAGTCTAGAACTTACTTATACGGAAATATGGTGTCCAAAAAAAGCACTATAAAAGTGACAGCGCATCTGTGCAATAGCAACGAGACAGTGAAACTGTGACTGCGTCACAGGCTGTGTAGCCAGGTGCTAATAAACTCTTTGTCAAATAGATTTGAAAAGCAACAAGGTCCAGAATTTTTTAAGTGACCAATAAAAATTTAACAAACTAAAATATTTCAATATAAAATATAAAACATAAAGTGGTGTCATTCAAATCCTTTTATTGGTGTATGCAACTTCAGAAGTGAAATTTTATGAAACCTTATACAATTTTGTGACAATAGTGATGAAATTAAGCAATGTCAAGTGAACTTAAATCTTTAAAACCTATAATTGATTAATACAACATCTTAATGCATGATACATAATTTGTGTTGCATGTATGACCAGTCACAACGTAAATATTACAATAATTATGCTTTTCAAAATCAAAAATTGTCAAATTCGCATAGTAAACCCTCATTAAACAATGTTAAAGTCTAAGTTAACACCTGATATTACAAATACTGAGATATACATCTTTTTATCTGTACATAATTGTTTTAACTGGGCGGTTCACTGATAAATTGGATATTTTCTAATCATGACATTTCTAAATTATAAATGATTATAAATCAATAATTTTAAGGGACACACACAATGAAAAATTTTCTTATGAGGACTAATACCTATACAGGAGTGATTCGGGACTACAAAATGGACAGCAGAGACTCTGAGAGACTTCAAGAGATGATTTCTCAAATCTATAGTCTATTTTTAGTCCTTTCCATCTCATCCTCATAGAAAATTCCCCTATAGATGACTTGTAACATACACTGTATAGACAATGTGGAGTTAAATTCAGTTAATTGGCTTATTTGCCATCTTATTCACAATCTTATTCACAATCTTATTCACCATCTAAATCGCCATTTTAGTCACCATCCATTTATGGCCAAATTCACTTCACACGTCTGAAGCTCCAAAGTCACTCAAATGACTTTCATTTTTATTTTTCGAAAAATTAAAGACTTGATTTTCTACGAATAACCAAGAAATGGTTCACACAAACATCAGTAACACAGTAAAACATCATGATAATATTGTAAGTTTAGAAAAACAGCAACAAAAACACATAAGAGATTAACAGTTACAACACATCATGTCACATATTACATTCACATCATCATTCATTCCATTTTATACATTTTACAAATATTTATTGTTCTTCATTCATCATGTTCATCATTTACAGAATGTACAGGACACTGTAACGATTGTTAAAATTGCCCGTAATACTTAAAGAGACATTCCATCGTAATGGAAATCAACTGATTAAGAACTTTTAACATGGTCAAGCTATCTGTATCTTAAATTGATAAGAACTTCTTCAAGCCATCATAACTCAGATACACAAAGATTTATTTCATACATAGTCAACAAAAAGACACAGACTAGATTTTAGTGGCAAATTCAACAAAATATTTAAGTACAATGCTTGCAAATAAGATGAGCATTGCTCTACAGAGTCATTGTGAAAGAAACACAATTACACAATTGTCAAATAGACGTCGTCAGCATCCAGTACAAAGTTTTACATATTGAATTGTCAAAATGCTGATGATTATTTTCATTACGAGATTCTTCAAAAATTTCAATTTTGGGCATTCTTCAGTCTTGCCAAACAGGGCACTGCGACCTCAAGTCTCCCATTGTTAGACAACATCATTGATTGACGCGATGTCACCAAAAATCTAATCTGCTAATTCATACAATGGGAAATAAACTCAAAGTCATATCATCATTGTGGATATTATGTCACAGTGACCTTTAGGAGGTGATTGCTCCCATTATAATTTCCAAATTTCCAATTGTCAAATCGATTGTCTGTACATAACTGAATTGAAATCATGGCATTATTCGTATCATAAATTCAATTGATAAATGCAAAATGCCTGCAGTGAAATAACTCTTAGGCAAACCTCATTACAACTTGTGGAACCTTAATAATTATGAACAAACACATATCACAGTTTATGGTATATATGGCAAAACAGTGAGCATAATTACAACACTGTACCCTTATTGTAAGCGCAAGTAAACAAGTCCTCAAACCATTAATTAGTGCAATCACACCACAACTGGCCATGAAGGTAAATCATTGGTCAATTCAAGGGTAACATACCAAGTGGGAATGTTATCAAATTGATGTATCAATTAATACTAAGTAAGTTTTCCATACATGTAAATCATTTTGTAAAAAATAAAGCATTTGGAATGTATGCGAGAGATTCTAAAGTTTTCTTGTGTAAAAAAGGACAAAAAGTCAAATTCGATTATGTAACAAAGCATAAACTCTTGATAAACCAAACACTGAGCTGCGTATCAAATCGTATCGCTTATAAACGTGAACTAGTGGAGTGCTGCAATGCGAGGAATGTCTGAAATTACAACCAATTGACTTGATTCTTAATAATATTAAATCTAATGTGACCTTTAGTCAGAAATAGTAAGTTGAAAACCAACGTATTGCTTGTTCTAATAAGATACTAAAGAGTACAGTAAGAAATGTTTCGAGTTTATAAAGTCTCGCTTGGGGACGAGGCCTTGAGATTCAACATCATTCAATGGAGAGATTAATTCATAATAGCGGTCCGTGTTCACCAGATGAGGAAATATAAACTAGTGTCTCAGAAACTAGTGTGTCTCAATCGAGAATTGTCTTGCACTGGGTGCCGGTGGGATGTGGGTGAAAAAAGGCACAGTGGACCGAATTCCTTTTTTTGAGACGTACGCGAGAGGTATTAGCAGCACTGGACCAGCCAGGCCAACCCACCATTGTCCACTGGGATATATAATATATCAGATCCTACAAATATCAACATACAAAAGTGTCAGTGGACAATGGCAGGGCAGCAGAAACCTTGTGTTAAGCAACACTCTCTCCCTCCGGCTGCATTGATACTTCGTACTTCTCTCCACCAGTGCCGTTTCGCTTCCAGAACCTCACATTGTTCAGCTTGGCCTTCAAGTTGCTTGGACGATGCTGAAACAAATTACGCAAAAATCAGTTAGTTCAAATCTCCACCATCAACACTAATCAATCATCTTTCATTGTCACAAATATTTAAGTTGTATTCATTCATATTTAAAAATTAAATTCATATTGAAATTTAGTAATTTTTTTGGAATGTGCATAAACTAACAATAATTATTGTGTGCATCTTTTGAAACAGGCCGCAAACACCATGCCATTTGGAGCAGCTTGAGTATGAAATATTTCCAATGCACCTCAAAATGCAAAATAGAACTTCGATGTCGATGCATATTCAAAAATATGTCAGATTTAACAAGATGTTTAAAATATATTGGATGCATTCTTGACAGTTTCAAGATGCGTCAAGATAGTTTCAAGATGCGTCAAGATTAAATCAGGAATTTGAAAGGCTTGTTCCCAAGACATGTGTATGCTTCATGCCAGAGTTAATATTTCAAAATACAAATATGTCAAACCTAACAAAAGTTATATGACTTCACTTTTTACACAAGTTAAGCACATCTTATAACTTTTTAAATACCAATAATACAGGTAGTTTAACAAATAACTTTGTTAGCGTTTTAAATACTAGCTTGATACTTCAATTAGCTACTTACTATTTAATCAAAATCTGTCAACAGTTTATGTCATTTAATTTCTGAAATCTAGTATGTATTTTGATTTAATGTGTGACTGCTAGTATTTATTTGAAGGGCTATCACATTTGTTTACTAATTCACAAAAGTCACACGGCTACAGGTAACAATGTTGAAGCGAACAACATATACTGGAATTGAATGGATTTAGAGGAAAGAAAGGGGAAGAGAAGAAAACAGTAAATGAGGCAACGGAAATTAATGAATCGTTGTAAATGACAAATAAAGGGACATGCTCGAGCGGTGAAAGAGAGAGGATGACTTTTTACGGGAGAAATAAAAATGATAAGCTTGGAGGCCAACACTTACATAGTGCTATTAGTGAGCGATGGAGAACAATCATTGATATGTTTCAGTTTTGTGCATGCTAACCAATTTTTGTAAATTTCTCTATTCAATCAGGGCTCGAAATACAGGTACCTGGGAGTCTACACGTCTACAACTAACCCATTATTGTAAGGACTCCCAGTTTTCGGAATTTATTAGATTTTAGTTTATTTTTAATATTATAATCATAGTATTTTGCTTGCCTACTCCTAAAATGTGACCAATTTCGACCCCTGATTTTTACAGAATCTGGTCAAAATTTATGCCAAATAATGCCGGAAATAATTCATAAGAAAGAGAGAAATTATAATACGTCCTTACCTCGATTAGCCACATTCCAGACTGAGACTGGGGATTTCTGTAGGCGTATATGAACCAAAAGACTCCCAGCAAAACAATCAGGATTATTACCACAGGTATTATGACAGTCACTGGCTTCACAGCAGCTTTGCTTTGACCTGAAGAAAAGGAAATGACAGACAATGAGTACAGAAAATACTTCACCTGAACTTATGACAAAATCCTTGGAGAACCAACTGGTATGTAAGTTTATAAGCTTATTTATTTAAATTTGCTTTATTAATTAAATAGCAAAGGTTCCTTTGACCACATGGATTACATTGATGATTAAAAAGAGTTACTCATACGGCCCATAATGTAATTTTTTCACGAACTTTGATGAAAATAATCAATATGACATATTGCGTTCTACATACCTCGGTCACTCCTCCAATGAGCGGCACGGGCGCACATACCACTGTCCCTTACATACTGCAAAGTATAAAGAGAATAAATTGATATTAAATTCGCATGAAAAAATTATGAATAATCCACAGAAGCCATCACAATTTCTTTGTGAATAGTGCACCACACATCACTCTTAGCAGTGCTAGAACGAGACAATGAGTTGGACCAAATCAGAGCAGGCGGAGTTGGGGGCACATCCCCCCCCCCAACTTTTGAGGCCAATAATATTTAAAGAGCCCTTTTTGGGGCCTGGTACCCCCCCCCCCCCACCTTTTGAAGTGTTCTGCCACTTCACACAAACTCAAACAATAACCACCAGAAACTCAGGAGAAATAATGATCTAACTTAAGTACCATTACAGTGTACTGGCAAACTTCCAAAAACAGTGTATTCCCTTCATGTGTCTTACATAGAGTTCAACATTTTATTTAATTCGCAAAGCTGTCAGCCTTCCGATGACCTTCTTAAATCTTAAGGTATCCTGCGATTCGAAGTTTGAAGGTGCTCCAGAATATCTAGTAATTTGAAAACTCAACTCTAGAGAAGTCCCATTAATTTCTGAGAGGAAACGCCCAGTGCCCACACAAGTCCCAAGTCAAATAATTATATCAGTCAAAATGCAAAGAGATAGATCTATAAGCAATAGTACTGGCATTGACAGGTTTCATTAAAATTATTAAGAAACTAATAAAAATCAAGAACAGAACTGAGGGTGCCAAACGGAAATGGACCATCAGCAATAAATTCAGGTAGATCACTCTCAAGTGATCCAATTCAATTACCTCACACTCAATGATTACAACAGGTTCAGAAAGTACTAGGTACAGTAGTGTATCACACGGCAATTAGGAGTACTTTAACATTAACCAAATCCTCCAATGCCTTTTTTAACAGGCAGCTACTCATTAGAAATGCATGACGAATTGAGAATAATCAGAGATGAAATTACTCATTAGCCAAGAAGCCTGAGGATGAATCTTGCTCAATTAGTGGAAGAGGATTCATTGCATGTAGCATTTCCAAATTGAAGCAATAGAAGTGAAGTCAGAGATCAGCTCGTGCCAGAATAACAAGAGCCATAAATGCAAATGTGTCAAACCAATAATGCTTAGTATGATCAAAGAGCAAGAGCTGCAAAATCGTTTTATGTCAGTCCTGAAAGGAGCTGATTTGTAGCGAGTGAAAGTCATAGCTCAGCCAAGAAGAACATCATGAACACAACAAAGGTGACAAACCAAGAATATAAAGTATAATCGCAAGAACTAGAGTCATGAAATATTTCTGACTGGCCCAAAAGGGACTGATTCGGAACCTATCGTAATGAAATGAATGAATTTGACTGACATTATGACAGGTCAGAACTGACCTCTTTGTCAAGGACAAAAATATTTTCAATTGAATTCTTAGTTTGTAACCTTGTCCAGCATGCCATGAAAGACGTATAAGCTAAGCATCACTCATTTTGATGTATTGCAAAAGATGTTTACATTTTTATCAAGGCATTTCTTCTGCATTTCACTCAAATTTGTGGTGGTTGAAACGTTATTAGTAGCATTTCCACTGTCTGTTATTGCACTTGATGTTGTTTTTACAACTTCCGAATTTGGGGATTGACTGGTCTGGATTTGGTTATCAGGAGAAGTAGAAAATGTTGATGCATCAGTATTCTCCTTTGTAGTAGGGGTAGTCATTTCAAACATATTAGTTATGATTACGAAGATGTCATTTGAAGTTGTTGAGGGTTCAGTTGTACCATCAAAATCACACATGTTAGTCAGCTCTACATCTTCTACTGCCTGAAATATATCGACAAACTGTATGGCAAGTCTTGAAATAACACTGTAAATCATTTGGATCCCATGCTTCAGAAAGGCATGGCAGAATTCTTATATTTTCCAGTTTTGAGAAATAACTGACGGAGGAAGAATCATCTGAGAATTCTCAAGTTTTCCAAGGAAATGACCAACAAGCATTCCATGACTTTTCCAAGAACAAAATCCACCATACATTCATAGTCCACAGAACTCCACACCCATGACTATTATTTAGTCCATGGATCATGGATACAACAAAATATTATTTCAAAAGCCCCCACAATAATGTTGCGTCCCCACAGTTGCATACGAAAGCAATAAGCTTTATTATCATTATTTACAAAATTAAAATATTTCCGATAACAACTAATTTTTTCCCATGTTTAAGATTTTCCATGTCCGTGAGGACCCGAAGTTACACTCAAATTTTTGACAGGTTTCTTCAACTCTTCTTTTGGATGCAAAGGAAGAAAGAATGCAGGCGGAATCAACAGCAGCTCTAGTTAAGAAGGCCACCACATTCACAAAATTTATTTACAAGAGTCATTGGGCTATACCCAGGCATATCCACTTACTAGGCTGGAGCAACCCTTCTTGTGCCATTCCTGCCGTTTGCGGTCCAGGCCATCAGAACACCTCCTAACTGCTGGACACCACCTGCAGTCAAAGCCTATTTTTCCAGAGGTGCATTCCTCGCAACTGTCAAACTGCACACAAGCTGGAATGGACAAAAGTAACAGAATTGTAGCTCACTTTAAAAGAGGTTCACACTAACGACCTGGAAGATAGAAACGTAATTCAGAAAGTTATTCTTGAGGGGTTGTCAGCCTTGTAGCGTCTGATGATATGAGAATTGTGCACTAGTCTTATGGGAGAGTGAATGACTGTAAATGCAAAACCGTAATATCTGTGTCCATACTGTACCACTTTAACTATTAAATTTATATATATTATTATATGTATGATGAAATATAACTTTATTAGAACAGCAAATAGAAAAGTAAAACTTAACCCAATCCATTACGGCTAAAAAAGGAGAAATTAGTTATGCAAAATAAGGAATATGTACTCACTTGGTCGTGGATTCATTACAATAACTGTGTCACTTGCTACTTTGCTAAATGATATATTAACTCTGTGGTATTCATAGATCGTCCGTCTCCGAACTTCTGAAAAAGAGTAAAAAAAGATTGTAATACTACAAAATTTACAAATAAAAGACATAACTTTCATTGACAATCATCAATATGCTTCATTGACAATCATCAATATCCCCAAGTATATTAGAAATTATCATTATTGAAGCTCGAACAGAATTTATCATCATCACTTATTCACTGGTAATAAAATCCTTTTGGTAGCTGCTGAACAGACACATTCATGACCAACCAAATTGTCTTCTCCATCAATCATTTACGTTGCATAATTTTCTTGCAATTATTTTCTTCTTTTCAAAAATAAATTGGTCTTGAATGATTAGAAATGATTAGGAATGGTTATAAATTACATGGAAATACATTTAATTTGAAAGAAAAAATCGTGTTTAAAAGCTGATTAATATTATAGATACAATGTTATAGTAAAAAGAAACCAAGCAGGTACATTTGTAATTAAACCAGTTATGAAATAAGTAGGCCGATACCAAATATGTGGCTTTATTACCACAAATGAATGGAGTTGCATAAAGAATACCTTGCATTTTATTGTGAATATTTGCCATACCTGTGCTAATTTGCGAATCATAGTAATATGCATCAGAGAGTCCAACTTTGACGGGATGAGCAGCAGATTTAATTGAAGAAACCGACACTGGGACTTCTTTGTAGACAAAAATTACTGATCCAGTTTTCAGAAGAATGGCTTGGAAATTGAATCGTCCATCTGAAAAAAAGTCATCATATTGAAGTTATTCATATACAAAGTTAATTAATCATTTATTAATTAAGCCAGTAAAAAGCCATCCTCATAAATAATACTAAATTTGATTAACAAATTAAGCTCAATAATTACAGATCTATACATTTGTCAAGAGTATAATTGTGATGAATGATTTCATGATTCAAATCTATAAATAGGCTTGATGTCCTAGCTATCAATCAATAATTATTAATACACAGCATGATGAAAAGAGGCATTTATCAGAAAGTATCATGCTGAATCGCTGATGTTTTAATCTGGGAGTTACTAACTCCAATGTCACTTATTCTTTCTTGAAGATGGTAACTGCGCAAAAACCATTCGGCCAGGAGTGGTATTCACGTAATTATAGAGAGCAATTTATAACTCCTGGCCAAATGCTTCAGGCCAAATGCTTTGTGCGAAATTACCAATTTCAAGTTTTCCATAGATTAACAAACAAACTCCTAGAAAAAACCGCAGCATGATATTTCTTCCCGAGTTGTGATCAAACCTGACATATATTTACTAAATCACTTAGATATAACTTTGTTTGCAGGAGTAATATATAATTCAATTCTGACTTTAAACTTTGAAACACTTACAAAAATTCTGTAGAATCAAAACTAAGTTAAGCTGACAAGCACTTGCATGACATTGACTTGACTGAAGAAGTGAACAAACTTTACTTAGTATACTTATAGAAGTTTATCAGCTTTTGCAGGCACTAACAAATCAGATCTGTAGAATGGTGAATAACTTGAGGGCGCACTCGCCACAAGGAATTGAAGACACTTTCATCTCAGTTACCGAGTAATTCAATTTCGCCCGGCCTGTTTCTGGCAATCATCAAAAACTGCGTTAATCTGCACAGTTGCTTTGAAAAGCCAGGACTGGCAACTAGCAATTTGTGGTCACATGTGTGTTCTCTCCCAGCTGATCAACATTCTGAATAAACGGAGCAGCCAAAAGGAATGGAAAGGAAACTGGAAGGCTTCATTTGTTTCTCGATCTGTCTTTCCAGACTTGCGAAGACAGCAGAAACAGCCGAGGCACAGGTTTCTAGGGAGATCTTTTTATTCTATTGAGTCTTTGTCAATGTTTCTAGAGACAGCGGAAGTTGAAGAACATGTTTCTGCCATTCACATTTTGCTCTTTTTCTTTGCAGTAAGAAGCTAAAAAACCTCCAGCCAGCCACAGTATCATTTCACACATCAACTGGAAGGTTTCATTAAATCTATTTTCAAATCTATTTTCTGGGTCTCTGAGTCTACCGCGACAGCAGAGAATGGAGCTTTCAGGATGAACATTTGATTCATCAATCTTTGGATTGAGAGAAGCGAATCATGAAGACTGTGGAAAGTTACTGGGACACAATGTAACAGCTTGGGAGGTTTCATTAGAAATTAGATTGTGTTATTCAAGTCACATTCGGCATTCTGCGCAGAGCAGTAACCTGTCAGAAGTGTTTCGCAAGATCTGTATTATTTCATCTTGTATCTTGAAATTTGAGTCATTTTCAAATGAGGGTCAAGAGACGCCTGCCGTAGAAGAAGTATGGAAGCCACAAGGTTTCGTTGGTCTTTTAGTCTTGGTAATCTTCCAAGTTATAGAGGAAATGCAAGTTTTTCTTCTTCCTAAGTTTTTCTTATTCACAGAATTTCCCACATTGACTGAAAGGTAACATTAATATCTTCCTCCTGTCTTCCGTGCTTTTATCAGACATCAGAAAGAAGTTTCATAAGAAAGTTATTCTTCGTAATATTTTTTTCACCACAATTCTGTCTCAACCAAGAATCAAAGGCCCCAAGTCATTTGCAGATAATATTTCACACGTATAATGGAGTGGAGGAGGACATGATAAGAAGGCACTAATCCTGTCTAACCATCAGATGTGTTGGAGGGAATCCAAATCACCTCTGCGCCATTGTGCTCCACCTAACAACTAATGGACAGGCCAGGACAGCCATCTCATGAGGTCACTCAGCTTGCTCCATTTAGGGCAGTTCCCACAAGCGTCAATTGCAGGTTCACCACACAGGTCACTCACGACAAGACAAACTACCATTCACTGAGGAAAGAGACCATTTCGACAGAGATGGATTTCAGTTGGAAGGGTATTGTAGAGGTAATAGAGCTATTTCATCAATTTGATAGGATTACAACATTAGTATTACAGAGTTGATATCTTAATTTATTTCAATTTTATTTAAGAACATTCTCCTAGAGAAAATGGACCTACGAAAGACCTTCATAATGCATAACACACAAGTAACACATTAAAACAATATTATGTTCAAACCAATGGATGGAAAGCAATTAGGATCCTCATATTACTGCCAATTTTGATTAATTCATCACAATTTAATATCTTTCAGCCTTCTTTCCTTCAGAGGCCCAGAGCCCCAGACCTGCAAACCCTGCAAGGTCCACACCTGTCCATTAACACACTGTTCTTTTTGCTGGTGCGTTTTTCCTTGTTAATGGTTTCGGGGTCAAATGCTCCAGGTGCCATCTTCAAATACCATTGTCTGAAGGACACTCATGTTAAAATCTGCTTTGAAGGAAATCACAAAGAAATGAAAGAAGAAATGGTTGACCTTCAAAACATCTGGGTTTCTGTTGTGGAGAGAGGCAATTTGCAAGTTGGAATACCGACCAGAAAGCAATTCAGAAATTGACAGAATTTATTCCACGGCTTATTGGACATCATTTATAGTTATTTCAATATGAAGGAGTCTTTTATAGGAAATCTGGTCACAATATTTCTGCGCAGAAACTAATATTCAGAAAGATGAGGCCTTCTGAGTGTGATATATGGGCTTGACCTTAACTGAAGAAGCGGCGTTTGGTCAGTCCCTTTCCACTTGTCCAATCCATGACAGTTTCAAAAGGACCAAACCAGCGCATTCAGCAAAGAGTCAGCCAAATAGCAATACAGGCCAGCCACTAGCTTCTAAGTGGAAAGCGTCTACTTTTACTTGGCTGGCCCCCCAATATCCTGCTGGCCAGCCAAGCAGTTTGACAGATGTGCTCAAAGGTCCGACTGAAAGGCTGGAATGGTTCTGGCTATTTAAGGGAAAGGTCAAAATGCTTTACATTTCACACGCGGTCCTCGGCAACATGTCGTGGAAAGGCCAGGACAAAAGCGGACGGTTCTCCTTCTTATCTTATTTGGGCAGGCATCACACACCCTGCTCTTCAATAGATGGTGAGCGCATGAGCATTACAGAATCATATTCAGAAGCATGAGGCATAACAGCAGTATAAGACAGTGGTGAGATGCAGCCTTTGGCGAGCCTGTTGAGAGTGGGTTAAGTTACTTGGTGGATGTGGCCCTGCATCAGAAGCATCTTCGGCATTCTCCATCCAGTTTGCTCTTTCGAAACATGTATGCAAGTGAGTGCCAGTCGTAACATATTGCCGCAATGTGCAACAGTCGAATTGAACATGCAGAGTGAGCCTCAGTGAGGTGCCCGACAGGATCCCCCGAGTACATACAGCTATCAGCACATGGCGTCTTAATGCAAGTATGCCTGGCACCACTATGTGCTAATGGAAGGGGCACGGGGGACCTGGGACCCTGCAGCTCATTACTGACTCCAGCTGTGCTACCTTTCCTTATACACAGTTCCCGGCAGACTTTTTGGGCAGATTGCTAGTTAAGCCTAGGTCAGCAGAATGACATGGAAATGAGTCTATAAGCACGGCAGGGCCCCATTCGAAGGCGTCCACCCACCGCCTCCCTCCATCCATTCCAATGACCGATGGACAGCGCCGGTCTAATCTTGCTCCATTACACTTCAGTGAATATTGCCCCTGTAACCTTTAATCAGTCCTGGTAATATATGGCACGGGCAGATGGGCCGGATGCATCAACCAGCTCTTTCACTCCTTCCTCCTAAAATGACAAATGGGTGAACATAGCCGCATGTATTTTCTACGATTGCCTCCCCAGAAGTTTCGCCCCCAGCTACTCTTTGTTCGGTAATTGTCTGCTGCTCCGAAGGAAACACTATTCCCCAGAGAAGTGAATGTATCAGTGCATGCCAGCCCAGGGCTATCACTGCAGCCAACCGTCTACCTGCTTCCATCCCAAGGAGCAAGCAATAAAACGGGGATCCTCCATCAAGCCAAATCAATACCACGACATATGCTACCGTTAACCCCATCATTATGACTAGTCTCTATCAGATGTGCCATCAGATATTCCACACAGAGACACATCAAATCTAAGAAGACTAACAAAAAGTAAACCTCTGCCATTTCTGGCATTTATCTTACATTTTTTCACCTCATAATATACTTACAGTCAGGATTGTCCTGGAGGTAAACATTCTCCCACTGCACAATGAATGCTGTCCCTGAAAAGAGAAATATATAAATATTTAACGAGGTAATTCACATGTCATTTTTACATAAGTAACAAAGTATCAACAGTATAAACACGATAAGTTATTGTTATAGTATTGTTTTTGCTGGACAACACTTACACAGACAAAACAAAATGTCCGGAGACAAAATATTCTCATGGCCATATGCAGTACATGCGATGTTCAGAAATTTGCTCCCGGAAATTGTTAACATCTTTAGTGAATGAAGTACATGATGCTTCCAATTAGTAGAGCTGCGACCTTGGCTATTGTATTTGTACAATGGGACCCGACTCATAACTTGAAGCACTATCAATTGAACCACTACAATTTATGAATGACTATATTGGATTTTTATGAATAGATCAGAATTTTAGATGGTTCGCAAAGGCATATCATATTCATATACAAAGTGGAGGTCAAAAGAACCTTCAGACTGAATGTCTGAGACCCCAGGGACAGAAGAAGCACAGAGTGGAGATACAAGAGGCAGAGCGGTGGTCATCTTGAGCTGCCATAGGCTGCCAAACAGACAAGAAAGAAGATGCCAGCCCTTGACAAAACCCAGAGACGGATTTCTTAATAAAGGCGTGATCGAGTTTTACCTCTGGGATAGAATTTTCCAGAGAGATGGGCCAGGGTAGGCCACAGCCGGGAGATAACTCAAGAGCATGCCACCTATATGGATTACAGGGAGTTAGAGTCTGGCAGAACCCGCCCCAGAAGCAGCAGCATATTGCTCATGATGGGAGAAGTGTGGCAGATTAGATGGGCCTTGGCTCAGCTGCTGTTGATGGGGCACCGGCCGGGCACTTGGGATGCTGCTTTGTCCTATCAATGCTACGTCTTTGCATACCAGGGCGCTGCACAGTCCACTAGAAAGGGCTTTCGCGAAGAAGATGCCTGACAAACGGCACCCCAGCTACAGGCTCTATCTCTGAAGCCATAGCGAGGCCCACACAAAATCTATATGTGCTATGCATACCAACCATCAATTTATACCTTGCAGGGAGACGTTCCATTCAGAAACCCGCAAAGGTCAAATGGACTTGGGGCGCATTGATAATGCTATTACAGGCACGGAAAGCAGACTTGCCAGGTTTATGTGTCCGCTGTGAACTGACATAAATAATGCTCACAAGGGAGGAGCCGCCTTCCCCAAGCACTTGCCACCACAGGGAGGAGTTTGTCACATTGACTCACTTTATCACAACTCCAGTGAAGAGAACAAAGTTACCTAACTATGTCTGGGATAACAGGCTAGCAATGCTAAACCTTCCCCCACAGAATATCCAGCCACATCAAGACAAGTGTGCTGCAGAAATCAAGCAGAAAATAAGACGATACTGATTTTACCGTTGGCCGCAGCGGTTGGTCGAGCAGATAAGACGAAATGGAAGCAAGTTCGGTGGCAACAGCCGGAGATACAGATCGAGCAAAGTGAACTATTTGTTCTTGTATCAGTCTGGATTCCCAGTATTGATGTGAATGGGGGAGAGGGGGATCTGCCATCAATAGCAGAGGAGTGCAAAGTGTGCACACGGGCATCTTGGTAATCTGGCCCAGAGACGCCAAATGTGCTGGCCTTGCGAAGGGTGTAGTTGGCAGGGCAGGGAGAAGTTGATGGCCAAATCGGTGGAGGGCAAAGCCATAAAGATGATGGTGAGGAGGGACAACAAGCCGACCAGGAAATGGGGGCCGGGCCACGATGGGCTGGTCGAGACATGCCATCAAGCTGGGCTTACACTAACTGCCCCCAGGACCAACAGTCTGCAGTTTCCTTAACCATCGTCCATCCCCCATCTGAACCTGCTAATGTGGCTGGTCGCCTCATCACATCCACTTTATGGACCTTCCGTTCCTCTTAGTCTCAGAGCATCATACTAACTCAACCGAGATCAGTGCATCTCCAGATTGACGCCTGGGAGACATGTATGCAGACCCATTTATGTACACCGTCTGATAAATAATGCTAATTTCCAACAGATTGTCAGTTGGTTAAGTTCACTTCAGCTTTAATTCATACATTTATGCACAAATAGGCCGAACAGGGCATCGCAGGTGTCAAGGCAAATCAGGCGAAGGACAATGGACCCATTTCCAATTAGGCAAATAGCAAATTAGTCACGACTCAAGTTATAATCACGCAGAAGAATCAATTACACATGCCAGAGCAGAGAAGCCTTGGAACTTGAGAAGTAGAATGTAGCTGCAGAATATAGAATATAGGCAGAGGGGCGCGAGGTTAATGAAGGTGATCCAATGGCCTCATATAAACTTAATAAAGCAGAAATGCGATTGGCTTGAGTCATGCTGCTTGGCGCTCGACAGGTGTGATGCTGGTGAAGCATCCTGAAGCCGAAGCATCCTGAAGCCGCATCATCATGAGGAAGCATCATGCGAAAGCATCACGTCGTGTTGTGCGTAACTCTCTCACGATCCTGACTTAATTAGAAACACGGCACGCAACCCTGTGACAACAAACCACTCGTGAGCCGAGTAATAAGTTACCTCGTCCGGTGTTAGTGAGGGGAGGGATTTCCTGGATAATATGGACCTCCTAAATTACACACCAACCTTGACTTTAATACATTTTCCTAACACCTAGTGTCAACTAATATTTTTGCCTGGCTCAAGGTGTTCATTGGTTAGGTCAAAAAGTACTCAACAAGGTCACTTGGATTACTCAATGAAGGACTTCTGCTTGCCCTGCTGAAGGTCCTGTCACCAGACAAGCAAAAGGTCCATACTCCACAGCCAACCTCTGATTGATTTTCTTCAAAAATTCAAATATACATAAAAGAAGATACTATGCATATTATGTTACTATTTTGCATTGGTATTTCAACCGCTCAATTATAATATGATATATTACAAAAGAACATAAAATTTCCCAGAGTTTCGATTGGAAAATATATGCAACATGATATAGTCTTCCAATTTATTTCTGAACAAGAAGAGACATGTCTAAAATCGAGATATATATAACAAAGCAGAGAGTATTGAATGAAATTCAAATTCAAGAACACTCCTAAAATTTCACCAGGTTTCAGCAGGGATGGTAGATGTTGTTATTCCTAGGCAGTTATGTTGCTGCATTTATGTGACTAGCACTTCAACCGCCGAACCCCCCAGAGGCAGTACAATAGCTGCAGTGGAAGGCAGAGCATATTTAGCGTCAATTACGCGTATCTATTAGGAAGGGCATTTTTCTTCTGTGGCAATGACAAAGCTTCATCACCAGCAGCAGTAACCACAGCAGCAGCAGCAGGAGCAGTGGCAAAGGCAGCAGTGGCAAAGGCAGCAGGCAAACAGGCCCCAGTAGAATGGAGGCAGCCTTGTAATTACCATAGCCTCTTATGATTGCCAGTAATTGGGGAGCTGGGAGGAGTTCACACTCTAGCAACACAACAACAACATGGCAACCGTACCCGGCTTGGCAATGTCCTCCTTCGCAAATGAGCCGCATAAGATCTCCCGCGTAACTCCCGTTAAACCCCGAATCAATCACGCCAGAATTTGCACACCATGGAAGGCGTAATTTAAGCAGCTGACGACAAAACCAAAGCGGTGTGGAGAGGCAAAGCCAAGAAAACTGTCTTGACAGTCTCAAAGCGAATGGCAGAAGGCAAAGTAGAAAGCAAACTGCAAAGAATACCCCCCGAGCAGTGCCTTGCTATCCTGTTCTCTTGTAGCAGGTCTCCTTTATCTGGGTAGTTATAAGTCGTCTGGTGGATTGCTATGTAGCTCTATCTTCTTATGTCTGATAAAGGCAGCAGGTGTCTTCCCTCTGGGTTGCTATAGCTGTCTGGAGCCGTGTAGTTTGCTTCATGTTCATCTACCAGTTTTGGTGGACCACATGACTGCCACATCAGTTCTTGGTTGCATGGTCCTTCAATCATACCATCCCTCATGCATTTACCTCCTGATGCCTTGCAAAGCCAAAGGTTTCCTTGCATGCCTGGTGGATGGAAATTATGGTTGCCACGTGCTTGCTATCTTGGTCTTCCGGTGTGCCTGGTTGCACAAGCCATGCTGGAGAGGTTACCGGGACAGATTCGAGCAGACAAGACTGCTTCGACAGAAGACTCTTATTCAACCTCTTATTCGGCGTCCAGGTCAGGGAGGCACGTACTCACCACGCTTATGACACTCGAAGGTTTTGACTGACACGAGGGGACACTGGCTGTTGACCTTCTGTCGCAGAGAGTCAGCCGCAGAACAGATGCTGCAAGAACATCTATAGTAGCAGGAGAAGCCGCAGAGGCAGCAGCAGCAGAAAAGATCAAAAGGGGAAGTCAACCAGAAGGAAAACATCTGAGGATGCAATTAAGTTCACTGTACTGCAAGCACATCTCTCAGTTGCACAATTATTTATTCTGAGAATCATCTCTGTTTGCAGTACATAACTTTCAACCTCTGTGATTCGAAAACTGTTCGCCATTTCCATCAGGCAGGATAATAACCAACACCGTATATGTATAGATGTAGAGCAGTAATTGCAATAGTAAGAACATGTATTCATACAACACCAAATCTAGACAACACAGCAGGGGGCATGTCACACTGATTGTTACACCGGAACACAAAATTGCATGATTTTCTCCGAATACACTGCTTGTTCATTGTGCTGAAGCAGCCGAAAACTGTGCTTGTAGGTCAGATTGGAGCATTAAATTCTAGTTGCCCGATTTGCACGGCACAAATGCATTGCAGAGCGAAAGAGCCATTCTTCACCGAGGAGCAATTGAGTTGCCTGGTTTGAGGACACCTCGCAGCAATTGGCCCCACAATAAACGACCCCATAAAAGACACTGGCAATGGTCTTGTCTGGTAGCACCTTGCCTCCGAAGCACATTTCACCATCTGGCCGCTGACCATCCATCTTCCACTTGACATTTACACAGCTTTGCTTTAAGAAAAACGTGACATGGGTGACCACAGCTTGCTTTGGTGACTGTGTGGTTGCTGGAGTGAGTGGCCAACGAGAAACATCAAATGGCTGCCACATGTGACCCATGGAATGGCATGGAATGGCATGGATTGACAGATGCAGCTCATATCTGGCCCTTCTGCTTCCATTCCATGCTATATGACCGCCTGCATACAGAATCAGACCACTTCAGACCGCATCATCTTCAGGGACTCTGCTTCAGGAAGCTGCCACAATATCATTACATTTGCTTACAATCAAGGTGATGACTTACATTCACCCGGCACATCTGATTAAGCTCCAAAGTTCTCACAGGAGTCACAGGGTGTACCTCAGGGAGCCATGCTAAATCCAATCAAGCAGTGGCAAGCACCTGGCAAGAACCTGACCTTCACAAGCCATGCCAATCTGTAGAGCTCTGTAGCATGGTGACACCGAAAAGACTGCAATTACATGGGACCTTGACTGGCAAAACTTTCATTACACGTTGAGCTGCCAGCATGAACATGAGCAGGTGTAATTTCCCAGCAGTAAGCTGAGTAAGGAGAGACTGTGGTTGCCGTCATTAGCTTCGCAGTTCTAGTCACGATGCTAACATCAGCGAAAGCACCGCCAAAGCCTCACAGGAAATTTAGTCGCAAATTGGACGCTGTTGGCAATTACCATCAATAATTTTCAATCTTAATTGAGATAATTTGCCTTAAATAGACAATTGACCAAGTCCTGTCATTTTAAATAATTAAAATCAAGAAGCAGTTTCCGGACGACATTATTATTACTCAGTTGACTTTTCCTACTAAAAGAGATGACATTTCAAAGCAGAACTGTATACCATATACCATATGTCACTAAGGTGTGGCAACAACTCAAGTTTCCTTGTAATTAGTTTTGAATGTCAATACATTCAATCTGAAGCATCATTCTTATAAATTCAGAAAGCAAGAAGTTTGAAATTACATCATGGCAACACGACAAAAATGTCAAAACCTTGGGAAGAATAGGATATATTAGATATACATCTAATATAGATTTAAATACATTACAAATACAATATATAGTCTCTCTTTAGAACTGTAAATGTACATGTACATCATGACTGCCTACAGAATTTGTCGTTTATACAAATATTCAACAAAATTTCAGAAAACTGTTCAATTGTCAATACACCAATGGAAGCCGGCGATAAAAGAACAAATATTAAAATCTCGAATAGAATGATCCTCATTCAAATGTAACATTTCTGGTTAATAGTGTTTCCTTCGGAGCAGCAGACAATTACCGAACAAAGAGTAGCTGAGGGCGGAACTTCTGGGGAGGCAATCGTAGAAAATACATGCGCCTATGTTCACCCATTTGTCATTTTAGGAGGAAGGAGTGAAAGAGCTGGTTGATGCATCCGGCCCATCTGCCCGTGCCATATATTACCAGGACTGATTAAAGGTTACAGGGGCAATATTCAATGAAGTGTAATGGTGGGTTATGTGAGAAATTCCAACTTGCAAATCAAGACACCATAGCAGGATATGAATGATGTGGCCTACAGACAGAATGGCCAGAATATTTAGTTTCACAATGAAACAGTTTATGAGAAGACTATTCAAGGCATTACAATCCTTAAAAGTCAATTTTTCAAGACACAGCCAACCACAGGCAATTCTAAACATAGAACAATATTATGAAGGGAAAATGGTTGAGAGAAAGCAAATTTTGTTTTTCGGGATTATACACAGCACTGGACATTCCCTTATAACAAGTATAAGCCCCTATGGTGGCCTTCAGCCTCTGGGTCTTGGCACTCTAGATATTGATGAATCGCAGCTCTACAGATTACGGCAGGCAGGCGTCACACAAGGCGCCCAATGAGCCTCCAAATGTCCCATCACTCCACATCAAGTAGGTCGAGAAAATCCGCCCCAAAATTTATATCACTCGGATAATGAGCTCAAATGTGCTACTGCTATGCATCTCATGACCGCCTAAGAAATTTAGATGGCAGCCTAAGTCAACCTGTTTTTGGCCAACACCACAACAACTCAATGCCACACATCTACGAGCCCGGAAAAGGGTGTGAGAAAGAGAGAGCCGAAGCGACTAAGAGCCTTCTCCAGCACTCTACTTTGTGGTAATTGTGGAGCGTAATGCTCTGTTTAGTGCTGCGGATAGCAACAATCCATTTTGTTCAAATCTATCAGGCCTTCCCAAAGAGTAAATAGAAAGGAAGTGATTTAAATAGAATTTCAGCACCTTGACAACGCCAGAACATCATTTAATTTGGTAAATCATGGAAACATTGAAGGCTGTCATGTAACAAAGTGCTTGCGAGCCGATTGACAATGATTGAGCACTTCTCTTAGATGGCGAAAACACATTGTGACATTTCAGCGTCAGTATTAGAAGTTGATCATTAGAAACATTAGAAATCTGCTCTTGTTGTCTCAAATAATTGGTTTAAACTGAAAGTAACAAGCCTCACATTCTAATAAGAACTGCTGCAAGCAATTTCAACATCAAACGTGAAATGTCGGAGGTCATTCCATTCCCTCCTGACACGATTCCAATTCCAATTGCTTCTTTTTTCCAGTGAAGGTTCAGTAACAATATTGATTGAAGCAAGGTCACTCTTCAATCAATGTCATTGCATTGTCGGCGTAATCCCCCGCATTGCAGAAACTGAATTGTAGAAACCCAAAACGGCAAGGCAATTTCCAGGAGTGCTCCAACTTGGCCATCGCAGGAGGCAACGTCCCCACAAAACCAACATTAATTCCACAGGAAAAGCTTGATTCAATTGAACGGTCGCCTTTATTTTTGCTAAGTCTGACATTATGAAGCAAATCCATAGAAGTGACGAGTCCGATGAGAGATAGAGGAAGAAGCTCGAGAAGCACTCGATTTAAATGCCATTCGACGACATTTCTGACAGCTTGGAAATATATCAGGCAGGAAGCAACATGTGATAAAGGGAAACTTGAAGATTTAAATAGTTTATAGAGATGTCAGAGGAGCAGGGGCCTTGGAGAGATATCTGAGATAAGCAACTGGCTTAAATTGGACTCATCAGGCAACTCAACAGGCAAGGCAGAAAATAGGAGGAGATAGGCAGGTCCCTACAGGCTAGAGCTGCTAGTAGAGCATTAGTGATCATGCCCACAGGCCAGGCATATAGTGCCATCCATATTTGTTTGAGGCAGCTGTCCTTCCAAGCAACAGCACAAATTGGCACGTATGGGGGAGGAGAGGGCAATAGTGGCATTAGCCATTGAGCAGCAAACAAGCCTGAATATCCTGCAGCATACATGCGGCCGAATAAGTCACCTTGTGGAACACCTTGGCATAAATGATATAGGTTGCCCTCACGCACCGACAACATAAAATAGATCTTGGAGGACGAAATAGCCTCAATGCTAAAATAACCAAGGAATAGCACAACAACAGGGTTTCAGGCTATTATTTCTGTCAAAATAGGCAGGATAAATCCTCATAATGCCATTAGGAACACCATTTTGGGATACAATGTACCGTTATCATCCTATCGCTTGCAGTAACCAAATGTTATTAGCTAATCTTGTACGGCTATAAATACTGGTACATTATCTTGGTGCCGGAAGTGTTGTAAATCGAGTTCTGGTATACAGCTCATCAACCTCGGTGTGACGGTGTCTCACATTACTTTGTTTGCCAATGTACTGCAACGCTCCCCTGAGTACATAATACAAATGTATAAAGGATAGTATTTCCATATATATACATCTTGCCTGAATAACGAAGCTTGTTAGCGTAAGATGTTAACCTGCCACAGCCAAACTACGACAGACAAATTCAGACAATTGGCCATTTGGAGGAAGCAGCGCATCATAACAGGGCAATTTCACAAGGGCACCACAGAACACAGAATACAAGATGGCTCGGGAGCAAATGGGGTGTCAATATCATAGCTGCATTGGCCCACAGTACCCCAGATGCTGAGCATCCGCAGCGGTTGCAGCGAGCAGGAACAAAGATGACCCACAACTTCCGCTCCGGCATGCATGGCGGATAGAAGGACCCATGCACGAACAGGAAGCGTGACACACAGCAGCCAGGAAGGAAACAACGACGGAAATGAAGCATTGTCAAAATTCTTCGTAACAGTAAGCAATGATAGCCACGAACAATGCCCATACTAATCTAGAGGACCAGTAGCCACTCCAATGCATTATTAATAAGAACCTCAATAGATACATACTACATCCGGAATATATACGACAATGTTTGTCGATGTTCCCTGAGGAAGCTTGTACAAGAACTTCTACGCAAACTTTTATAAGAACTTGCATACAAGAAGACCGTCGAGAGAATGATGAATATCCTTCTCTATTTAAAGTAAAGAAACAAAAGTGCCTAGACACAACTCAAAAAACCCAGTCTGTCATCAAGATGCAAGGAGGCCGTAGCTGGAGGTAAACTGAGAAGAAAGTGAGAAGAAATGAGAAGACCTTAAGATGGGTTTCGCCTGCAGGATAAGAACCACATCCAAGACTCAAGACGCAACGGTTTGAAAATGCTGCTATTTGATTCCCCACGTAGAACATTCAGAGAAATCACAGCCGCCTTAAAGGCTCATGAAGTTGCCATTTAAATATTCATGGTATCATTGACGTTCCCATTTGCTGGTGGAACGCGAAATATCGACGAATCTTGCAATGCCTCCTCAGCTTTTATAGATGTGTCTTGGCAAGTTGTCCCTTTCCAATATATTAACCTTGGATTGATTGTCGATCCTTGATATTCATGGCTTGCCGGGATGCGCATGCCAAATCACCATAATGATACCATAGTGTACTTACGCCAACGGATCAGTAAGAAAATATGTTCTTAGCATTACATGATGCTTTAACACATGCACCAAAGACCGGCTTCCCAGAGACATAGGGACCATAGGGTTGAATGTGTGCCATACTCTCTGCTTAGCAGATCTTGCCAATTTTACAGCAGCTCCCCAATAAAGAGCAGATTTATTGGCACTTCAGCAGATCCAGATTAAGACAGCCACAAGAAAGACTAATAAAGGCAGCATTAGAATGCACAGAAGCACACCGTACACGCCCAACTCAGAGGCACAGAATGTAATTCAATGTATTGAATAGCAGATGCCAAAGGAGGGCGAAATGAGAGCCAGACGTCAGAACATTCGGGCGAGTACGAAAGTAGAAGTTTGATGCCTCACTCATGACACTAAGGTTTTTTCCTTTACGTAAGAAACCATCCAGAAACACCTCCTAAAGCTGCTTTTATTTCTACATCCCATCATATGAAGCTCCAGTAGTTTGGATTACTGAATAGGTTACAAGACCATGAAATGTGGGATGGACAGAAAAACCCATCAGACTTTTTATTCCTCACATAGAATATTTCCCGAAATCACAGCCCTTAAAGCCTCATGAAGTTGCCATCTCAATATTCATGGTATCTTCAGATGTAGAGATAAGAGCTGAGAATAGAATCACAACACTTATAAGACTCAAGAGACAGTGCAGCCATCGAAGGACAGTTCTTGCAATGCAATTCACAAGTATTTGGTAGATGACAGCAGGGAAGAGGAAGGAAGGCGGAGATTCCACTTTAAGATGGGTTTCGCCTGCAGGATAAGAACCACATCCAAGAATCAAGACGCAACGGTTTGAAAATGCTGCTATTTGATTCCCCACGTAGAACATTCACAGAAATTACAGCCACCTTAAAGGCTCATGAAGTTACACTCACCCCATATGTGGGATCTTTCATGGACACTAAAACAAGAGCAGGTTCATTCAGCCCTACTATAAACATGGTTTCCAACACAAAACCAAATCTCATGCATTTCTGATGGAAGAAACTTCTGAAATCAAGCCACAAACAATGGAGCACCCATAACATCTTCATATCAAGCAGGAAGACACTTTAATCTGTCTTCTACCAAACCAGAATAGTTTGAGGTTTGAGTGACAGTTTCTTTGCTCCAAGAGAACTAGCAAGGACCTGTTTACCCCGGAGGAGAAATATGAAGCTTGCTTAATGCTAATTCATCTCATGTTCTGAAGAATCACAAAGGAATAACACAACTGATGCTATTTCATCTCTTTTTCATCCTACCACTTTGGATCGATGTGTAATGACAATATTTCATCTTAGATTCCCTATTTCATAGCACTCCTCAAAGAATCTCTGCAATTACAGATTTATTTATGGATATTTTTACTGGTATAATTTGCCATCTTTATCAACGGAGTTGTTTTTTGAGTAACATAGCAAAGGCTAGCCGTAAACTGTGGCGTCGTTGCTCGACGGTTGCTGCCATCATAGACAACTTGTAGGGACTTCTTAGTCTGGGTCCATAGACATCAATCCCGGGGGATAATAAGAAGCAACAACTGCATAAAAAAGCCTGAGGAATTATGATATAAGAGAAGCCCAAGACATTCCTGCGACACACTGGATCATTGCTGTGTGCAATTTGTCATGCGAAATAATGGATGCGTCTTGTTAAGGGGAGGGATACTTACTATATGCTCATAATAAACCACATATAATCCCTCACGTGTAATCAATATAGGCCTCATTACAGAATACTATATTGTTGCAGTGTGGCAGTGTTATCGATTAGCTGTCACATAAAGCATAGTTAATCTGGGATATAGGAAATATTTTCACATCGACCCCACCAGGAGAGCCAAATAAGACACGCGGCAAGACACTCCAGAGGTATATGAGAAATTACGCCTCATAAAACAATGTTAATCGACTGAGATATAACAGACTAACAACAAAGGCTTGAGAGGAGCCCACCAGAAAACCAATGATGAAAGATGATTGGGATCTACAAAGTAAAACCTTCAGCAAAAATGGTAAATCCATCACCGCCGAAAACTGATTCGATAAGGAGTAATGAATTTATGGTGTTTCCAAGTTGACTCTAGCTCAGTAAGTGTTAAAATATAGCCACCCAATTTCCCCAACAAGATTCTGCTGAAATCACATATGCCTCTTGCATGATAAAAGGCCAGACAGGCATTGTTCAGGCCAATCAACAAGGAGAAGAACCATCCGTTACAACGCAGACCATCTAGCAAAGCACAATTTGGTTTAATTAACAAGGCGTATTATATGAAAACCAACAATCAAGTGAGTTAATGCAGAAGGATTTCCAAGTCAAGAGCATTGTAAAAGCTAATTGCTTTTATAATTAATGGCAGCAAAAAGGGAGAACAAAAAGGGCGACCGACAAAAGGGTGACCGACGAAGAAGCAGACCAAAATAGCAAGAAATTGACATCAATTTCTGAGGACATTCAAACAACATTTAACAGCTGAGGTCACTTTCCCAAATAAGCATTGCAGAATAGAACTTATTACTGAGTACACCTGGCACCGGCTGAGAAATTCTAATCCGTGTTTATCACACCACAAGTACGGATCGCTGTACTGATTTATCCATCAAGAAATAGTGAACAACAAATAAGGTTGACCACAGAATCTTCTTAGTAGGTGCAAGTAAAGGTGCCAGAAAGACTTAGCGAGTCAGTGGTCACTAACAGTGTCACAATGATAGACAGGCTTGGCCACTTTATTGGACAGTCATGGACACACTAACCGAGTTAGAAAGGCCAGGGCGCTAGATCACTTTTCCTCAAGCAAGTGAGCAAACGATGGAAGGAGGCAATGCCGCGGAGCCGAAGCTGGGGAAGTCTGTTAGAGCGAGTTCATTTCAGGACCACAGCCCCACACTAGTCTGGGAAAGAGCCTCGAAGGAGTCTAGCGGGGGAGTGAGAATCCAGAGAGGGAATCCAGAGAGGACCCGGCCCGTCAATACTAACACGAAAGAAGAGAGGGGAGCCAGCCGCAGTCAGGAAGTGAAGCGTTTGTTGGCAAACAGAGAAAGTCAGCCAACTAGAGATGGCACTCGAGCGGGTTGCAATCAAGGCACAGGACACGTTCCTAGGGACATCCTGAGCTGAGGAGGAGTCCTGGGAAGCAACAATAGCCTTGGCTGCCTTGGGTGACCTTTACTGTAGCCAGGGACACTCTTGACTCAGCTATTTAAAGAAGAAGAGGCCTCTATAACTTGGACAAACCACACAAGAATATAGCAAACAACAAGTATGGTTGGGAGTATGAAGGATGTTGACCGCTCAGAGCATAGAAGTATAGAGATAAGACGCCATAGCGGAAAGATTTACAGAGAAATGGATACTCGGGATAGATCTATCATAGTCGGACAGACTTAGATGAATAGATCATACATCGACCTGCAACAATAGACAATTAGATGGGCTATCTGTCAACTTTTCATAATCTGCCTAAGACATGTCTATTAGAGAATGACTGGCCAGACACATACCAATATGAAGCGCAGCAACAGAAAGGTCAATGCCTTATTTGATTTAAAATCCAAAAATTCATGAAACAACCTGCCAAGAGCCCACTCAATTTTCTTGGCTGTCTGGAGTTTAGGAGGAGACAAATGTTCTCTCAGAATGCTTCATGGCAGTTTCATTTCACTGAACAATGCTCACTTCATTGACATCGTAATAAATCGACCTCCATCACAGGCAGCCTCCTTTGTCCTGGCTCGCGCTTGATTTCGGCAAAAGGACATTCTGCTCTAAAAATATTTTTTCTGTCACCGAGATAATAATTACTGAATGCATCAGATGAAATATTACATCGCTCACCTTATCGGAGTGACATTATTAATATTCTGCAGCGTATGGCTCAACAGGAAAGGCTCACGATGTTGTTATCTTTAATGAATATTTGATGGCTACCACCAACAACACCGCTGATTTGCTCATATTTTAGCGGTTCTAGCACGACCAGGGATTAAGCACAGCCACTCGACCTGAAATCTTAGGAAGTTTCCTCAAAGGGACTATTGTAAGTAGGATTGAAGCTGACCCTTCATCACCCAGTTGATCTTTCTAGCAAGGCCAGAGTCCTGGGAACCTTCAGAGCAGAAGCTCAGTGCACTTACACTCCACTGCACGCTGACAGGAAATTAAGTGTGTATGCATCGAGGCCAATTTCCCCTTCGCAGGGAACTGAAGTGACAAGCAGTCCTGATAACACTTTTCAGTTGCTCTAGTGAACTCTTTGGCTCCGAACCACACAGTCCTGAGAGGCCAAAGACTGCATCGATAATCTCAACAAATAACCAAAACGATGAGCAGCAGAGAAAGGCTGTAAACCCACGGGTGCAAAAATGGCAAGAACGAAAGCGTTGAAACACAACTTCCCATTAAATTAACCAGAGACAATGCATTGTAATTGGAAAAGAGCAATTTCAAATATCCTTCAAATCCCAAATTGCAGATTTGAGAAATCAGGATTAAACTTGGGATTATAAGATCTTTAATGCGATGAATAAACCATAAATTAGCAGCGGTTGTGAGAGATTTGCAAGCTGCAAATGGTATAATTACACGGTACAACAACATCGTAGTACAAGGCCGCAAGAGCCAGAATGAGATTCAGATCCATTTAGTGGGAGAAATATTCAAGGCAAACAGCACTTGTCTTCCGTTTAAATTCTTTAGCCGAGGGAATTCCAGCACATGTAGAATTCCCCCAGAACAACCCTTGATTTAATAAATCTCAGCCTCTTGACTGTGGCTGAGGCTCAGGTCCACGCCAACATTCGAGAAGTCGATTCCTGGAATGATTCAGAGTGAACTTGCCTGAGATGGCCCCGGGCGAGTCTATCCCAAGAAACTTCTATTTGATGTCAGAGACAGATGGGCAGGGGGCTCAGGTTTCTGGAAGGAAAAGGACGTCTCCCAAACAAGCAACTTGCGAGCATCCAATCCAACAGAGATGAAATCACTACCACGACCTATTACAGACTCGCTGAGATCTATTACCCACTAGAAGTATGCTAACATATCACTCTGTTCCAGCGGGGCCATAAATTTGCTTCTCTAACCGCTAACATTTACGCAGTATTGGTTTTAAATTTTCAAATACTGAATATTGGTTTAAATTACCCTGTACACCTTTTTCCAACATATTGTATTTCAGGCAGGCAATATTAATGTTTGTGCCACCATAAACAATTTCATTATATCATACAGTTCATTCTATTTCAGAGAGAACAACAATCAATTCTAAAGAGACTTGCGGCAGGCAGTTCAGTGCATTCGCGGTTCTGAAAAATCAGGAATATTGATCAATTTAGAAAATAGACCGCCAAAGTATACCATTCAAGGCTGGGATGGTCGTTCCATAAGGGAGTGCCAAATGAAGTTCACAAGAGCAAGAGAAAGTTCAATACTCTGACAGTCTGACAACGAAACAAAACAATTCAATTACGTTGGTTCAATAAATGCATGGCCACAGATGTTAAAAGTTTTTTTGAACAGTATTTCCTGAGAAAAGAAAGAGCGAAGAGGACAAATCTTATACAACCGTGCAAAAAATTACACCATGCCATTAAACAGAATTTGTAATAGGAGAAATGGTAATTCTACCAAATTCAACAATGGACACACCCTTTGTGATGACACTCCTCAAATATTATGTTGCGTCAGCAAAATGATTACCTTAAATTGAAATTTTAAAATGATCTGAACAGACCACACCCAGTAGGAACAAAATTACAATTCTTAAATTTGAAGAATTGTCGTAATTAGGAGTTATTCCCTTCTTATCCATGAAAGAACTCGTGTTCGCCAATGATTCACCACCATGCAAACAAATTTAAGGAAAATATTCAGGAAGTAAAAAAGCGAAGCACCTAGAAATGACATATTGCCAGAAAACTGCAATCAATTCAAATAACAGTAATGTGAGTAGATGGATGGTCAGAGCCCCCAGCATAACACACACCTGACCAATCTCAGGCCTGATGAGCACCGGAATAGCCCTGCAAGTTGGTGTCATGGTGACAGCACGCCATCATAAGACGCTCCATCACAACTGGTAATCTAAAGGGCAGAATCTCTCAAATCTATTGCGGGTTGCTCCAGAAAGATGAAATTAGAAATCAAGGAAGGAAATCAATCATGTTAAAATCAATCAGGGTGAACCACGCAAGTCTGTCGGATTTCCATCAAATTAGACCACAACTGCAGAGTGAAAAAGAGGCCAGACAATAACTGTGAGGTGAATTCCTGCACCACATTCAAAGAAGCACACAAAGAGAAGGAAGAGGAAGCAAGCGAGAATAACTGGGCCCGACAGCATTGGAAATGTCAGAGCTAGCGGCTCGTAACCTCAAGATTTGTTTGAGAGATCATTACCGAGCCTGTCGAAGGCTTGAGTGGAGCCGACGTTTCTTTGGCCGCAAAGTCAGTGATTATGCCAGTGAGCATTCTTCAGTCCCATTCTAAGTCTGAACCTTGAATGGAGTCCCTTCCAATAGCAGGGTTATGGCTGGAGCAAGGCTATGGCAGCAAACCTCAAACCACAACAGTCAACATCAATTGCAGCTGAAGCAGCCACTCTGAACACTCAGCAGTCAAGCCACAATCCTCCGTTTGCTTATCTATGTATGCAATTCCTCATCATCTCCCATACAGAAAAAGAGACAAAGAAAGAACAACGAGAAATACCCCAAAGACCCACAGTCATTTCCGATAATGGGGGCACGGAACAACAGTATTTGATACAAGCAAGTTCAAAGCCAGAAACCCACTTATCTACTAATGAGAAGTAAAAGCAGTACTGAGGGACAAACGCAATCAATAGAGAAGTACAGCGGAACAGCAGAATCTTCAAAGATGCCAACCCCTTGATTGATCCGCTGACGTCCAATCCAGTCGAGGAGTCCAACAAGGTCGAAGAAAAATGAACCGACTCGACCTGACCATTTAGAGGCACATTAAGACCACATTGAGACGTGTCCAATACCTCTATAATGGTGTGGGTCAACCTCGACCGCGACCGGCAATCAACCTCCCTGGAAACTCAAGGAAAGCTTCTATCACTGGGATTAGGTCTCGTTTGATGGTTGATGTGGAATTCATCACTTGCCTTTCAACCTGATCACCGTACCGGTAGCACTGCCATAAAGCACATTATGCCACGCAGCCGGCATTATGGGCCGCCCGGTTAATGGCGCAAAGGACAACATACAGCCGGTCCAAGTTGGGCCACATGACATCGCCCCCAGGAAACATACATCATGATCACTTTAGAGCCACATTTGATTTTCTCGCCAAAGATCAGGTCAGATTCTGTGATGTCAGCTGCGATGATGCAATGCTCAGAATGTCACAAGTCAACATCCCAGCCCCATCTCATTCCTCTTCATCTTGGCTATTGCATTATCCTGATTGGAATTCTGCTAGTTCATCCTTGTTGCCTATATTAACGGCTATATCCCGCAGCTCATCCTTCCCTGTCTCTACTAAAACGTGTTGGCATTCATCACGTTTCATAGAGTTACTTCAAAGCAAAGGGACTAAGATCGCTGTTTATGCAACATTCGCTACCACAACATTGGCAATATTGACTGATCACTACAGCTTCTCATAATTGCATTCACAACCTATCGCTGATATTGACATATTCCAAAATCAGAAACTACGTCCAACTAATTGGTGACAAGAGAACTAAACAAACACAGAAAAGGCCCGATAGAAATGAGTTGGCACGTCCAAATTATGAATCAAGTAAACCGATAAAATCTTAACCACGGTGAAAGACAGAAAGACTTGGAGAATCTACATTCTAAATGATTTCTTCCGTTTAACCGCCAAAAGGATATATCAGGGAGTATTGATCCATGCAACAATTGATTAATGAGAAGAGGGAATTCATTATGTTGTGTAAGTGAGGAGAATCTCATGTTGCGACCGCGGATGATGCAGGTCAATCTAAGCTGGCAAACAAATTGAAAGTGCCAGCATATTGACTGATATTGAATGTGCAAACACAGTTCGATAGGCAACAGCTTCGCCAACAATGACAACCAATTGATTCAAGCATAAAAAAGTAGTTCCAACTGAACCACTTGCACTCTACATGTACAATAACGATTCCTTCAATTTCAGGTGATTTGACAATAACATTATCGAAAACTTAAGACAATGCAAATAACATGTAGTTGGACAAATTTTTGATTGTCTTTAAATCTCCTGGGGTAAATCCATGACATGTATCGATATTGTATCGTATCTGAAAATCATGAATCTATATTCAAGAACATTCATACACAGTTATTACCATTACATTACTAAAATTAACCTTAAATGCCATTCGGAGTTTTGCGAAACACATTTGCAGCACTTGTTTCCTCAAACAATCCAGTAATTACTGGCTGCAACACAAACTAAACAGAGTTTGACAGCGACACATGAAGCAAGTTTGCAATGACAACAGATAATTCCCGGCCATGAAGCGCAGGGAATCAATGCATTTTAACCAAACCGTCTTTTTTCCTGAGGGGTAGTGCAGGCAATTCGATTATTCCTAGAGCGTGATCAACTTACCGTTATCAGCATAGTGGATCTGTGAGTCGTTTCCCAACTGAGTGTCGAAGTTGGCCATAAGTGGAGCGATGTACTGAGTGGCTGTCAGCCATTGGTGAAGAAAGTCGCTCATATAAAGGAAACCTGGAATAAAAACCAAACATTGCAATTAAGTAAGAAATGGAAGCTGCAGACAGAGCAATCAATCATGAATGAACAATGTTGCAGCAAGCAGACATCAAGTTAGAAATGGCTGTTTTCTCCAACTTCTTTTGAAACAATTAATCAAATTTTCGTCTTTTTCTATCCTCTCGAAGTGGATGGCGTTCAGATATCAAGATTTACAGAATTCATCAAATATCTTTTTTAGTTTCATATGTAATATTTCAATTCAAATTTATCCAATCTATTATCATCTGATTCATTTCAAATCATGGAATAACAAAACCCCACTTACCTCCAGTGGCTATTGTTACTTTGGCAACCTCGTGTCCATAAAAGACAAATTTAAATTTGAGCACCACCGTCTGAAAAAGACAAACCAAGACCAACAATTAGCGGCATTTCAAAAGCAATCAGAAAAAAAAACCTCCATCACAAAGAAAGCCGACCATTCGTGAATTTTTGGATATTATCCACAGGAAAATAACTGAGATTTGAAATGTTAGAAGGCAATCTGTGCATTCCGTGGATAAAAGACAGCCCGAAGCCTTACTCAGAAGAAAATGATTGATTACCATTTAATTGAATATCTGCTCCGAAGAGGCATAAGGAACATTCGGAGCCGAAGAACTCGATATGGTGTCCCCACGACACAGAAACCAGAGGAAGAACCAATGTAAGGGAGATTGTGGAAGGTCTGGGCTTTATTGATGTCCTTTGATCAGTTTTCCCCAAAGGCGCCTTGCCCTCACTTAGAGCAAAGGCCCAATCTTCCTGCCATCTAAGCGCACGGCTGAGCAACCTTTCCAACGACCGTGAGCACACATGAGACATATATGCTTGCTTCAAGCTAATTGTTATATGTGTATACAACACCCCATGGTACCATTTTCTGGCACGGCGTCTATTGGCCAGTTGGCTTTATGTGCCACCCAGTTAACGGACTGCAATTTCATGCCAAGGAACAGCACCTGCCACCCCGAGCCAAACCTCTCGGACAATTAGCTGTCATTTCGCCTGACGACGGGTGCGGACAACCAGCACAATCCACCATAATGAAGCCAGATGACCAGGGACTAGCCCAGGGGCAGATCCCCATGGGCTGTGATGGCCTTGTTTGACCAGCTCGCTGGGGGCTAGTCCTGCAGGGCCATACTCTCTGCATTCCAAGCACCGGCTTCAATTAAAGCTGCCACTGCAAACCATTGTTGTTCCAGCATCTGATTAACGAGCAATAACAAGAGGGGAGGCCTGCGAGGAAGCTAGACACAACCAGGTCCTCTTATTGGGTTAGCCACTACGTGCTCCTCAACAAATTACAGCTAAGTCAAGTGCACTGTGAGGATTCTTCTTGCTGCTTTTATACATCAATCCTGAACCTACTCAGCTCTCTCAGTGTCTAGGAAGCACTTGGCTATCAACTCTGCTTCTCTAGAGCCCTCCAACTGCCCGTTGCTCTTGTGCATTTCACCGTACTCTCTCCTCTCTTATTATTTTCCCTAATTGCATTATCCATACCATGAGGCAAAACAGACCCTCACAGTTTCGGATTAATACTTGCATTAGAGGTTCGCATGAATCACAGCAATGACAGATGGGCAGCTGGAACGTTGCATGGCTGATGAAACCGGTCAGTCATCCTGGGATGGAAAAAGCCTCTGGCAAGTGGCGAACCAACCAGCCGAAGAGCCAAAAGGAGAACTGCGCTAACATTTATGTGGGCAGATAAGGGTCTTGGATTTTCAGCGGCTCCATTGATGTTCCATTTGCATGTCTGGCACTTGTGAGTCTTCCCTGACTGAGGGAAAGTTTTACGTCTCCAGCTGTGGTGACACTTCTAAGTCATGCAACTCAAACCTGGTGTGATCAATACCTGGGATGATAAGGTTGTGGCTGTCTTAGACTCTGTCCTAGACTCTGTTGTGGGCTGTCTCAGGCTCTGTCTTAAGACTCATCCTGTATGGTTCAATTCTTTCTCCCAAGCTGATGCTACTGATGCCTACTGCTGCTTCTGCTGCTGCTGCAGGGCACACATCCCTTGACTCCATGCTCCAGTATGCTCCATTTTGCTCCAGTATGCTCCACATTGCTCCAGTATGCCATACATGCCCATTGTGGCTGTTCTCTGACGAATTATGGATTAGGGGAGCTGCCTTGACAGGATTTACATCTGAAGGAAGAAAGATGGCTGCTGGCTCTTTCATGCTCACCTAGAGAAACAACTGGAAGGCATGGTTAGACAGGACACAACAGAGCAACAACAGGAATCTCCCTGGAGCCAAGCTACAGCCAAGCTACAGTCACAATGGGGTTCATTTTGTTTCTTTCAAAGATAAAGCACATGGAACAAAACCCTTCTCAAGTTGAAGTAAGATTATGTGAAACCAGCAAGACAGCAATGTGCAGTTGAGGTTCATCAATAACACATGTTTGGGTTCCAAGCACGTGGAGGTCCACATCACAATGACACCATTGATTCATTCACTTCTTCTGTGTGCCATGAGACAACATTCGGCTTGTTTAATTAAATTTAAAACACAATTTTGACAATTGTTGATTGTTAGGGTTATTTTTACCATCAATATTGTAAAACATGTGGTTAGGCAGTTATGAGTTGGTCCTTGGGGACTCCCAACACACAGAGGCTTTTAATTACTTTAATGAGGGAACCAACATTAAATCTATAACCCAACAGCAATCTATTGCCCATAGGGTTCCAATTATAAGAGTGACACATACTTTTTGTTGCTACTACTTACAGAAACTACTGAGTATTCAGCAAAAATAAGGTGGACAATTGTCAAAGTTTGCTAAAGATTCTTCATGAATATATCAAAGGCTGCAATAGGAGAGCTGACCAATCCCTGGATCAGCAGGATTGCCTGTGGGATCGTCAGTCTGATGGGTGACACAAATGTGACAAGACGTACAGGGGGCTGGCTGAGCCAGCTCAGTCTCCACTGACCCCTGCCAGGCTGACAAAGGCCAGTGACAGCCACGGCAAGCCAAGGCAAGGGCCAAGGCAAGGCCCATGCAGAGCCAGGCAAGGGCCTCAAGTCAGCTGACTCTGAGCTGACCCATTGTTTGACCAATCCGGGCATGGCAAATGGATCTGATTGTGCCTGGAAGGGCAACTAACATGCCCTTGTATCAGAGGCAAAACCCAAGACACAGCTCAGAGGTTGCTCTATGAGAACTGACAGTGACAAGACATGGAGTGGGAGAAGGACCTTAAGGGGTTGGGGGGGGGGGATTGCACAAGACCACCTTAGGCTACAAGCAATTTTCCCCTAGCCCCCCCCCCCATCTCACAGATTTCACACACCCCCTTCACTGATTCCAGCTGCAAGTGTTCCCTGAGCTGTTCACAGAGCAGCAGTAATTCTGTACATCTCAAGAACATGCATTGCATGAAGTTCCTGCATCAAGACAACACCGTCTTCTGCTGCTCTAGCCCTCACAGCCCACTGCTTGCTAATGGTGATGCCAGATTACGGCAAGACAAGCCCATAGCCTCCTCAACTATTGATTTTCTGTCTTAAACTTGAAAAGACCCTTCAGGAGCAGGGTGTCACGAGAAGATCTGCAATATTTAGCTACTTTCCTTGTGAAACATCTAAAACATTTCGAATGCTGCAATGCTCCAATACTCAATTTCCTTGCCTCAGCATAGACGATGCATGGGAGCATACCTTTGCCAGCAGACTTGAACACACCTGCCTTTATTGATCGTTCATCCATCCTCCAAGTGCGCACTGCCATTAATGAAATGGAGTTACACAAGGCACACCTGTACGACCGCTCACCACATGGAGCCAACAAGTCTGTCCAATTTTACAAGGTATTTCGTGACAAACACCAAGTTATCACCTCAAAGCCTCAAAAAAAGCATCAAGTTCAAACTTCAAAACAACAAACATTGCAACTGATGATCAATTTCCTCTGTGTATCAAATACTATCGTATTACCAGACGCAGCACAAAGGCAAACAACAGAATAAACACAATTACAAATCGTTCTAAACCTCCCACGTTAAAATTGAAAAAAGAAGGATACAATTTGGACAAAAGGGAAATTAGCTTTAACCAGCTAGCCTTAACAAGCTAACTTGACAGTACTTTAAAGCTTGTGACCCAGTTTCTCACAAATTCTCAATTTCTCAGGCATCTAAATGATGAGGAGCCTCAAAAATATTATTGCCCTCAAACACAATTTTCTTGGTGCCACCTTGCCAAATCATCAATGCATACATTCAGGAATTGGGTCGCATGCCAACAGGGGCATCAATGTTAACGAGATGGTTGACTGGCCATTTAATCACAGAGTGAAAAGAGTCATTAAGGATCTCCCATTAAACATGATGAAGGCACCAGGGACGTTGAAGGCAAAATGCGCCTCAAATGAACACAATGACTGGCTTAGGAGAGCAATAACTCATCAATGCCAGAGATTTGCTCATCTCCCCATTCATTGCAGGCGTAAATCTCTCCAAACATTTTCGTCTGCTTCCATTGTCTGAGGGTGCTAGGCATGCTGGCCATTGTTGTCGTCTGCTGCTTCATCATGCACTGACTGCAGTTTAGAACGGGTCATCCGGGACATTTCTCAGGTCACTGCTTCTAAAAATAGACCCACGTGACCCTACGTCATTCTATCTGGATGAACACATTCGCCATTTTTCATGATCATGACAACACAATTATGACAACACCATTCAACCAAGCACTGTCACATGGTGACGAAGAATTGCGTCATTTCTGCCGAATTTCCTCCAAATTACAATCTCAACTTCACGGAACGTCGATTCCTTGCAAGCAGCCTAATGATAACGGAGCAGGAGAAGGAATAATTGCTATTCAATGAGCAGTGCTCAGCTCACAAAGCTGGCAAAGTGAAATTTCAGCACTGCAAAGCCAGCACCTGAATACAAATGCGCCAAATTCCCCATTTATCAAATTATCTGAGTGGAAAATCGGATTACTGTATACAATATCGCAAAGCATTGTTCAAATCACAATTTGCATGCAAAAATGTGTGCATATTTTATCCAATGGAGGCCACAATACAGAAGCTACCACTGTACCCAGTTGGGCAGTAATGCAATAACTGTAATCTAATTTTCCTGAACATTATGTCATAAGGAGACTGATTTTAATTCTAATGGACAAATTTACATACATCAGCCTAATTTAGGACGCAGTATGCCACACTTAAGTACAGGAAACTGCCGAATAAGCCTGTAGATTAGGTGCCAATGAAAGATGGTTGACTTTAATGCTGAAATACGACTTGGCACCAACTAGCAAGCAGAAACTCGAAGAGTCTGGCTTTGCAAGCTTTGAGCTTGTTTGGTCTGGGACATAATTTGTTCAATCAGCTGCTTTTAGAGCTGGCAGATGCCTAATCAAATACACAGCCACAGCAGACTAGTTTGCAGACGGACCAGTTTATCACACTTGTCACTGGATCATGAGATTTGTTTGCCACATTCCATAAGTCTGAACAGATGAGAATTAATCTGGGAATATATATTATAAGCATTTACCCGTGATAAAGGATAACACAAATGGCAGTCAGGCAGGTTTCTGGGCAATTGTGGAAGTCTGCAGAATGAGTCAGAGACAGGAAAAATAAATGTTGACAGTTAACAACGTTTGCATTATATGTGAGGGGGCGACCATTTTGATTCTGTGTTAAATAAATAACTTCTTGGGTCGTTTTGGTGAAAGAAAAGAAATAGTTTTGGGCAGTGGTAAAAAAATGGTATGTAACATGGTTTTTTGTGATGTAGAAATTAATGAGTGGACATCAGACACCCAAAAGAAATAATGACTGTCGGCGTCACTGTGAAAGAAATGATTTCCCGTGCAAGAAAAGTCCTAAGTGCCCCCCCCCCCCTAATCAAGGGGAAGTGAATGATATACAGCTGAACCGAGCTGTAAGTGAACTATAGCTTGGTGTGCAAAGAACTGTATAAAGGAAAACATGAAGGTCTTCTTGGATTTGTGGACATGTTCTCAAGTAATACCCGCAGGCCAATACCTGTAGCATATTTCATATCTTTAAGCGGAATATTAGGGTGACAGCAGGCAGTGCAAGAATGACTGCCAAAATGGCCAACATGAAATGGCAGCCGTCTTGGATTTCGTGACATATTCCCAAGCAACAGTTACACCCAAGGGTGAATATCTGCATGAAATTTCATAAATGTAAGGGAAATATTAAGATCACAGCTGGCGGTTCATGAATGAAGAAAGATGGCTGCCAAAATTACCGCAACACAATGGCTGCCATCTTGGATTTCACAACACGTTCTCAAATTCAATATTCACAGGTCAATAACTGTACGAAATTTCATATCTTTTGGCGAAATTTTAAGGTCACAGTGGGCAGTTCAAGAATGAAGAAAGATGGCCACCCCAAATGTGCAGCCATCGTGGATTTCTGGACATGTTCCCAAGCAATGGCCACAGGCCAATAGCTGTACCAAATTTCATAACTGTAAGTGGAATATTAAGGTCACAGTGGCCAGTTCAAGAATGGCTGGCAAAATGGCCGCCACAAAATGGCAGCCATCTTGGATTTCTCGACATACTCCCAACCAATACCCACAGGGCAATATCTGTACCAAATTTCATAACTGTAAGTGGAATATAAAGGTCACTGTGGCCAGTTCAAGAATGGCTGGCAAAATGGCCGCCACAAAATGGCAGCCATCTTGGATTTCTCGACATACTCCCAACCAATACCCACAGGCCAGGCCAATATCTGTACCAAATTTCATAACTGTAAGTGGAATATTAAGGTCACAGTGGCCAGTTCAAGAATGGCTACCAAAATGGCCGCCACAAAATGGCAGCCATCTTGGATTTCTGGACATACTCCCAACCAATACCCATAGGCCAATATCTGTAGTAAATTTCATAAGTGTACGTGAAATACTAAGTGACAAATGGACACTTAACGAAACCTTAACTTGGATAGCAGTGTCACCACATGGCGATTTTAACTAATTAATTGTAATTAGCAAAACTAATGAGATTTGAGGAAAATCGTTGCATGGTTGAAATCCTCATGTGAATTCAAGATTCATAGTGTTATTAGTTGACAGGAAAAAGCCTTATGGTTGAGATGATATAGTTTCTTCCACAAATATATATATAGGATATCATAACAAGGAATTAATTGACTGCAGATCTGATTCAAGAGCATGACAGAAGAGATATTCTGCAGGCTTAGAAGAAATATGACTCAGTACTCAGCATTAATTGGCACTTCATTATCTGCAGGAAAGCTCAGCTCCTCAGCTTCCCTGCACCTCCTATGGTTACATTAGTAAGTGCGGAAATTTAATCAGCACCTCTTTTGCTTCATCCGATACTAATCTGCTCATGTCACACAATAGATGAGATCTAATAGACAGATTTCGTAGATTCGATTATAATTATCCGTTTATCACAATTATAAGAGTTTTGGACTGTTAAACACCAAGAAGTCCAAGATGATTATATTTGTCTCACGCAAAGAGTATATGAGACAATCTATGCCACTATTGTCAGACAGAAGTTCTCAGCGAGATTATGGGATATATTTGCAAAAAGGTATCCCAATATGAGATTAGAAGTAATACCAACACAACTGAACATGATACTGAAACTTTCGGTTGGTTTCTAGACTTCTAGGACTTCATGTAAGTGACTGTCATTCTCTGAAATGCTGTCAGGGCATAAAATCGCATCAATGAATAGTTACATCTTAGTATTCCCTAAGGTGACATGATATGGGATTTTTGCAACAAGTCCATTTTAGCTTCATCTTTACCAAATATGTTCATATAGGTCAGACAGAAACAAATCCTTTGGCAGAGATTACAAGAGAATATAGGGAAGTATGACATCACAAGCCACCACAATATATGTGAGGTTCAGACAATACTATGGAGATAAATCCTACACCACATAAAGCATAGTGGCATAGGCCAACATCCCTCTATTGGTTGTTAGGGAAGTCCTCTCTGAGCTTCTCTGCTAGCTGAGCTAATATCAAGGGCTCCATATCCGCCATACTGAGGCATACTCAGAAAGACTAGAGCAGCATTCTTTGTTACTGGGATATATATGAGTAACACGAGAACCTTGGGGTAATAGGTAAGAGCATAAAAGGAGATGTAATATGTAATATCCATGCAGTAATGCAGTTGTATTGGCATTGCCCTGTCCTCCACTCCTAATATTGGAGGTGGCAGTTATGTAGGGAATAATGTATGCCACAAATGGAATTATTTTCTTCAGCAGTCCTTTGAGAATTGCCGGAGACTGATAGAGTCAATTGGGGCAAACAAGAAAAGTGGAGACTGTTGCGCTGAGCTCAACGATCCACATCTATATAGGAAAGACACACAGAAAGAGATAACTGGAATGAGGTATACAGTCATAAAAGCAGCATCATCTATTAGACAGATCTATGAGGGGGTAACAATGGCTGGTTTAAAGAGCTCAATGATATAGGAGGCACCAATTCAGTCGCAAGAGACATTCGCAAGAGAGAGTCGCAAGAGAGAGTCGCAAGAGACAGTCGCAAGAGACAGTCGCAAGAGACAGTCGCAAGAGACAGTCGCAAGAGACAGTCGCAAGAGAGAGTCGCAAGAGACAGTCGCAAGAGACAGTCGCAAGAGCAGCAAGTTCTAGGAGGACTAAAAGTACCAAGAGATAATATCAAGAATTCAAGAGCTGGTTTGCGGAGCTGCATTATGTGGCAAGTCTCAACAATCTCGATTATAATGCAGTTTAGGGTGAAAATGAGCTTTTTTCGAAACCTGAAACGACAAGCGAGCTAGTTTCAAGAATTAGGTAGATGAGCAAGAAAAGATAATTCGATGAACTAATCTCTTAATTGGCTCTGGCTGGAGCAAACTGGTTTGGGATTGCTCATTTTACCTGCCTGAAGATCGATTGTAATTTAATCTTGAGTGCGCTCAATTAAGAACAAGACCTAGTTGAAGTACAATCGCGTAAACTTAAAATTTAGCGAGCTGCACCAACTCCAGTTCGGTACGAAAGTGGTCTTTGCGCTGTTCTCCATTGTCATTGGCAAGGTTTAGGAATAGGAGCTACAGTCTGCCACATTGTAGCAACTGGTTTCAGAACAATAGGCAATATTGTATCCAGACAAGGTTTAGAAACAGGAGCTACATTGTAGCAGGCAGTTAGTTCCAGAACAATAGGCTGGGTCTATATTATATGCTGACAGAACAACACTGTCACAACAGCCAGTAGAGTTATAGTTGCAAGAGCAGATCTATGCTACATTGTAGCAAGACGCTTGAGGCTGCCAGATTCAAACGAAGAGCAAGTCGCAAGAGAGATCTTGAGTTAGCAGCGAGAAAGAGCTGGGAGGGCTTGCGGCAAGAGCTCGCGACAAGAGCAGCCAGCAGCAAAACGGCGTTAAACAAGGAGACCTGTTGGGGCTGTGTATTTTGCAAATTGGCAGGCAATGTTCAATGCTCGTTTCCTAGGAAACATAATGACACGGAGACAGCAGCATCTCACAGCTGCCCCCAGTTTACCCCAGCCATTCATCACAGGCAAAGGCAAGGGGAAGGCAAGCTAAAGGCAAGCTAAAGGTTAGCCAAAGGCAGGGCAAAGGCAGAGGAGGAAGGCAGAGCAAGATATTAAGGCAACCAAGGGCATAGCCAGTAGTTCTAACCTTATATCCATGGCATGCTATGGCCTAATAGGCAGGACCTGCAGGTTACTGGGCCTGCTGCTGGTGCTACCTACTGCATCAATTGATAAGGGCAGTGTAGAATCTGTAGATGATAAATTCCTATTTCAGTCCTCTTTACAGGGCTTCCCATATCTGCCTATAAGTAAGATTTATAATATACAGTGGCAGCACATATGACAGTGTCCTACAGTTTGAGAGATATATAAATGCCAACAGAAAGACTTCCATGATACTGCATGCAGGTATTGTTGGCCTAATTAGGACCAATCCCTTAATATTCTTGTTTGCTAATAAGGAATGACTAATGAGACTTTGAACATTGTTTTTTTTTTTCTCGTTTTCTCTTTTTTAAAGTAGGTTTTTGTAAGCACTCTAGATCTGGAGATTGTGAATTTTGGTTTTGATTAATGGACTGCATTACATGATGCATGTTGCATGCAGCAAGGAGGCCAGAAAAACATGTCTGCTGATCATCTTTAAGCGAAAATATCAAGCAGAAGTGCTTGGTACATCAACTGCAGGAGTGGAGTAAGTTACTTCACCTTTCTTGGATACTACAAGAAGTATAATGTAACAAAGACATGTGTCCCATGGACTCCCATTGTATGAGAAGCTGCAGTTCTGAACAGCTCCAGCTCATCACTCACCAAGCAGCCTTTGCAGTTAGCAGCCTCAGTCCCCAACAGTCTTTCAATTGAGTCTTTGCAAGGCCAATGTATCCTTTTATTGAAAGTGTTGCGGATTGGAGGGCTGTGGTGAAACAACCACATTCAAACGATCCATCAAAATGTCAGAGAGGATTTAGGGGATCCCATGCAAAGCCCTCTCACATTTTGCATTTATAGATAAATACACCTCTTTCAATAACCTCTAGGGGGTATTTGAAAAGCTTACAAAAGCTTACAGAAGGTCCTTGCTCAGGATTGCTGCAGTGCTGTAGCTGGCAATTGATGCAATAGCTTAGAGAAGGTGCCCTCTAATCTTATTTTAGTGGTGCTTCAATCTAGAATAGCATGTGCCATGTGCCATGTGATTCAGGAGAAAGGTTTCATTAATGGTCGGAACGCCACCGTAAAAATGTTTCGAGCACAAGCAATTCAGGGAGAAATGCCAACTCGATTCTCAACTGAAAAATTTTCTTTTTCAATTTAGAACTGCATTTCACCCTTTCTATAAAGAAATATAAGGTTTGATGAGTAATTATAATAATTATATAAGGACTATCACTATATGTGAAAATAATAGTATTTGTTACAAATAATATTAAGATAGGTCTAAATTATGTACGTATCTGTTTGGTTTCATGTGTATAGGTCTGGTCCACATAAACGAGCCTCTTAGCAAGGATTAATAATGCAAGAATATATGTCTCATGGTCCAAGGTCTTATAAGCCAGTTAGTCTAGCCACTCTGCTAAGTGAGAACTGATGAGCGGAGTATTCCTAAAGGCCAACATGGTGACAGTGGTCTGCCTTGCTTATTACAAGTCCATCAATGTTGGATGCTGTGTCAACACAGTGCACCAACAACATGCGGGGATGCTGAAAGTGCATTGATGCTGAGCCGCATCAGTGTGCATCTGATGAGCACCTAGGGTCTAGCTGCAGCAGCAGGACATCCATCAGAGTGGCTACATTCAGCACCCTTGATACTGCAAATAGTGCCTCTTGCCAGCTACTTGTGACTCAAGCCACTGGCCAGGGTGTCCATTGAGGTTCCTTTGACACCCCATACTGTCACACTGGCCCATGAGGCATCCCACACTGCTCCAGCCGGCTTCAAGAGCCATTGACAATCTTAGGCGTATTTGATAAGGCCAAGACAACCACACATCCACTGTATGATCTGAATCTACATCTTTTCTGGTGTATATTGTTGTCACTTCTTTCTAAATGTATAATGTGTCCAACATATATATGAAGCTATTTTTGGAAGGTTCCGAATGTATTATAGTAAAACACAAGCCCACAGAAACACTTATTTATCCCTCCTCTCCAAACAGTGTTTGTCCAGACGATTCCTAGATATGAGCTTTAACTAACTGGCCTCAGTGTCAGGTGGCATCCTTTCGGCCAGACCGGCCCATGAGCAGAAGCAGGCACTCTGGCCAGCACAGAAAACCATTGACAATCTTGGAAGGTTAGACTTCTGAAGGGTATATTGTATAACTTAGGCCACAGAATCACATTTCTATATTGGTCAAGATTCCTCATAGATATGGGATGCCTTTGACACCTTCGTTGTCAGGTCTATTGCACATGAGGCACCAAAGCCTGTCCAGATCCCTCTGACGCCATTGACACTCTTGGGTGGCTCTACCAATACAGTATACTGTAGAACTTAGATCAACAGAATGACACATACAATGTACGCTTCTGACTTGTCAGGCCATGGCAGGGTGTCGAGGACCTTTTAGTGTGATTTGACAGTCAGGCCAATGACATGTCAGCCAGACCAAGGTGTCAGATGAGGCGCCTTTGACACTCCTGCTGTCAGAATGGCCCATGAGGCACTCAAGCCTGTTAAATCTGATCATCACTATAAGCACATATACTGTTTGTACATCTTTGGCTAGATAATCTCACAAGAGATCTGGCAAAGGTATAAGATTGTGTAGTCCTTCCTTTGTATAGTCCAGAAACTCCGGATATATTTGGGTGTTAGTTCAGTGTTATTTGTCACAGTGTCCGTGTGTCTTTGACACTCCCCTCCGTCAGACTGGTCAAAGAGGCTGTCCAGCTGGCTCAGAACGCCATTGACACTATTGGGAGTACAGAGGAAGTATATTCATAATGCACTTAATGTAGACACACAAAACATATATCTAAAGCTGTCCACTGGGCAGGATAAATGTCATGAATCTGTTCTTGCTAAATATCTAGTATTTTCTCCATACTTTTCAGGCTTAAGACTTTATTCTAGCCATGGTGTTAGAATGCTCTTGACATTGTCGCTGCCAGAATGGCCCATGAAGCACCTTCGATAGCCATTGACACTCTCAGTGGGTTTCAATGCTGTATTGCATGATGTACATGCACAGAATCACACTCTAATGGTTGGACAGAGACCACAGATTGATAAACCATACACTCATGGTCTGCTTCCTCTTTTCCCTATAATTGTCTCAATTTCATTAATTTAAGGTGTCCGACAAGGTGCCGATGACAGTCTTGTGACTCTTCTCATTATCGAAATGGCCCATCAGGAACCATAACAATCATGACCATCCTTGAAATCCATGGACACCCTTAATGGACACTCCCAAAGAACAGCTCTCTGTGTCCATAGTACTCCACACATATTTAACAGTATCACATATCTGGGGTGGGTATCTTCTTTCCATTCCTCTTTCTGTGGTATTTAATACCCTTGATGCTTCCTAATGAGATGAACTTTCTACACTGACAAGGGATAGACTTGAGCCGCTTTTTTTTGAGTGGCAAGATGAGGTTTTCGGTATTAACTTCAGCTGCGTCACAGCTTTTTGCGAAAAGAGGGCGCTTTCAATTTTTAAATCTATTTCCACTTTGGTGTTTTTCCCGGTCAAATCCTGCAGACACTATAGAATCCTTCACATACTCATTAAGAAACTCTTGCAGACACTCTGCATCTGTTGGTTTGACCTTACCACGACCTGTCATAGGATTCCCCTGGGCAAATCCACATGCATGACCTTGGGGAAAATGCAAGATAACACTTTGATCTAATCGTGACCTGCTTCCTAACAACCTCCTTGGCCAAGAGGCCTTAAAATGGCCAGATGCAAGGTGCTTATCAATTCAATGCCTCGTGAGGGACTGATCAAGATTGCCAGATCCATGCATTTCATTCCCTGGCTGCAGTACCATCCGCAGTGGTGTGGTTTCCCAAGAACACTTCCAATAGATAGCAGTTCTACTATTTAAACAGAATAGTGTGAATTAGATATTAGTTGAGATCCAAAATTTTATTTATTTAGCCTTCAAGACATACTTGACACATTCAAGTGTCATAAGTCCATAACCTGAATGCCCCATAAGAGACTCAGAGAATGCTGATAATAAATAACATCATGATTCATGTGAACTGGTTAAAATGTAAATGAAAATATAGGATTTTTTATAGTCCATTACGCTGATGAAGTCAGTCTCAACAGACTTTACAATTACACCCATGGCAGGCCTGTTCAAGCATGAGCCTTTCTCAACTCTGCGGGGAGCAGGTGAGCAGGCCTATAGTATACAGCCAGGTAGCCGTTTCCAGTGCACACAATGCTGAGTCACTCTACAATTGCCATCACTGCCAAGCACCCATTCACACCTGGGTGAAGTGAAGCGAAGAGTAAAGGAGGATCTGCTCAGTTCCTTCATGCCATGGTTGGGAGTTGAACCAGCAATGTCTCAGTTACCAGGCAAGCACCTTATCTATACAAGGCCACGGCACCTCTTGAACATGCAAATAGCATGTATTGGAAATGACAACAGCAATTCTAACAGCCAATTACCAGTGGCTTGCTAAGTGGGATGTGTTCTTCTCAAAGAAGAAGCTAGACCAGGTGCTGAAGTGTTCGCCTTTTTTTTTGCATGTGTGAAAACAAGAACATAAAGAATTTATGTACTTGTCTGGAAAAGACACCTCCTTGGCAAAGTGCTGTAATAGGAGCATTCTCAAGGGCGAAAGCACCGCTCTCCAAAACTTGACGACACCCAATTACACCATATAGACTTGCATGTTTCGGGATGTCTAGTCTCTGACGAGAGCATTATTGGGCATTAACATGCCTGAGAATCTCAGGCTTTCGTGTCACTCATCACAGAAAATCCCTAATGCATGGAAATGGCTTTAGTGGATTCAAATATCTCTTCAAGTTGATCCAGAGATACCTCACTTGAGGGGACACACAACTTGACTTTAGAGGGGCAGCCTGCCTGAGCCTGGGCAGGGGAATAATTTGGGGACATAAATTGCTGGCTAGATAAATGAGAGGCAATAAAGCAAGGGTGCAGAATGCAGGGAGAATTGAGTCACATGGGTTTCTTTTATGAAGGCAGCAATAAAGGACAATGGGGCAGGGGGCAGTTACTCGCCAGCTAGGATGATCAGGGGGCAACAGGGATGAACAGGGGGCAACTAGGACCTACAGCTCACATTCAGGGCCAACCTAAGGGGTGGGAACTGCAGGGCTATATGCATGACCAAGCCTCTAACTGCCCCCACAAAGACTCTGAAGCCTGCACTGCTAAGGCAGCTGGACCTCTGTAATCTGGCAGGCCATTAATCAGCTTGATTGGCCAGCGTAGCAATGCAAGGTCAAGGATCAGAGGTTGGATAAGCACCCTCCTCCTGCTGGCTAGCCTTCACTTCCCCTCCTGGCAAATCATCTCCCTGTAGCACAGGAGGCATTGCTAGCATTGCTCAGTGGGGTAATTACTAGGCCTGTCATCAAGTTGGTATTTGATCAATTAACTGAAAGGACTTAATTGAACAGATCTGACACATCATTTATAACAGAAATAATTTTCTCAGTAAAAATGTGACTCTTCGTTATCATACTGACACTGAAAATGTACGCGCACTTACTCACTTTCAAATTTTCTACATTATTATTACTATCGGGTTCTGATACCACATGATACTAGTGTATCAAACGTGACAAATAAAAGACAATCTCAAATACAATGTAATTGTAAGACAATGCACTCTCTTTTCATCACAAGTTCGCAACAGGTCTTTGGTCGCTTAATTAATATTTAGGCCTATATGATATGTGGTGTATCCTTTTGTATGAGATATGACAAATTTTACCACGAAAAGAATTGAAAGGTAATTTTACTGCCGATACCAGTCATATCGATTGTTGGATATTTAGTTGATCCATCATCCATGACAACCCCAATCACAGGATGGTGCAAGGTCCTCCTATGGCTTGCCATGGCATAGGCATCACAGAGGCATCAGCTGTGGCAGGATGACAACCATGCAGATTGGGGGAGAGTTGAGCCTAGGGAGCTGCCACTGTGGTCAGTCTAGCATCCTTCCTCTAGTCCCCTTCCCTAATAAGGCTCCACTCCTGTGACTCTGTGAGCTTAAAGCCCCGCTAGCCTCGTTCTTACCCAGGGAATCCCCCGGGAACCCCGTGACGTCATTAGCGTCTAATCCGTAAGCACGTGCTTTGCCTTTGAAATGTAACGCTGCATACTGATGAATTCATGGGTGATGTTGCTGCTGCTAGTAGTGCCACTGATGCTATGCAAAGAATGATTCTACGTAGAAGATCACGACCATCAATCAAACAAGCAAATCTAGGTTGCCGACACAGGCAGGGATGAGCAAGGGATTAGTTATTTACGTCAATAACACACAATGTGTAATTGGGTCAAGCTTGGCTCAGCTAAGTACAGACAAGCTTAGCAAATAGACATCTTCGCACGATTCATCCCTGTCTCCATGGAAAGTATTTAGTACTACCATGTAGAGTTCTCTCACCAGGGGCTTGGTGAGCAAGTCTGCTATGCTGTGTCTATAAATAGCACATCCTACAACCCCAGCTCTGAAACCAGGCTGTGTGAAGCTACCCCAACACCTTGGCCCTTGGCCACTGGTAATACCTTTGGCTGAACCGTCTAAGGTGCTGGGCATTAGCTGAACACACAATAGTACTATTAACTCAAGACTAGGGGAATTTATAACTCTTGTTTAGGTGTCTGCTCGATATTAAACACACTACAATTTACTGGCAAATGAGCACAAAAGGTCATTTTGATAATTTGAGTCACATGTACCGTACTTGAGGGTATTATCAGCACCTTAAGCAAAAGGAGGTCTCGGAAGTACCAAAATAAGGCCAAATGCCACTATAAGTATTCTGGGAACCAGCATAACAATTTTGCAAAATCCCATCAGACAACAACCCCAGTGAATCCAGTTCCGGTAACGGTGGGGACCTAAATGTAGATGCAGTCATTGGAGGGTATTATCAGCATATGGAGGGTATTATCAGCACATGGATGGTATTTCAAACAATTTGGTGCTTAGTAGCATTGTTAAAAGTGCTAGATAGTGCAGAAAATGGACCCGTTGTGAAAAGAATTATTTTCTCACCACGCGAGGTGCCCTGTTACCCATTCCTTGTCACAGCACAACTCAGACCATTGGTCTGATTGTGCTGCTAATAAGATAGAAATGTGGAATTTATTAAACTAAAACTAAATATATGGTGTAACGTACTTGTGAGAATCTTATGCAATTATAAGGTGAAAGATACCAAAATGCTAATACCATTCCAATGCATTTGCCATATATACTCAAATAAAGGACCCCCTCGAATAGAGGCCCCCCTCAAATAGAGGCCCTGGGTAGGTGCTGATAATACCCTCCATTCTGCTTTTACGGGTTACATTTTCAACACTCCTCCCCCATTTGGACAGTGCAACGTGTAATTACTCAAAAATGGGCATAATGCCTTGACAGGGATAGGAGCTAATGTTTGAGACCAAATTCCAGAGCCCAGCTTCCTGTTTCAGCTGATTGGGACAGTCAACACAACTAAACGTCCTTTTATTTCGGGAGTTAAAAATGACGTGTTAAACAATGAGGTATTATTTCTTGTGCAGAAACATGCGATCTGAGGCCAGTTAGGCCCTTAGTTAGGTTGTGATGACTATCAAAATCCTTTAAGAATTGCTTCATGAAAATTTATGAGTTTCGGCAACAAGACATGTGTGCTTGACTAAGTTTTAAACAAGCAAAACCTTCCAGGGGTGCTGATAATACCCCCCTGCTGATAATACCCTCAATTACGGTACATTGAAATGTGACTATCTCAGACAGATGCTTGTAAAAGAACACCACAATGGCGTGGCATCATTAAGAATCTTTCGCATCATAACTGTAAAATAATAACTTAATCTAATAAATTTCAGGCTACTGAAAAAGGCTGGGATGAGCAAGGGATTAGCGACTCACAGTCAATACTTTGTGTAATTTTGTCAAGCAAAATGAAGCATCAAAGCTTAGTGAGACAAAACCTCACAAGCAGCTTCCTATAAGTCACAACAGGATGATTCCTCATCCTTTACATTCAATCACAAACAAGCCTCATAACATAGACTTAGTCCTGAGAACTATTCATGTGCAAAACAAAAGAACTTTTTCTATGCTAAATCATGTGCCTGCTGCTGTTTAACACACACTGTGAATACAAAAGAAAGTTTTGTGCGAGTGTCACAATGACTCAATGCGCAAAGTGGTGAGGACATGGAAGATGACTGTCATCAATCATGGATGGATGGATTGGATTAAGTAGTTTTATGTTTTGTAATCTGTACTCAATACCACTTATACTAAGAAACAGACAAACCAATGAGCCCAAGTAATGAGCCATAGGCTGGTATTGAACCAGGGACCAAGTGATTGGAAACCCAGTCTACCACCCAGCATTCTAACCAGTAGGCCTTCACAATACATTGTAGTAGTTTATCAACATTTTATACAGGCCTTGTCAATGAGCAATCAATGTTAAAATACATTGAATTTTCAAACACTGTTGCCATCACTTTTGCCAATGACTCTGCAATACTTATAACCATCAATCCACTACATACTGGCTGCTGAGTGTTGACACAGGCCGGGATGAGCAAGGGATTAGTAATTTATGTCTGCAACACACTCTGTGTGTCAACAGTAGCCAAGGAGACTAAACAAATGAGTTAGTCTATGTCTCCAACATAATCATATATCCAATAGAACCTTTCTGAAGGCCAGGAATCGCGAAGATTCAATCTTGTCGTCAAAGCAAATACAGATTTAGCGCTACATCTCCAAGTAAAGACAAGGTCCATAGAATTGTGTTCATGTATATTTTGCCTAATGTTTGTTCATCATAAGGAGAATGACAGGATTCATACACTGATCAGCCGTGCCTATAGCCCATAAAAGAAATCTAAAGAGCAAAGGCGTTTGATGGAAAACAAACAGCAATTATATTTCACGATGATGACACATCTTTTAAAAGGAGGCATATTAGGCATATGAAAGGTGCTCTTATCATGCTGAAATGCAAAGGAAGTTCACTGCACAAAGGACGTGTAACAACTTTTTCTTTTTAATTTGATACACACATCTACTCAATATTCTGTGGATTCAAAGACCTTTTACAGTTTCAAATATAGGCCGTATACTTTTTGCACAATAGTTTACTTGAGGGAGGTGTATAATAAAGAGAGAACAGTATTGTCTGTGTAAGAGGATAATGGCCAAGGTTCAACAGCTGGGATATGGACCAAGAATGTATTGTAGCAACCAGAGACAATTGTGAGACATTCAATGCACAATTTATACTGTAGCACAGTATGAAACATTATAAAGAAAGATGCTTTGAAGGTCTAATTGTCTAATTGACAAGGACAACATCAATGATTTATCAAAATAGGACACAAGTCTGGACTTGGGAGTTGCAAAACTGAGCACTGAGGTTCACACTGTCATCTATGATAGTTAAATTAGTTGCAGAAGTTAAAGCTTCTACCAAAAAATCCACACTGTCCAAAACATTGATTTTTTATACACTGAACTCAACGATGGTCAAGAATTCAGTGAAATGACAATGCATCAAATTTGTGACATTTTCAAAAAAAAGATTGGCAAATAAAGAGATGTTTCCTGACATTGAATGATTCATGAGCAGCGAGTTGATGTTACATATTTCTATTTATAAATTATCATGAAGTTCTATACAAATGACAAATGTCGATTTATTGTATAACCAGCACAATCCTGGAAATCCTCATTACTTAATTTTGTAGATCATGGCTATCGAGGTTGCAACAAGTTTGTAAAGGATATAATTATATATTCATAATTATAGAGTCCATAATAAAATCAGTGCTGTTTATATATTTTCAAGTCACAAAATGCATTAATAATGTTATTTATCTCAGAGGAAATCTTTTTTATACTCACCGCTGCTGTTCTATGACTGTTTGATAAAGTCCCATGTGTTTTTTTCTGGTATGAAGGATCATTAAGATCCACCCAGTAGCCATCGGCACTGGGCCCTCTAAGAGTTTTTGAATCGTAATATGTATGATTATGCTCCTGAAAAAAAAAAAAGAAAAAGGAATATAAAGCACAAATTATTGATATTTTAGAGACAACAACATAATAATCTTTTATGGATCAATGACAATCTACAGTTATTCTACACACGCCAAATTAGAATTCATTTTGCGAAAGTGCCAAATGTCAGACAAATAGGAATCAGTTACTATCGTCAGTTGCAATCAGTGTCCATTACATGACAAATGCTTGATATTTAATTTTATCATGATACAAATGGGAATCCATGAGTTTGAATCAATTCAACAAATATTAACAAAGGCTATTCTAAATTTCTGATCAGTAATGGCCAACATGAATGCTTAACTTTATATTTAGCAAATACAAAAAGTTTGAATCAAATTAAAGTTATTGAACACATGTTACTGAGTGTATTTATGTTTAATATTTTGACTGTGGTCTTATTCACTGATTGTGTACTTATGACTGATTGAGACTATATTAATGTACAAGTATATTTGGTGTACACAATTCAATAGTTCAATGCAGGGAGTATAACATTACAGATGACTCATTTATGTTGTTTAGATACCAGGCTAAATATTTGCACAGCCCAGACACTTCATAAAGGAATCATTAGCAATGTAAATGTTATCACATCACACTCTCAGCTCATGATTCAACTGGTGCAGACCTGTCAATCAATTTTATGATATTGATATGAAAGTTAGATCTTAGTACCTACCCCCAAAATTCATATTCAATCAACCCTGTCATTATTAGCCTTTTCATGTTATAATTGAGTAAAAAAACATTATTTACATATGTAAATAAGCCTATGTATATCAAATTATAGACATTAAATGTGAAAAGACTTCTGTCAATTAAATTTGTAAAAAAATTTCAGAAGTGTCATCACTAATTGAATATTTTAAATTTTGAATTTTTTACATAATATATCATATCAGGAATATTTTCTTCAATTTCCCATTCCCCTGAAATGTTTTTCGAGTTAATAAATTAATCAACATTGTCAAGCACAGGTGTCCAAAATGTGCAAACATTTTGAATTGGCCAAAATATAGATTTTTGAAGTTGACAAATTTTTTATGTAAACTTTCATGTCTTAGTTCCCTTCTACTTGGGTTTACCAGAAATAGCATACTTTCAGGCAAATAACAGTGTTCTTTGCTGCACATTGCACCTGGAGTGTTTCCCTAAAAGAACCTACTTCTGGCAGCCTGACATCGATATGAATGAGTACAAACCTCTTCTACAACAGTTTCTTCGTGAACAGGAGGCAGGGTAGAATTATTGGGAGGAACGGAACTTGTAGATTTAACAGTGGTGCTAGTAGAACTGGTAGAAGTGTTTGTAGGACTGGTAGAAGTGGTCGGACTGGTAGTAGTACTGGTAGAAGAGAGAGTAGTATTGGATGGCGCTTTGGTTGATGCTTGTTGAGTAGTGGTGCTCTCACTGTTCCCAGAAGTGGTGGTTTCGTTCAACGAGGACTGCACCACTTGTCTCCTCAAGCGTACTAAGCTATTCTCTGGAGTATATCCATGGTAACCAAAGTCTATTTCCTCAAAATCATCAACCGCTTGCTCTTCTACGCTATATGTTACATCTGAAAAAGAATAAAGGACATTATAAGTCATTATTTCGAGATAAAAAGTAAAAGCAAGAAACTTATTGACACACAGCAGACTAGAAATACTGTCTGACATTGAATGTAGATGACAAACGCCATGGCCAGAAAGTTTGTAATATTAATACATGGTTCTGTAAGAGGATGCAGTTGACCCAGGGATGGAAAAAAAATTGTAATTTGCTCTTCCACATCAGACAAAACAGACTGACAATTGAAATTTTAGAAGTGCTGCAGAGTGAAACTTTAAAATTTGTTTGTTGAAGAACAACGCAATGAAAAAGAAAATATTGTAAGTTTAACCTAATTTACAAAATGTAAGAAATTTGCTAAATGTCTCCAAACCAGGCCATTATATTGAACTCTTCCATTTCTCAACAAGTTTTAATCTATTTTCCTTTGTATCAAAATGTTGTGACTCAAGAATTTAACACAGTTACAACTTCATTCAAGTAAAACAGTCTTCTTCTATTGGTTTCTCAGTTTTAGAATCTGATTATCCCTCACAGCTTGTGACATTTAAATGAGGGAAGCTTTCACAAAAGCTTAGCATTTAAAATGTCGCAAATACTTGAGCAGTGTTGAGACTCCTTATGGATGGTTAAAAAACCTCCTTTCATATTCTTCAAATCCATCTTTCTTTTACCTCTCAGAAAGAATATACATTTACATGAGAGGTATCTCGAGGACACAATTTTCTCCCAGCCACATCTTTCATCTCTCGGTTTCTCATTAGTTTCACTCGAACCAGAGCGCAATCTGCGGTGGACTTTTTCGGCACATGGAGAGCAGCTTATGAAGTGATTTATTCCCATAGACTGGAGCTCACAGTCAAAGCCTTAAAGGCATCACTCGAGTTCACTCTACTTAAGTTGATCGATAGTCACACCCAATTGCTGGCCATTTGCTGCTAAAACTGCACTCCACAGCCTCTCACAATCAGTAGGAACACACCGCGTTACACTGTGTGCCCAGTTAACGCCAGACCTTCGCTTTGTAGCAGATTCAATCAGTATCTGATATTGGCCAGTCACAAACTAAGCAAGATAGGCGAGGGCTTTTATTGATGCCATTGATGCCATTAGGAGTAGATCAGGCAGAACACAACAGCTATGAGACTGAGAGAGCCAAGCTCAATATACATCATAGAGTGAAAAGATAGCTGGGGAGCAGTGGGAAGCAGGGCAGAAGGTCAAATTTCTGCTGGTGGCACAGACTGGCAGTCCACTTCATGGCCAGGGCAGATAGCCAGGGTCCAGAAACCAACTGGGGAAAATTAGCCCACAGACATGCAGCCCATGATCCGTGAGGGACCTATGGGGAAGCAGATAGCTGGTGGCAGGAGAACAGCTGAACTGCAACAGGCCAGGGGACAGGCTATGGACAGGCCAGTTGGTCGAATATGGCCCCAGCTGAACTTCTACATCTTGCCCACTTGCATGGCTGCCATTGCTGCTGCCAATCAATAGCAATAGGAACTCGAGGGCCTTATAGGCGAGTTATAGGGAGCATGGCCACCGCCTAACTGCCCATGTAGATTCATCTGTGGATACTGTGGTCATCAAATGCACACTTGTTCTTGCACTTTGTTCGGTAAGCACTATATGAGGCATGGCCCGGAGTGAACCGGGGCGAATAAACCAATGGTCCCACAGGAGAGCCCTGGGTAACCCGAGCCCTCCAAGGTTGTCTGCGTGTTGACACTGAGGCATCGGTCCGCAATGTCAGCATGTCAAGGTCTCTCAAACCTCAACCACAAGCTCACCAAGAGAATTTGCAGATGCCTTGTCAATGGTATGGATACATACTCTGTAGCTGAATGGATCGTACTCCGACCAGCGTCAAGTTAGATTCCCAGACATGGCGAAATACATAACAAATTGCACTGACAGGTTTTCTGTTACGATAAACTCAGTTTTCGTAATCACTGAATCGTTGTTGCGATTTTTAGCATGCCTTCATTCTCTCGAATCCTGAAATTAGTCACATGAATAAATTGGAGAAACCATCATCAAATACAGGACAAAATTGGAGAAACGTCATCAAATACGTCACCACCATCAAGACCAACGTCGCGACCCCAGACTTCTGTTTGGCAGTTGAAGAACACCAAACCAAATTATGGTAAATAATCAATAACATTCACAGTCTTATTATGCATCCAACCACTAACAACTATTTTAAACCTGTAAATATGGTAAATATTGATTGCCACAATTTGGCTTAGCAATCTTTAACTGTGAATCGGCAAACACTAGGATGATCCACAACCAGCCTCATACTCTCAGTCAATTTGCAAATTCTAAGGATGCATAGCTATTGCCAACTTATTGGATTGATAATAAGCCAACATAGTCTTGCTACACAAGGTTGCCAAGATAATCGATCACAATGTAAAACATAGACAAAACACCAACAATATTATGGGAATCTACTAAATTCTGCAATAATTCCTAAAGCAAACAAAATTTAGATTTCACGTGTTGTACATCATCTGAGTACACGGAGTACATAACCTAAGCTCTAGACCTTCGTGCAAGTACACCGAGTACAACATCATCAAAATGAGCCAGGGGACCGTGATCATTTGCAGCACGCACAGAAACATCACTGAGAAGCAGACCTGCTCTGACCGGGGCAATCAGGACCAGAGAAATCACACAGGGCAAGTTCATTAGCCAATCATACAATATTGCTGGCCGCTGCCCATCGACCATTTCAGTGATGATTTGGATTGAAGTATTTTTAAAGGCGGCACGCAGCAGGCCAAAAATACTGACAGGCTCGTTAGCCGCAGCACTTATAAATTGGCTGGGTCATGCAATATGCATCGACCGGTTCAGCCAAAGCATGCTAAGTGCAACAACAAAAGACCTTCGTCACCTAATTGGAGAAACGTCATCAAATACGTCACCACCGTCATGACCCATGTCGCGACCTCAGATGAGGACCTCCGTAAAGGACGTCATGACCTAGTTTAGGAGGCAGGTGACCTCGATGTGGCTGCACGAGACTAGGCCATTATCAACCTCAGCTCAACAAAGCAGCGATTCATTGAATTTACATGCATTACTAGCCTCCATTAGATTCTGCCATGACACGACTTGGTAATCAGCTTAATTTTGTAGCAGAGCAGTTTGAATAAGCGAGCTTTGGAGGTTTAGTCAGATTATTCGGAGACATAACTTATTCCAAAGGAATTCCAACGCTCGTCTGCGACCTTCATGTACTCTCTCTACATTCTAGAATATTATATTCGCCTTCGCCACAAAGCAATGTCACACTTATAATGTGAGAAAAATAACAAGAGTCAAATAGTTCAAATGTGTTTGAACTTCAAAATCCAACAAGACATATATTGGACCCAGTCAAAACTTCTTCTAGAGACCGACAACGACAAAAATTTAAACCACTTCTCATACACAACAACAGCTGCTGTGTATATTCACAGCGTAGACTAGACAAAGCCTATTCACAAGAACAAAGGAACACAATATTATGCTAAAGAAAGGAAGTTCCCTGTGGAGAAGAAAATATATGCAAGATAACAGGGCATCTATATATGGACAAGTGGTTCTTATGGAGATGTGCATCATAAAGATGAGGCCAGCTGGGACCTAGTCTCTCCTGTCAGAGCAGTCCACACATCAGCTTGGATTAAGCTGAGAATAATATGCTCTGAGGTACGAGGGCTGTTTCCACTTTCCAAAAACAATGTACAATGTACATCATCATTCAGATGTTGGAGTAGGTCTATATTACGAACTATGAGGTCAAATAGTCTGAGTATGCGCCTTCACAAAGGAAAAGCTGTGACAGCGGATTTCATCAGCCAAAACTTCCTATGGAGACCATGAAACAAATACATTGGTATACTTTAAAGTTAGTCTTGTCAAGCATACTAACTGGGAACTAAATTTAGAGTGGCACTGTGTCACAGCACTGAGGCTCATTTTTGCATTACATCACTAGTGAAATGGCTCGACAACAAACAAGATTTGTCCAAAATTTCGGAAAGTATGTATAAGTGAAGAAAACATTGAGCAAAGTGTCTTAGAGATCACAGAACATCTCAGGTTCACTTTGGTATGTTTGTTTGTACTCTACCACCTCTGAAGCAGAGCAATCATGTGAAACGTTAGTTCGCATGTGGGATGAAAAGAACCATAGGTAGACTGCAACAGCTGCAGTACCCGATACATATGTAATATACTCAGAGCGTAGACAAAGCCTATTTTCATCTGAACAAGGGAACACAATATTATGCCAAAGGAAAAGAAACACCCTGTAGAGAAGATATATTATATGCAAGATAAGAGGGCATCTATATATGGACAAGTGGTTCTTATGGAGATGTGCATCATAAAGATGAGGCCAGCTGGGACCAAGTCTCTCCTGTCAGAGCAGTCCACACATCAGCTTGGATTAAGCTGGGAATAATATGCTCTGAGGTATGAGAGCCGTTTCCACCAACAGATAGACGTTTAGCTGTGTACATTCAGCCAATGAAGGCTTCACGTGCTGCGACTAGCAATTGTGACAATCCATTAAGGAACAGACTCAACAGAGTAACTGCAACTCTCAAAATACACTGTGTACATCCAACATATTGTTGAAATAGGAGGTGGAAAGGGAAATAGACTGAATCTGTAGTCACTGCAAATGGAAATAGCAAAACGATACACATTTCTGCTGCAGCAAAAGCAACTGATGGACTGATCTTGGCTCGATGAAATGGATTTTATGTCCAAAATTTTGGATCCTGGGGAATCGCACAAATTTACAAGTAGTTGGCTGTCCTAGAATCTTTTTAAATTGTGGGATTGTCAGTGCCAGAAGAAATTTTACCATACCTGGTATCGGAACAGGTCGCTAGCCTGTTTTTATCATCCTTAACACATAGATCTTTCCTTTCAACTTCCATTGTCTCAGTACCATAATTAGTTATACTCCAACTGTTAATAAATGTATAGAATATACGACTGCACATATAGAAGACACAGTTCCACATTCCACTAGAAGCAGTAGAGCAGCAGAAAGAACAGACTATTTATGTATTCTTACAACCGCTCTTCCAAAAGTGGAAATTGTTCTGCAGCAGCTTTGTTGCTAATGGTGACGAATCTTGCTTTTAGCCAAATAGAGAGAAATTCATAGCTGTGTATGCCTCACACTCACAGTCAATATGAGCAGTTCCTAAAGTGAAATTTCCTACAGCGAAGTCTTGTAGATCTATGGAAGAACAAGTTGTCAACACACTCAACAGAATGAGATGTATGATTTCGGCGGGGCAGGTTACTTTGCGGAAACATTCATCAGTTTCCAGTATACGCTGTAAATTTGGAAAGGAAGGGAAGGGAAGGGAATAATTGATCTCCGAATGGAAATCGAATCCTGGAACGGTTAAACCATCCAAAGCAGATGAGACAAAAACCAAAAGATGGATGCAAAAAAATTTAATATGAAACCTTCTGAGACGCGAGTTTGGCTTTCCAGTTATTCTGTCTAGTCATAATGCCCTTCTTGTACCGTAGTTGTACGATCCTTTTCGAGAGCAAGACTACACAGAACCATGCAAGTGGGTAACAGAAAATAACAGTCCTTGATAAGTAGATATTCCTGGTTTAGGAATGAAATAACCAGATTTACATTGTATAATGTATCCAATGTCATCCATATTAAGCTCCAAAACAGCAAGATAGGAAAATAGCAACAGACACATCTTATGCTTGTGGATGCTGGGAGGAAGGAGCATGCTGAGCCCCAGACTAAGATGGAAGCTTATCAGGGTTCCCACAAAATTTTACGACGGGAATTCCATGACTTTTCCATGACTTTCCATGACCAAATTTCGGATTTTCCATGACCAATGTTTTACTCGTTGAGGTTGAGATTCACCCCGAAACGAATTCACGCGATGACCTTCGTTCACTGTCCGGCCGTCCGATCAACTATCTGACTACCATAAGCTACCAAATGTGCTAAATTTTAGCGCGAATCGTAGTAAAAATGTGAATTTTCCATGACTTTTCAAAATATTTTGAATTTCCATGACTTTTCCATGACTTTCCATGACCACTATTTTTTCCATGACTTTCCCTGACTTTCCATGACTGTGGGAACCCTGCTTATGCATGCAATAAAGAAGAATTGCACTCTAACCATGGAACCTTTGGGGAAGCATGTGACATGAATCAAGGCTGAGAGATTGTATCGACCCAAGAGCATATCATTTAGGCAATCATTTAGGGGGGGGGGTTGTGAGGTCTGAAGACAATATCACAGCACAATTCAGCCAACATCTAATAGAGAAGGAGCTAATGAAGGAGGTTTAAAGTCTGGTATTTATTGAAGTCTGGTGCAAAGCTCAGGGGAGCTAAGTATAGGAGCACAAATAGGAGCAAAGAATAAGAGCATAGAATATGAGCACACAGGAGAGTAAAGAGGAGCAGTGTTAGAGATGCTAGCCCACAGGAGGTGCAAATGAGAGCATCGGATCTACAGTTTCCTGGAACAGCTGAGTTCCAAGACACTGTGTAATGACGCTGTGTAATGACAGGGCCTTTCACACAGCACATCAATGGCATGTACACACTCCACACAGCCCACAAAGTATGGGAGGATGTTTACACATCACTGGCACTGAAAGAGAACATGAGACACAAACAGTTCACCGGGACTCAGCATCAGCGACCTTCGGTGCATTAGAGATGCCCATAGCTGTATAGTCCGTAAGGTCGATTGTCTCTTTTTCTTCTCTCCATACAAAATCTCTTGATCTGGGATATGTTTATAAGTGGAACTTTACCGAAGGGCTTGCCTCTTATCACTTATCTCACTGTTTATATATCAGTCCATCCATAATATTTTACTTTCTACCTACCTATACTAGTAGAGATCTGCGCGGTCACCTTTTTCCTGCCCGCAAATTTTCCACATCCGCACTATCTTACCCACACTTGTAAGGCGCCCTACAGTATACAGTGAGCCTCTTCCTAGACATGTCAAAGGCATTTGACAGCATAAAACATGAGACGTTATTTAAGAAATTGGAATTTTATGGCATAAGAGGCAAAGTTCTTTCATGGTTTAAGAGTTACCTAGTCGATCGACATATAAGAGTGAAATATAAAGATGTTACTTCAAATAGCTATTTAATGCCTTATGGTACCCCGCAAGGCTCTGTCTTGGGCCCACTTATGTACATAGTGCTGGCAAATGATCTTGTCAAATGCTTGAAATTCTGTGGCTGTGTAACATTTGCAGATGACACGACTGTCTTTGCTTCTGGAAAAAATTTAAAGTTTTTATATAGAAAGGTGAACGCAGATTTGGAGAATCTAGCTGACTGGTTCAATAGTAACTCTCTTACGCTTAATGTTGATAAGTCAAAATACATCATTTTTCGAACTAAAAGGAATGAAGTGGCACATCATGGTAAAATAAAGTTAGGGGGAAAAGAGATAGAAAGAGTCAGTAACATAAAATTTCTAGGCATTTCCGTCGATGAATTTTTAGATTGGAATACACATGTTAAAAATGTCATAAGAAAAATAGTAGCTGGCAACTACAGTCTTAGCGTGGTAAAAAATATTCTCCCATCTCGAGTTAAGCAACAGATCTATCACTCGAATATTCAAAGCCACTTGAACTATGCATTGAATGTGTGGGGCCCAATGTTGAAAATTAAAGATCTAAAAAATATCAGGAAACTACAGAATAGAGCTGTCAGGGCTATCTTCAATGCAGGAACAAGAACTAGACTATTGCCTTTATTCAAAAAAGCGAAAATACTTACAATAGAGGATGCTATACAGTTAAGTCTTGCTAAAATTTCATTTAGGTATGTCAATGACACCTTACCTCCAAGAATTATTAATTTGTTTGATGTCATAGATCACCAGTATCTTACCAGAAATAGAAATCTTTTACGAGCTCCGCATCATACAATAGAACAATATAATAAAAGTTACTTAGGTCGAGCACCAAACATTTGGCTTCATCTAGATGAACATCTAAAGAATTATAATAATATCAAGTGTTTTGCCAAAAACTATGTGATATCGAAAGTGTTACTTTATTGAAATTTCACATAAATATTGATGTTCTGTTTTTACTTTTATTTTATTTTATTTTTGTATTTTTTTTTTTTTCTAATATTTTCTTGATATAAAAATATATGTTTACTTATCAAACCATTTATTCCTTGTATATATTTTGTGTGTGTGTTATATATTTGTCTACTAGTAATAGGGGTGCAACTTTAAATAGTTTATTAACTCTGTTGTGTCCCCTTCTTGTTGTTATTTGTAAAATAATTCGCATTTTGTAATTATCATGTAAAATGTATGCGTTCTGACAACAAGATAAATAAATATCTATCTATCTATCTATCAGCAGCCTATGACAGCCACAATAAAATTATAACAGCATAATTCCATTATTTCCAGTTTTCCACACCCATTTTATAGGTCATTTTATGACATCTTTCCTGATTACAGACAACCCTGTAGTTGTCTTAACACCCACAGCCTGGTCCTCATAAATGTTATTGGCAAAAGGTAATAGAAGACTGGAATTGGCAAATCACACATCTGTCTGGCACCAGCAGCCTTTTCTACACTTGGATGGCAAGTTTATAGGCCTAGACCATGCATTCCATTATCCCATTCCCTTCTTTTACCACCATTGGATTGAGCCAAGCACTTTTGGAGAGCAAAAAAGAACCCCCACCACAAAGAACAGACTGCCACTAGTCTGCCAGACTGCATGCATATTGATGGCAATGAAAAATTTCATTAAAAATCACATCTTTGAGACCTTAGAGATTCAATCATTGATTGAAGAAAAGAGAAAAATTTAAAAAGAAAGAAAAAAGGAAGAACTATGTGGAAATGTGAAGTCATTCAGGTCACAAGAGCCAAATGCAAAGTGATTTGACAACAAAGGAGGGTGGGATTGTGAACCAATGTTTAGATTTAATGAAAGTTCCCTGAAATGCCAAACAGACGAAAGATGGGTCTGAAGGGGGCCCTTGAGGCAGGTCATTGACCTCTGAAAGGAAGGAGTTGATTCAAGATGGAGGATTGAAGAAAGAGAGAAGAGGGCCTGAGAAGGACCACAAGAAAATCCTAAGGATGAGCACAAGAGGTCAATTTGGGGTCCAATTGGAGGTCTAGGACAGGCAGAAGAGGTCCCCACCCAGTCCAGAGGAGGTAATGGCAGTCCAGCAGCCTGGAAGCAGGTCCAGAAATAGGGGGTGATCATTCATATTACTCACTGTCATGAGAGATGAGGGTGGCCAACATTGTAAAATCATACTGTAAAATATATGGTTTCTGATGGGAAGTAGAAATCCAAGACAGCTTCAATGAATATCCCCAGAAGGTCCTCATATAAAATACACCAACAGCTACAAACTAAACATTTCTGCAGAACGAATCTAGAATTTGTAGCAACCATTGGAAACCCATAGGCCAACATTTGAAGCAATTTTGAGACAGCATGTTACAGTAAATTTGTCAAGTTTTGCCAAATTACAGAGAAGTTTTGTAGTGTAGCTAGGTGGCAGGTCAGGAATCAAGAGGACCTGAAGAGGACCTAGAAAGGATGACAGTATGGCAGGACCTCTTGCACTGTCCAATGGGGCAGCAGAGGGCAGCAGAGGGCACTGGAGCATGGGTCATCCCCATCACCTCATCAGTGGGCAGAGTGAGCACAGATGAGACCTCCTAAGAGATGCTGCTCCAGAATCAGTGATGGGCTGACGCTGTTACTTTGCTGCTGGTGATGCTGTCAGAAATATCACTGACGAGCTGTCACTGATGCTGTTATTGCTATCTTTTGTCACAGATACTACTGTTTGTTGTTGTCACTGTCACTGATGGTGTAAATGAAACCGACATCAATGACGGCATTCTTTATACCTATAATGCTGTTATCATAAAATTAATTGGCTTCTGGCGTTAATGATGCCATTCAATGTTGAAGATATTGTAGTTGATGTTGAGTAATGAGCACTGTCAATGATCATTAAATGCTGCCTGGGCCAAAATTAATGGTACTGATTCAACTACGTTATAATTTATAACAACTGCACCTTTATGTTTGTGGCTAAATCTCATCAGGATACCATCGCTGATATTATATGACAGTGACCCTGCTTTTGATGCCACTACATCATTCTTTAACTAATATATTAGATGTGCAGTAGTGGTCATCAGTTGCTGATGACGTTGCTGTGACACTAATATGTGATGTTATCTAAAATGTTGTCATATCGAACAGTTTTTGTTGAATGCTATTATGAAGTTTTATCACTGCTGTACATGATACTGCTATTCTGCAGTCACTGAAGCACAATGATGTGTCGCGGCTGTCTATGATACTATTGCTAGTAATGGCATTTAGTAATGCTGCTGTCAGTGATGTCAGTTGCTGTCAGTGATGTTAGATGCTGTCAGTGATGTCAGCTGCTATCAGTAATGTTGGCTGCTGTCAGTGATGCTACAGGATATTGTTGCTGAAGCTGGGAATGGTGCTTCTGCTGCAGCCGATGATGCCACGGATGCTATAGCTAGCCCCGGCAACTTATGGCCTTCTAGCCTCGTTGGCTATGCATTAGCACGAATTCCTACTTAACATCAGACCGTCATGGCTTGTCCCTTCTCCCAACAACCTCCCGTATTACCCCGCCAATCTAAACACTTGAGGAAATCCCCAGCAGAATGGGATGCCCCACCTTTTTGCCTGTTGATTTAACGTGACCAAAAAAGATCCACATATCTCCGGGACAAATTTCTCCGCGGGGAGTTCCAGCAACTTGCAGCAATTGCCCGTCCCCTGGGAATTCCCGCATGATATTAAGACGAGAACTGTCATCACACGCTCCAGCAAGACGTTAAGCTTAAGTTAAGCCGAGAAGTTTCAAGACGGTGACTACGTGACAAATTCATGACAAAATCCTGACAGTGTGACATCTCACTCTGCGACGCACCATCACCAACTCGCCGTATCACCATTACGTTATTTATAGAAACTAATGGCGGTTACTTGTACGCAGTTGCAGTTTCGTGTATAGGCGTAATCCGAATCTTGACAGCGAAAGGAAGGCGGTGATGAAGACCTCAGACTTGTCATTACTCGAGTATGGGCACGACTGAGAAAGACATCAGACAAGTCACAAGAAATAGTAATAAGACTACCTGGTCACAAGATCTAGTCATAAGACCAAAACGTCCAAAAGATGAGAAAAGAGACTGGCACAAGACCTTGCATGGTAGCTCAGCATAAGCCAGACAGCAAAGAAGTATTTCAGAGAAAAGTAGTTGCCACAACAATTACAGAAGAGCAATAACGAAGAGGTCATGCAAGCAGAGCCAAGTAATGAAAACTGGGAAGTTGGGAAAACTAGCAAGCAACAGAAAGTAAATCTTATAATGGACAGCAGTGAAAAGGCACGGCGGAAAGTAGTAGAAAGTCATGGTAAGTCTGGGAACATTGAGGAAAATAATGGCAGTGGTAAGCAAACATTTGCTGACAGGGGCCAGCAATGGCAGTGCTACTTACTCAGGGTGAGTGATAATAATTAAGTGAAAGGCAATGAGAGGCATAGAGACAAGAAGTGGAAGTTAGTGACAGTAAGTGTACAATGGAAAATAGCAGCAAGCCATGGCTAACAGTGGCAAACCATGACAAGCAATTGGGAAGTAATGGCAAACAACAGCAAACACTGAAAATAATGCCAAACATTGGAAGATGGTGGAAAATGAAGGCAAGGAGTGGCAAGGGAGTGAGAGTAAGTATACAACGAAAAGAGTGACAGGTTATGGTAAGCATGACAAACAGTGGCCAGCAATGGGAAGTAGTGGAAAGTAATTGAAATTAGTGGCAAACAATGGGAAGCAATGGAAGCAGTGGCAACGGCAAACATTTGAGAATAGTGGCAAGCAGTGTTTGGCCAATGATAGCAAATGACAGTAACATACAATGACAAACAGCGGCTAACAGTGGCAAGAAGTTATGCAGTGGCAAGCAGCTATATTAGAGGCCCCAGCCATTAGAGGTCCCAAAGGGCTGAAAGTGCTGCTGTGTGCATGTCTTTAACAGTTGATTGGACAGACAAGCACACAGCAATGTTTATATCCATTACAAGATCATGCAATAAAGCTGGTCGATAAATAGAGAGCATGGGAGCAGGCAGGAGACTGTGGAGACACCCATTTGGCTGCTGCTAAAAGGATTGGCTCCTTGAGAGTTGACACCCAGTCCCCAGCCACATGGTAATGGACTCTTTAAGTGAACAGCCAAGGAAGATTATGCACTTTTCCTTGGAACTGTAGAAGTCAAGAGAGCAACATCAAATCCTACACAAATAGTGAGGTGCCTAACAGATCTCTGGTTGTGTCCCAGATGCCAACTAATTAGCTCTGACAGCAACAGTGCAAGTGACCAGTCACAACAGATGAACAAGCACATATAATGGCACAGCATCGCCCATGCCCCGCATGTTTTATCCTATGTTTATCCTATCCGTTAGCCAGTTTAACCCGTTCGTTTATCCTATCCATTTATCCTATCCATTTATCCTCTCCGTTTATCATATCTGTTTATCCTATCCGTGTATCCTACCCGTTATCCTGTTTATCTCGTTTATCCTATCCGTTTATCCTATCTATTTATCCTATCCGTTTATCCTATCCATTTATCCTATCCGTTTATCCTGTACACCATAAGCACTGGTTCATCCCATTTATCCTGTTTATCTTCTCTATTTATCCTATTTGTTTATCCTATCTGTTTATCCTATCCGTTTATCCTATCAGTTTAGCCTATCCGTTTATCCTATCCATTTATCCTATCCATTACCCTATACGTTGACCATATCCGTTTAACATATCCACTTATCCTATCCGTTATCCCGTTTATCCCATTTATCCCGTGTATCCTATCTGTTTATCCTATCCATTTATCCTATCCATTTATCCTATCCCTTTATCCCATCCGTTTATCCTATCCATTTATCCCATCCATTTATCCCATCCGTTTATCCTATCGGTTTATCCTACCCGTTATCCTGTTTATCCCGTTTATCCTATCCATTAATCCTATCCGTTATTCTATCCGTTTATCCTATCCGTTTATCCTATCCGTTTATCCAGTACCCCATAAGCATTGGTTCATCCCATTTATCCTGTTTATCCTATCCGTTTATCCTATCTGTTTATCCTATCCGTTTATCCTATCTGTTATCCTATCCGTTTATCTTATCCGTTTAACATATCTGTTTATCCTATCCGTTTATCCTACCTGTTTATCCTACCCGTTATCCTATCCGTTTATCCTATCCATTTATCCTATCCGTTATCCCATTTATCCCGTTTATCCTATCCGTTTATCCTATCCGTGTATCCTATCCATTTATCCTATCTGTTTATCCCATTTGTTTATCCCAGCCGTTTATCCCATCCGTTTATCCTATCCTGTTTATCCTATCTGTTTATCCTATCTGTTTATCCTATCATTTATCCAATCTGTCTATCCTATCCGTCTGTCAACCCATCTATCCATTAAGCCATCCGTCAATCCATTCCTCCATCTATCTATCTATCTATCCTGTCTGTTTATCCTAACCGTTTATACTATCCATCTATCCTATCTGTTTATCCCAGCCATCTATCCTATCCATCTATCCTATTTGTCTGTCAATCTGTCTATCCATCCGTCTATCTATCATTCAATCCATCTGTCAATCCATTCATTCATCTATCTATCTACGTTTCTATCTATCCACGTTTCTATTTATCCTATCCGTTTATCCTATCCGTTTATTCCATTCGTTTATCCCATCCGTTTATCCTATCCGTTTATCCCATCCGTATATCCTATCTGTTTATCCCGTTTATCCTACCTGTTTATCCCATCTGTTTATCCTATCCGTTTATCCTATCTGTTTATCCCATCTGTCTATCCTGTCCGTCTGTCAACCCATATATCCATCAATCCATCTGTCAATCCATTCCTCCATCTATCTATCTATCTATCCTGTCTGTTTATCCTATCCGTTTATACTATCCATCTATCCTATCCTACTGTATATCCCATCCATCTATCCTATCCATCTATCCTATCTGTCTGCCAATCCGTCTATCCATGCATCTATCTATCTATCTATCTATCTATCTATATGTCTATCTTTTGTTTACATGAGTGTATATTATAACCAGTATTTTATTTACATAAATATAAAGCAGATTTATATAATATATAGTAAGTTACCCGTAGATTGGAGGGAAGAGAATAGAATAATATGAAATAGATACAATATAAGCCCGTGCTACCTGTATAATTAGTTGGAAAGATGCATGAACTATACTGAGATGCAGGAATTGCTGAGTTTCCCAGAAATAGAATGTGGTGCAAAGGGAAGAAGTGGCAAAGGACTTGCAGGTGCTGCCCTCTTGTGTAATGTATCTGAATGAATGCTTGCAGTGGCCATTCTGTGTACTAAAACTCACCCTGTGGAAGGGAAAATGGCCACCACAATGCAGGCTTTCTGGACCTTGATAGCCTCTAAAACTGATAATAGTAAATTTTCTAATATTGAATTAAACTGAAAATACGAACCGTTGTGCACATCTACAATGGTATCAATGTGTTATGCATATGATTAGAACTTCCAGAGTGGGCTGGTTGAGGCCACAGCATTGGTTGTTTCACCCCTTCAGTAGATTTCAGCACTAAAGCATAATCGCCCTATGCATAGCATAGCATGGGCGATAATTAGCACCAAATAGTGCACACTGCACTGTGCACAGTGGCTGCCTGCAATGCATGCCAGCTGTTGGGTCCTGAATCGAATTCCCCTGGCACAGTGATAATGTGCTTAGTGCCTAACCTTGTGATCATTGGGGTTAAAATCCCATTGTGTATTGCACTTGTAGTAACGAGTGCTGGGAGGGCAAAGGTCTAGCTGGTACCTGATGCCTTTTTCCAGTATTCACACAATATAAACTTTCTCAAGATTTTTCTAGACCCTCTATCGCTCTCTATTCGGTTCACTTCATATTAGGTCTAATCAAATGAACACCTTCTGGGTTTCAGACCAGCCATTTTGGTAGTCTGCTTATCATCAACTTTATTCTGGTTTGATGATAAAATGTTATTCCTAACATTTACAAATAAGATCTTTATTCATAAGGTGAATATTGGTAGGCTATGACAGCCCATGCATTCCATCAAAGGACCAGGCTTAGGACCTACAGATCCCATCCCTTTCCCTAAATCCCTCCAACCAAATTCATACTCAGACCATAGAGTCCATAGACCATATCTCCCTGTCCAGAATTACTAGGTCCACAACAGACCATGAGCCAGACTGCCATAGACTGCAATAGACACAAACAACATCCATGGCCAGCAGGCTCCAATAGATGGAACTGTCACAGGCCCCTGGCTCCATTGTTTCCTGACAGTATGGAATTGAAACTGGCTAATAATTCATTGTAGCAATCACCATTGCTCAGTCAGCTCAGTTGCTTACTCTGTCCAGTTGCTATCCCAAAACCAGCCCAGTGCCTCGGGGTCTACAATCAACACTGTAAAATATTTCACAGAAGAAGTTACCCTGAACTCCTCTAAAGCATTGTTTTATGTCGAAATGTTAAAGAACATTTGTCAGTCCAATTAAGTTCATGTAAGTAAATTCTATCAACTCTTGTGAAATTTATAAATTTTACAGAAATGTTCTATCTTCACAACAAGGTTGGCTATGCCATACATATGTTGAATTAAATAATTAGCAGTCTGAAGAATCTAATGAAAGTAGCTATTTTGCACAAAATAACCAAATAATTTTATAAGATGAGTGCAAAGCAAGTTTTGAGTACATTTGGATACAATATCTATCCTGCGAAAAATTCACACTGAACTTATACAGTGTATGAAACTAGGCATCAGGCAACTATCCAAATTCCATAATTCCGCATATAACCAAGCAGTGCTTCTAACTTCCATAATATTCTGAGTTTGGGGAAAGAAAAAGACAGAAAGATAAACGATCATGACCTGAGATTCCATAACATGGAGATGGGCGGATCACCCCAAGGAAACCATTTCAGCCATCAGCCTCTCCACGAAAAACTGCATATCCCTTAAAAACCTGCCTGAGCCATAACCAAGTCTGATTTCCTTCCCTGAAGACATCATAACTTAGAGATTGATGTATTTCCTTGCTGCTTTTTTCTCCCTTCCATCTTTATATTTCCTCTTCTTTCTATCCTCCCTCCTTGACAAACTTTCATCTGCTCACATCTGTCAAGTCATTCCATTAGCAGAAAATATACATAGCTTTTATCCACATAAATATTACTTAAGTTATTGGAGTAACTGTTGACAGCCAATGTCTACATTAAAAACAGTTTTCTGGCATGCCATTGCTTTGAATTTACATAGATTGTTGTCTCATCTATGAGTCTATCATCTATGAGTCTGCCATGTACTATTGCCAACTAATGGAAGATCGATCTTCACATCAAACCAGTTGGAACCTCCTTGGCAATAATAAACAAGAAATTGCCAATCATTGGCTGTCAAAGGTCCTGGAATCAAGGAGTCAGAGGTTGTTACAAAAGCAGATAATCCTTGAAATGAGGATGGAAGTCTAAAGGAAAAGAAAATGAGAATGGAAGGAAAAGAAAATAAGAACAGGAGTCTAAAGGAAAAGAAAAGACAAGAAGGGGATTAAATAGTGTTAAGGAATGGAAGTTCTGTCAGGAAAGAAGAAAATATAAGAGAAATGATGATTATGTGTATCTACAAAGTAAAATTGAAATTAGAACACTACAAGCGAAGTGAAGCTTTGTATTCCTTTTTGTGTAAACTAGTGCAGCGTGTGATGGTTGCGGTCTCTAAAAAATACAGTTTCTTGAATCATTGCAATAAATTTGTCATGAGTGTAAAAATTAGAATGCTGTGAGTACCATGAAACTGAAAATATGTCAGTGTCACATTATTTTCTGGGGGAGGGGGGTTCTTAACAGTGTATTATTGTTTAATTTAGAACTAAGCATTTCAGGACGCTGCGAGCATAGCCCTGGACCCCTGTGGGACAGGGGTCATGGATCCTCCCATTGGAAAATCATGAGATTTGAAAGAAAGGGTTTGGGAGAATTCAATTATCTCTGTCAGTTTTATACTTATGCCAAAATCAAAAACACAATTTGCTACTGACGGCACCTATTTCTATGAATTCAGTCTTCCTGATATCCTCAGTTATCGTCTGAACTCCCAATAAGTTATTTTGTTCTTATGCATTGAGAAAATGGCCTTCTCTGATTGGTCAGAGTTCCTGTTCTTTGATGACCTCACAGGCAGTGATGGTGATGTCATAACAGAGCTATGGTGACATCGCAGTGGTGACATCACAGATCAGAGAGGGCTTGATGGCTAAAAATTTCCATATTTCGAGGATTTCTCTGCCTTTTTAGTGATTTCCTCCCTCTCAACAATAAGAAAATGCCTTCAAAAATAGTGCCGTCAGTAGAATAGTATGTAAGGTAAATAAAAATCTAAGTTTTGTGAAATTTGGGGCATTAGTTTCTTTGCCGTCTCACTTCTCCCACTTCAGCAAAGCCTTCAGTGATTTTGTCAGACACGCCCACAAAGCTGACCAATGAACAGGCCTCCAAGCATGTTATGCAAATGAGGCTGATTTCGCTGTTTCGCACATTTTCGTAAGGATTACAGGTGATATTCTTATATGAGTAGATAGGTCTCTCTGAGACCTTCAAAATGATAGGTCGTACATCTCTGAGAAGTTAATAGAAGCTTCGTAAATCGCCGGTAAAGTTTTGAACTGGAGAGAAATACTGCTCGCTGATTGGCTGTGACGCTCTGACGCAAAAAGTCATGATAATGTATGGAAATGGCAGGATTCGTCTAGGGTAGATTCTCTGGGTGACTTCTCCTGATGCAGTGTCAAAATCTCAAGATTTTGCATTGGATGACCGCATGGGTCCCAGGGCTACCATGAGCTCAACAGAAATAAATTTTACATCCGCTGTTTCCATGAAACAAATGTTTTCCTATCACCTAAAACTCTAGTAGTAACCCCCTAATGACCCCAAGGTTGAAATATTGAAATATAAACACTGAATATGTGAGACTTTCTTTCTCTGAAAGAAGGCAGTCTCTTTTGTTGCAGCTTGAATGAGAGATTTATGAGAAAATATACAGATAAAATTGTACATAAGAAAGGCCAAAATTGTGTGACTTTCTTTCTCTGAAAGGAATTTCTTGCGATGAAGCACAGATGTTAGAAGAAATGAGTAAATTCTGAGAAACCTCTTCATCCATCCTTAAAAATCATCAATTTTGACAAAGCAAAGAAAATCTGGGAGTGACAAAGTAACAGTAGTTGTGGTGCTATCGTTCATCCCTGAGTTATCCGGCTGACATATTGTGACGATAGCTTTTAAATTGGAATTAGAGCAAAAAGTCGAAAGCCAAATAAGTGGAAGGCAGAAAAAAGAAAAGAGGAAAATAAAATGCCGCAATGAAAAGAAGGAACTTCAGCTTGTGGCAAAGAGCATTTAGTTCTGTAAAGCAGTTCTACTACTAAGAGAATCCAAGCTACAGCTTAAGAAGGGCCACCATGCATCCTGACCCTGGGTGATAATAAGTGTCAGTGGTCACTCAGTGGTCACTCCTGGCTAAGGGCAGTGAGATGGACACTTGCACACAAAGCAGCAGGGGCAACATTCATCATGAGTTGTCTCCAGGACAACAGGGCATGACTAAAGGGCAGGGTATAGCAGCCAGGCTGGCCAGGACTACAGGCAAGGCAAGGACAGCAGGGACTGCATCTATTATCACCCATTGGACAGCCAGCCAAGAATAACAGGCATTGGCCCAGCCTGTCACAACAAAGACCATCACTACACACTCTGGACAAATACTGCAGTCTTGACAGCCTCTCATTCCATGCACACTAGAAGTTACTACAGCAACTTACAGTTTGTGAAGCTGCATGATCACTTCTTCAATCATCATAAACTTTTTCTTCTCTCCCTGCTATAGATATAGATAGATAACGGCTAGATATGGTAAGCGCAGCTCTCTAAGCCCAGTTCTGGGCACTGACGAGGGTTGATTGATGAGATGGGAGAGAGACAGACAGAGCAGAAGTCCTCAACAATCAACACGTTACAGATTTACCCAATGCGAGGGTCCGGCATCTTTTATTTGCCCAGCACAGACAGTAGACACTAATACAGAGGGTCATCAATTTAATGTCTCATCTGAACGTCATCCAGCTAGGATTTTGCTCATGAAGGTCCACAGAAAATTTCGGGTTCCACACCTGGGGTTCGAACCCAAGTAGGCAAAGACCTTGAAGAGAGTGCTCAGACCTAGCTTCTAACCACCCAGCGTCCCAGCCGCCATTGACGCGCGCAGATAACAGGATAATAGGAGTCATCACAAATAGAATAACATGGTAAGTATAGGAATAGGACATCAGAGGAACCATTTTGGTGCATTTCAGTTATCACTTGTATTTTCAAGACTGTAAGTCAAATACATAAACATCAAGTTCTTTCTCTGTAATTTGCACCAAATGTTCTTAGGTAACTACTCACTTTCATAAGATCATTATGAGCATTAGCTAATTGTATTTCTGTGGTGAGGATGAATAATTACTAAACGCTGATAGCATTATGAAGTTATATTTTTGGTATCCAACACAAAAGACAAAGACCTACAGATTCCGCTAATCACATCAACTAATCAGATTTGCCATTGGGCTGCTCTACAACATAACAGACTCACCATCATAAAGGAATTATACTAGTAACACCACAAATGAGGTCTTTATTTGCACTGCGGTCCAAGACGGACATTTGTAACATTTTTGCAGTCCACGTACAGCGCTTTCAGTCAGGGGGTCACCATTAGATATTCAGGTCGGGGTTGAGTTTTTTTTTTATTTAAATAAATGATTTCTTGCCCAGTTAGGTGAAAATCCTATACTATATATTCCTGGCAGTCTTGAAACAAATAATTTCTGGTGGATTTCAAAACACTGTATTGTTTGATTTAGCAACAATTTTTTTAAAATGCTGTGTGCTCGAAATAAATAATTACCTCCCGCATATCCATGGAAACAAAATTCAGAGAAAAACTCATAAGTAACTGGTTTCAGAGCAAAGAAAATTGACTGCCATTTGTATCAAATATGCCTCAAATATCATTCTTTATTATGACCCCTTATGTTTTCTTCTCATCGGATGAGTATCCTTGCTTCCACAAGCAGTTTGTTTGGTGTTTAACATTGACCGAATGGCAAAACATCACCTGTTTCACTTACTGACAGACAACAGTGTAGTTCGAAGTATTTGTAATTCAAAACATTACAGCATTCTCCAGACAAATAAAGCAGAAGAAGACATTCTGCCACAAGAAAACTGTTTTGGTGTAACATACTATGTTGCTTAAAATGTAACCTAGAATGCTACCTACAGTAAAAGAAAGCCCTTCAGATCCTGGTGCTAATCTAATCAGGTGGAAATGTTAATCCCTTTGTCTAGGCTGGGGGCAAATTCTCTGAAACCTTACAAAATAATGCTGGGCCCAAGAGCATTAGTGAAAGGAGATCAGAAGCAATTAGATTTGCTGATGTATAATAGCCTGGTGCTTTGATTTAGGGAGGGCTTGTCCAGCCCATGACCAATCTAGCCTTCTATTTGTCCCAAGCAAACACAGGCAAACTTCGTTATTCTGGCAGGATGCCTTTTGGGCAAGTTGCACAATGTCATTGCCGCTGTACCACTCACTAGTTACTAGGATTAGTGTGACTATGTGACTAGGAGTTACTGACTGTGGTTGTTGTTGATCTTACTGCTATTGGTCTGCTTATGCTGCTACTTTTCAGATATGTGACTTCGGGCAATTTCACAGCAACTATATTCCATCCACTAAGCCTTTCGGCAGCTGGGTGGCTGAGTGCTTTTAAAAGGTGCCAGCCTGCTCCGCTGAAGGTCTTTGCCTGCATGGGTACGAACCCTGGCCAAGGAACCCAAAACTTTCAGTGAACCTTTTAAAATGAGCAAAATCCAAGATGGATGTCGTTCGGATGAGACGTTAAGTGGCGGCCCCTTGTATAAGTGTCTGTGCTGGGCAAGTAAAATATCCCTCACATGGGGTAAATGTGTAACATGTTGAGGACTCCTGTTCTCTCTCCCATCTCATCTATCAAACCTCGTGAGCGCCCAGAACTGGGCTTAGAGGGTTGCACTTACCATATCTATCTTTCGTTGCACAATGCCAAGGCCCCTGTGCCACTCACTAGTACCTGTGACAACATGTATGCAGCTGACTAGGAGATACTGATTGAAGTTGTCCTCTTTACTGTAGATTTTACTTCTGAGCGCAGAGCAATTTCATAGTCACTGAGCAACTTACTAGACTAGACACCAGGACTATGTGACTCGAAGTCTGTCGTTGTTGATCATAGTTCTCTGCAACTTATTTTATCAATATAACACAGTGAGTTATGACATGTTGATGATGTAGGTAATGCCGATGATTCCATTCATTATGGATAAGCTGATCAAAGATTCTCTTTAAGCTTTTGCTAATCCAAATCTCCCATATGCATAGTCTAGATGGTGTTGGTGTGGAAAGGCTCTGTTGATGCAACTGATGAGGTTCAAGCTGTTGATAGGGACTGAAAATGCAGCTTACAGAACCAAGCATCCGGATTGACCCGATCCAGCCTGATATCGAATGACTGAATTTCCGGTAAGAGGCTGTTGTTTGCGGCACTTTTTCGTGACTCATTTATAGGTGTCTAATCACTAAAACCTCATTTATCTATCCATCTTAAGAGTTTTCAGATGAATTTAAATCAACTTTAAATGCATTTTTCTAGCTCATCGTGGTTGACAGTTCTAAGTGCTACTGCTGCTGATGAGTCTGATGATACATAGGCACAAAATAATGTGTACTCAGTGAATACTCACCACTAAGCGTTTTAAGAAAAATGTGTGTCTTTCGTTAGAAAAATAAAGCGTTTTTCTTGAGCTTTGAGAGCAAAAGAGTCTTTTCGATGTTGATACAGTTGATGCTGCTGCTGACACTTCTGACGATGCAGTCTGTATTGATGATGCAGTGACAGTCTGGCCACAGTCACAGAAAAATGTGTACTCATCACTTGCCATTAAGACAGTGTGACTGACAGTGTGACAGCATCAATCAGCAGTCTCACACAATAGCTTCACATAGCAATAACACAAGACTCAGTCAAGCCTTACTTAACTCATCTCTCTTTGATATGAAAGGCTCACAGATGATCAGAAGAACACCAAGCAGCTTCCAACCATTTGTTGTCTGAGCTGTACTGAAGTTGCCAAATGGAGAGCTAAGTACACATAGCCTGCATCAGTAGCGTTGGCTAATGCTATATATTGCAAAGAACGGCTTTAATGATCACACTTTCACTAAGTGTTTTTTTATGATACGCGTTTGTGATCTGGGTAAGCTGAAAATATCAGGTGTCTTATGTCATGTATTTCTGCTCCTACAAGCCTTGGACCAGTGTCATTTACTGCTAACTCCAACACCTTTACAGTCTTTCACTTTGACAAAGAAACAAGAATCCGCGGATTCAAAAGCAGGCTACGGAAGAGTGAGCTGAGAAACCTGTTAGGCTAACATTGCAATTTTGGATAGGTCGTGTTACTGAGCTATGTGAAGTTATAGGCAAGAATGTTTCGTGCAGCAGTGACAAAATTTTGTGACATTTGTTTGAAGCATTTATGTTTGAGGTTACCGAGATCCCTTTCGGTCTGAAAAGTTACCCTGAATGTTAGGTCAAGTTTCGAATGAAAAAATTCTTACATTTTCGTGTGTATTGTGGAGTCAACATTTAGTAATTTTCTTTGACATAGGATTTTTTGCTCTAGCTGAAATGATCTCTTACATGCATTAAATGACCCCTAGATTTATTTTGGGTATGTACGGAAATAAATAGACTCTGATGCTTGCTATCTAATTTGTGATGTCATCACTGTTGTTAGAATTTATTAATTTCATGATTTGTAGCCGTACATCATAAACAGGTTATTTCAAAACCAATGTCAGAAAATAAACATTTTTCACCGAGTCATTTCTTTACTACAGTCCAATGATTGTTCCAATCTCAATTTAAAGACATACATTATGTATAGGTAATTTTGGACACATTTCACAGAAATCAATTTACAAAATTTGAGGATTAAGCTGGGGAGCTGAAATTGTGAAACAATATAGAATAGACGTTACTGCATTCAACAAAAAAATAATTATGCTTGTAGCTGCATCAGATCTCATTTAAATAGCAAATTACTGGCTGCCATGCCATTAAAAAAAGTTTTGCCCATTTTTCTAAAGTGTCATTGATTTCGGCATAAATTAAAAATTGAGAAAATTGAATTCTCCTGTGTCTTCAAATCTCATGGTTTTCCAATGGAACAATTCATGACAGAGTAAAGCAACATATAAAAGCATGTGTGCTTCAAATCAAAATCAGTATGTCATACCTGTAAAAAAAAACACTCAGTAATCAGCCACTCTAAATCGCTCTTTACCATTAGACAAGTGAAATGTTATTCTATGATTATGTAATCACACAGAATTTGGTTGTCCTGGAATTGTTCTGTCATTTGTATAATATCACCCAAACATCTTCTATGAGCTAAGAAAAATTCAATACCACCAGGGTGTCATGATTCATGAGACCCCCTGGTGTTAAATAATAAATACATGTATGTCACATGACCAGATTTCCAAAATGGCCTATTTGGAAGTGTACTCCAGCTTGAAGATAGGCTAATTCTTGAGAACCCCATACTACCCAACCAAGCCATTTCACATATTGGTGCTAAAAAGCAGACATGCTGCTAACCCAAATAATCAATGAAACACAAAAATAAGACAATTCAACATGTATCTATTGCACACCAGCAACTGAGGACACCCATGCCAAACAACTTAACAACTTACAAGCAGGCACTAGCCTGCTTAAAAAGAGGACCAGTTCACTGTGAAAAATGCACTTTGTGACTCATGATAGCTGATGAAGTGTCATTTTCTCAACTTTCAACATGGGAAACATAGAGGCAGTTTGATTAGTCATGATCAAGAAGGGGCCATTTGACTTGTCATAACTGTTTTTGGATTGAAAATCAGATGCATGATCCTTTCGTTTGGCTGTCACCAACAAGAGGGATAAATAAGTCTCCTTAAATCAAATTAACATTGCAAGTTTTGTGTATGATCAAGACAACTCATCAGTATGATGACACACGAAAAGCAATTTTCACAGTGCAACAGTACACTCTTTTTCAGTATCAAAGTGACCGGCTGTAAAAGACGATTCAGCTAAAGACAAACAGTAGCCAAGTGCCAGGATGTTGGGGTGCTCCACACAGCTGGGATCAGAGAGGGAACTGCAGGGTAGTGAGCTATTTATAGACACACAGCACAATAATTATGTTACAGTGCTCAGTGTCACACCAAACCCCGGTGAGAACTCTTCATGATCATGATGATACAAGCATTCGTAGATGCGTCGAAATTGAGACGCAATATATTGGCCTACCAATACAAGTTGAAGCAATACGGTCACATAATACCGCAGCACGCTGAGTTAAAAGAAGACGAATGGACTCCCCATGCAGCATTGCAGCTCCACAAATGTTTTACATAAGTGACATAAAATAGACATGTGATTCTAAAAATAAATGCAGAGAAGCCAATTCTGGAAATAATGACAGGGGTAGGTCTTCTTGCAATTCTTGAAAACCATGTTAAGGCCAATTAATAAGTGACAGAAACAACAAAACACCCACACACGAAAATTATAGAGAAACTTCGATGTCTTCGAATTCAGACTAGGAAACTGCATTCGAGTAGAGCAAGTATAGTATTTGCTGTAGATGTTCACTTGTAGACACAGACTCACAGTACATGACTGTACTACGAACGGTACAACAGGAATCGACTTTAAAAACTCAGAAATCCTCATTTTAAGCAATCTAACTTTAGAACAGCGAAGAATCCAGACAACACAAGAACTTCCAAGAACTATCTCCATCCATCCAAAGACTTCAAGAAAAGGCCAGAGACTTGTTCAGCTTTTACTTGGGAAGAATTAAGGTCAAGTCAGCCTGCCACTCTCAATCTTTTTGTTTGTGTGTGCTCAAATGCAATTTGTCTGCACAATTAAGAGTCAGCTGGAAATAGCAAAGAAATTGCTGAAGAATTGCTGAAGAATTGTTGAAGAATTGCCAGAACACAGAATTTTCAGATAGCCTATTAGGAGGAAGGACCTTGCAAAGCTAAAAGGCCCTTCAATGCAGTTAACTTTCATTACACTACAACTGCATATATGTGTATGTCACAGTATTCCACAGAATTTCCAACTTTATAAATTGATGATATGACAAAGACTATCTGAGATCTACAGTTCACTTGTCATAGACAAACATATATTTAAGAAGAAAATCGATTAGCAACCTCTTCTTTTCGTAAGCAGGTAAGTAGATACATAAGTTTCAGGTCAGGCACCTCACAACTCTCAAAGGTATTCTAACTTTTTGTTTTCGACACCATCACAACTGCAGTTAAATTTGATATACAACTTAACAGCCTGACAGGATTCAGATAATTTCCTATTATAGCCAAAAGTTAGAAACAGCAAAACAAATAAATGGCAAAACTTATGCACAATGGATTCCATGAATGAAAAAGAAATCATTGAAAAACATAGCAGAATAGTGCAATCACAATTGAAAAAGAGCAAAAAAGCAAAAGTTGGCTTTAGTGTGGGAAGCAGAAATAACTCAAAAGTAATGAGTTTACATGGGAAGCTTGGATTGCTTTACCCTTCCAATTATCGATGGTTGATGAATTTCCTGAAGTTTTGCTGCAATCAGTAATGTGATTGAATTTTCATTCTGCCAGCTGCAGAGGTGCAGGTTGACTTGCTGAAGACTGAGAACTAGTAGGGGCATGGTGAGACAACATCAATTTGTGACTAATTTCTCTGTCAGCCATTTCATTAGCAGGGAGCATCATCGGCAACAGAACAATTGCCAGAACACAGAATTTTCAAGATAAGTGGAAGGACCTTGCAAAGCCAAAAGAAGGCCCTTAAAGGCAGTTAAACCTTCAAGTGTACTACAACTGCACACATGTGTATGTTCTCACAATTCCACAGTACATGTACTACAAACAGTACTACAACAGGAATCGACTTTAAAAACTCAGAGATCCTTTTTTTAAGCAAACTAACTTTAGAAGAGCAAAGAATCCAGACAACACAAGAACTTCCAAGAAACTATCTCCATCCATCCAAAGACTTCAAGAAAAGGCCAGAGACTTGTTCAGCTTTTACTTGGGAAGAATTAAGGTCAAGTCAGCCTGCCACTCTCAATCTTTTTGTTTGTGTGTGCTCAAATGCAATGTGTCTGCACAATTAAGAGTCAGCTGGAAATAGCAAAGAAATTGCCAGACAATTGTTGAAGAATTGCCAGAACACAGAATTTTCAAGATAAGTGGAAGGACCTTGCAAAGCCAAAAGAAGGCCCTTACAGGCAATTAAACCTTCCAGTATACTACAACTGCACATATGTGTATGTCGCAGAATTCCACTGAATTTCCAATTTCCAACTGTATACATTGATGATCCGAGAAAGATTATCCGAGATCTACAGTTAATTCGTTACAGACAACATGTATAATATTAAAGAAGAAATTAGATCTGCAACCTCTACTTTCTGTTAGCAGGTAAGTAGATACGAGCCAGAATTTACTGTCATGATTTTTTGTTACGTCTTAGCACAAAAACATTCCATTTGGTGTCCCAAGTTACATCTTAGACCATGACTTGTTTTTAGACAATTATGAAGAAACAATACTTATTATCTATAAAACAATTTCTGCTATTTATTCAATAATGGTATTCTCAGTATTTCATGGTAATTTGATTAGATTCTATACCAGAAACTATCAGTTTTTGATGAATCAGTAAAAGATGTAACAGTGGACACTACAGCCATTTTAGAATATGTCCAGGACGTAACAGAGACACCAACATCATGATCATGGATGTCTTGTTTGTTTGAAATGTGTAGTGCAAATGCAGTTCACAAACTGAATGACATTCTTGTCCAAACTAAAATACTTCTGTAGTTTCAGAATTGTGTCAATTCCACAATGCCAAGTCTACATAAAGCCTGCCAAACTTCAATTGTGGAAGACGTAACATGGGACACCAATGGACTAAGACGTAACATGGACACAATTGTGTCCATGTTACATCTTTTCCGAACCTTCTCCTTTTGGACATTTTCCTTGTGAATCATGCAGCATTAAAAAGTGCAAATTATTCTATTCAGTGTTTTAAACAAGTCTTGCACATAATTTGGAGATTGGCATCCAATGGGAGACACACATCCATGTCTAAGCAATTATTGCCAAGACGTACACTACGCTCCAAAAGTTTGAATACACCTGGATAAGTGAGGTTTCTTTTAAAAATACTTGATTCTGAATGAAATTTTTGTTTAATATTTACATCAAACAATATAACAAATCACATTGAAGTCAGAAGTTGTTTATATTTTGTCATTTTAGGTCATTTTGGTTGAAATTTATGGCCTCTCTCGATATCCCAAATTTTGGAATTTTTTAGAAAATTGTCACAGCCGAGTTATCTTCTAGGTTTATGAAATTTAATCATATTTAAGCATTTCCAGAGTTGTAACATGATCGTAACAGTTATTTTTGACCCCGAAAAGACAGTTTAAAAATTGGACATTGACCACCCAAAAACACAAAATTTGAATAATTTCGGGTCACCATGAAGTATAATCATAGAATGTATCTTCTCTAGTAAAAATTATTTTATTTGAGCTGTTTCAGCATTGTTTCGACCCAAAAATAGCCAAAATCAGTATTTTTGTCCGATTTTCAAACGCCATTTTCTGGTCTGAAACTACTTGTAAAATCATCACAAACCAGTGGAAATGTGTAAAAAATGATTAAATGTCAAAAATATTGAAGACAACAGTGCTTTTATAGCTTTTTATAAAAAATTAAAAAATTGGATATCGAGAAATTTATATAAATTTTTACCAAAATGATCTAAAACCATGAAATATGGACACTTTATGGCCTGAATCTGAATTTCCATATTGTTTGATGTAAGTATAAAACAAAAGTTGTGTTGAAGATGAGGTATTTTTGAAAGAAATCTCACCTTTTGTGGTGTATTCAAACTTTTGGAGGGTAGTGTAACATCATCAAAAAACTGATTTTGTTTTAATAAAGCCCCTCCTCCAAAATTTCAATGAAAGTGAAACCATACATGATTGGTTCAAATGGTGCAAAAATATGTAAATGTGCCACGGATACATGCATTTATGCTAATGAATCACTGTGGATTAATTAACAAGACATTTATTCATTGAGCATTAGTGGCCAAGACGTAACACACTGACATTTGGAAATTAAAGGCCACAGATTCTTTATAAATCTCACTCAGAAACATCCGGAAATCATTTTGATTAAAAAGGGACCAATAAAGTACAACAAGAGATTCATATTTTGGTTATGGCAAATAAATTCACCTTTGCACTTGCATCTGAACAATACATTATGGTGTAATTCATTGCTGGATAACAACATGCCAGTTCTGTATGACCATTGTTATTTCATGGACACCACAATATTTTGGTGATTTTGCCCTCCATCTCCAAGTTGATTCAGCAATAGCATGCAAAGTATAAATGTCCAAGCTGTGAATGAGGCCAGAACATCAAGATAATCACTTACACTATCTACTTATCATATTTAAATTTTGGTAGAGGACATCAGAAAGTTTTCTTCAGTCATAAAGTAGCTATGCCAAGACGTAACAAAAAAAGTCATGACAGTAAATTCTGGCTCATACATAAGTTTCAGTTCTGGCACCTCACAACAGTTACTGTCAAAGGTATTCTAACTTTTGGTTTTCGACACCATCACAACTGCAGTTAAATTTGATATAAAATCACAGCCTGACAGGTTTCTGATAATTTCCTATATAGCTAGTCAAAAGTTAGAATCAGCAAAACAAATAAATGGCAAAACTTATGCACAATGGATTCCATGAATGAACAAGAAGCAATCATTGAAAATCATAGCAGAATAGTGCAATCAGAATTGAAAAAGAGCAAAAAAGCAAAAGTTGGTTTTAGTGTGGGAAGCAGAAATAACTCAAAAGTAATGAGTTTACATGGGAAGCTTGGATTGCTTTACCCTTCCAATTATCGATGGTTGATGAATTTCCTGAAGTTTTGCTGCAATCAGTAATGTGATTGAATTTTCATTCTGCCAGCTGCAGAGGTGCAGGTTGACTTGCTGAAGACTGAGAACTAGTAGGGGCATGGTGAGACAACATCAATTTGTGACTAATTTCTCTGTCAGCCATTTCATTAGCAGGGAGCATCATCAGCAACAGCAGCAATTTGCCTGCAAACAATTTCCCCGGGCCTTCATTAATGACATGTGACAATGGTGTTGGGCCAACTGAGATATCACACATTGAATTTCCAATAGCCTCATTAAGATAAAGCACAATGTTGCAGATGGGAATGTGTATTACAACCTACTTGGGTCCACAGGGACCAGAACTTCAATTGATTCAGATTCACAATTGGTCCAGCAAACAGGGCTCTGCAGCTTCAGCATATGCAGCTGAACTTGGGAAGAAGCTGCAGGGGATTTGTAAGCACTGTAGTCAGCAGGTCTTGCATGGGAGGGTTTGCAGAGCTCTCTATTATTATAGCAGCACATGCAGGCAAAATGGGAAATGCCCTGCAGCAATAGCACAAGCATCAACAACAGCTAAAATATCAACATGGCACAAGCATGCCATAAGTAGCAGCATGACTCCAAGAGCATGTCATCACCGACACAGACAACACTACCTGTTTAACAAGCACGATCAGCAAAGGCAGGGGTCCACAGAATTGTCTTCTGCAATCCACATTCATCACCATTCCTTTGTTTTTGTCACAATGTACAAAGATCTTCGAAGAATCTAATTTGATTTTCCTGATATTACAGACTATTTTAATGTATCCGAACACATCAATTACATTTGCCAATTGCCGCACTAAATAATATAGTACGCATGCATGTAGTCTATACATGTACATTGTAATATATACAAACATGAATAAGTTATGTATTAATCATTGATAGGAGTATCAACCTGATTCACCAGAATCATCACAACGACTCAATGTTAACAGTTTAAGCCGAATCTACAACATTATCATCAACAACAGGTTGTAATAAGCATCAGCAACAAGCCAACAACACAGCAACCAATGAGCATCTTCAACCCTAATAAATTCAGCTGCACCAAGTGCTCCTATTGTATGACATACAAGAGAACCCAAAGCAGTGGCATGGCTACAGTGCACAAAGAGCATATATGACAAACACACACTTATTTAGAGTACAGAAATTTGTCAGGAAAGTGAAGCAAATCCAAGCAACCTCAAGCTACAATCCAGACCACTTTGAAAGTGACACTGCAAATGCCTGGAACTAAGTGAAAGCCAACACTGCGTCAATTCTACCGTCAATTCTAAGAATGTCTTTAGGCTTCTTAGAACCGCTTATACATTTACCCAGGAAATTTAGGCTCCACATACAGGAATTTTAGTTTACAGAGAAATACAGCTTTGCTTTACATGGAGAATTTCAAAGCTGACAGAAAAATTTTACGTTTCATATACGGTAGAGTGTCGATTGTGAATTCTATTCCCGAAGAGAATGTGCTGAATGAATAATTGGATTGTATTTTTTTACCTTTACATATGACATTTCAAATATACAAACATTTCTAAAGGTCTCAGGGAATAAATTCAGGGCTTCCATAGTCCCAATATTATGTTTCATACAAACAGAACAGATCAAAGAGATTTCGAGCCTAAAACAACAATTGAATTTCGAGCTTACAGAGAAAATTCGAAAGAATAGGTTTATACCTCAGAGACCTTCCACGACAATCAACATCTTTATAACATACAAATTCGTACAAAGAGAATTTAACGCTTCCCGTAAAACATCCCATGTCACATTCAGAATTTCAACAGGAGAGAGATGAGGCAGAGCGTCACACAGAGAATTTTGCATTTCACATAGCCTACTCCGACAAATGTGGACCATCATTCATCAAATTTACAGAGAGAATTTCAAGCCTTCAGAGAGAATTTTGAGCTTTCAGAGAGAATTTCAAGCGTCGCACAGACCTATTTTGACAGCTTCAGCCGTCATTCTCCCCTCCACGGTGCCATAACTTAATTACATCTCTCATAAAAAAGCTTTCCATATCCACTACCTTGCCATCAGCAATTCCATAACATCTCAAATCTAGCACATAGTCAATGAAGCAGCAATAGGAATTTTATCTTCTGACATTTTCTGGCTTGTTTAGCCTAATAAGACAACTCATTAGAAATCATTTGGAATTCCTCAGCATCAAAGTTAGAAGCATTAAACATGTTAAAGTTGGTAGCATTCAAGTTTGAGGCAGCAGCATTTCTCAAGACCTGCTGCAAGTTTAATGAGCAAATGAGTTCCCATTAGGTGTCACAAAAACACATTCTAAAGATCCCAAAATTTAATTTTCTGTGTGATATTTTTGTTTGAAAATTACTTCAACGTTTCATTAGCAAATTCACAAAGTAAATTTGCTGCTTAAAGCCTCAACCCCAGCGTCATTTATTTTGACGACGCATAAAGATGTCCACACCAGGTAGGTTGGTCTGCATAAATGTCGAAGAAGGAAAGAACTTCAGGAGGCGTAAACTTCAGGATGCTCCAAGAGGCTCTGTGGCAGTCTGTGTAGCTCAAGTGTCAGATGAAAGAAAGACTGGAAGTGATTCTTTATGTTGCTGCTTTTTCTACATTGTAATGTGATCTGTGGCCTTTTTCCCTTTCCGCTTCTTCTGTAAATTGTCGATTGATCTATAACGTACACGGCACGCAGAAGAAAAACATTTTTTCTTATATATCTGACGCAATGCGCATGAAATACATACAGCTTGTAAGAGTAGTACATTCGAACAGCATCTAAAGATTGTTGAAACATGTCTCATCCAAGAGCAATCATATCAAAATTTGTCAACCTTTTAGTTTGTACTTTTAAATTCACTATGAATAATAACAAAATAAATTGAAATGAAGATGATTTTATTTTCATGAACCTCTTCCATGAATCTGGCCAGCAGATAAACATTTTAGCCTATATGGGCATCTACGTAAGCTACTAGGTCAGCGCATTAATACTTCAATGACAATTTGTCACAGAATAAATGAATTGCATCTCAGACGATATAATTCTCATAAACCTCTTGTCACCCATGATTTCAACCTTCGAAGTATCTCATTGCTCAGTGAGCTACTAGGTCAGTGCAAAACAAGTGGAGCACTGGAGCAGACTCTGAGCAGTATGAGGAACACAATTCACACAAAAGCTGTGGTTAGAGACATCTCCCCAGACGCAAGGAGACAGACAGCTGCAAGAAGACAACTGCTCCCTTTCCCAGAGTAATATGAGCAGATGGTCAATGCCTGCTTTGCTTGGTTAGAAGCAGTGAGAATTGCTTGGTTAGAAGCAGTGAGAAGGGGGATGGAGCTTGGTGAAGGTGACGGGGCAACTGAGGGCAAGTTTTGACTGCAATTGCAGTCGGTTGCAGCACTACATATGCTGAAGGCTCTTGCTCACACCTCAAACCAGTAGGTCAAATACTTTGACAATCATTGTCACTGTGGCTGCCAGGAGAAGGTTTAATAGCTGGTGATCTTTAGGCTTTAGGGAAATTTTACACTTCAACTGCAGTGTGCTGTAGCACGACATATGCAGAAGGCTCCACCTTAGCCCTTCATATAATACCAGGAGAAGGAGTTGGAAGAATTTTGTTAAGGTGATGGTGATAGGGCGAGCTTTGACCTTAACTGCAGTCTGCTGCGGCACTGCACATGTGCTCTTGTCAATACATCAATGCAATACTTGGAGAATCTGCGTCACTGCAAGGATCGATGCAAAGTGATGCGAAATGGCGAGTTTTGACCTCAATAGCATTCTGCAGTAGCGCTGAAGCTTCAGCCCACTCCAATACATGCAATACTTGGAGAATCAGTGTCACCATGGGAAAAGAGTTGGTGCAGGTTGGTTAGACAAGGCAAGTTTTGACCTTAACTGCAAGTTGCTGGCACGGCACAAGTACATGCTGAAAGCTCTAGCTCACATCTACGCAGTGTCACTGATAGCTAGAAGGGGGTTGGTTCTTGGTGAAGATGACAGGCCGAGTTTTGAACTCCACTGCAGTCTGCTGCAGCATTGCACAAGATCAAGGCTGACAAGGCTGAGCCTTGAAGGCTCCACCTAAACCCAATGTGTAATACTAGCAAGACAAAATAGTGAGAAGAGGGCTGACAATGCAATGGTGACAGGGCAAGTATTGACTTCTATTGGCAGAGTCCCGTATTGGCTACAAACTCACACCAACATGACAATAGTTGGAGAAGTAGTTAGATGAGGGTTGATGGCATGAATCTCATTATGAAAAATCTATCTCCAAATGCAGAATAGCTGAGTTGGTTCTGGAAATCATTCCTATCTTTAGCAAATGAGGATCGAGCTTACACCAATATCCAAGGCCAATACTTGGGAGAAATAGTGATATGAGTGTGTTTGGCGAGATGCACTCTGGTCAGGTAGCTGGGTAGGGTGAGTTTTGACCTGCACTGCCGTCTGCTGTAGCACTGAACGTGTATGCTGAAGGCTCCGGCTCACACCAATATGTCTAATACTTGCCCTGTAGAGACTTCTGGTTCAAGAAAGCCCACGATCAATAGGATGAATACCCGGAAAGCAGCCCAGAAATAGCCACTCAGAAAATCTTCTCAAACCACCAAAAGGAATGACCAAGCTTTGAAATCCAACCAAACAAAACAATTTCAAGGCTGTCACTAAGGTTTTCTTTGTCAACGCCTCAACGGCGTTATAATTGTTTCCTGAGAGCGATTCCACATATTTTCACACATGTGATTGCATATCTGTAGTTTTTCCCAAAAGGGTTTCAAACATTTTGCATGTCCGTAAAATGCGCTAAATTTCACAGAATGTTTCATCCGATTTACTGCTGTTTGTATTGGATACATTTTTTTTGTTTTTGAAGCTTTGAAAACAAGACACTCTCTGAAACCCAAATATGCCATGCCAATCTTTTTCTTTTCAAAAACAAATTTCCAAGAATTGTTAAGACAAAAATATCAGCAAATATCTCAGAAACTTCACACCGTTGTTTCAGACAAGCGTTTCGTGTGGATTTTCGCACTCAGCAACAGCTGGAGTCCCATGGGAGTTTGACCAAGTAATTCCACCGAATTTCTTTCTTTTTCGTTACTTCCACTTCTTTTAGCCAATTAACTTTAAAGGGAATGGCCAAAGACTGTGAGCGGCACTGTCAGAAGCCACTGGTGGCCTCAAGAACAGACAAAAGACCAAGGATCAGCCAGGATGAGTCTGAGCAATCCCAACCCTCAGGGGAGATATTAGAGAGAATGCTTTGGGCTATACAATACAGTGACACAGGCACTGCATTGACTGCAGGCAAAAATGAGACCAGCTCCAACACAAGTCTAGTGTCTTGAGTCTCTTGACTGTCTTGGCAGTGTCTTGGCAGTGTCTTGGCAGTGTCTTCCAGAGCAAAGATTACAAGACAGCTGTCTGGATCCCTACACAGAACTCCCATCTAATTTGCTTGCAATAGGCTGTGCAATGCCACTGCCAATCAGACCAAGCCTCAATCTTAGAATCCTGGCTTGAGCTCCTGAAATCAGTTCGGGAAAGTGCAGAATTTGGGCACACTCCCGAATTCGGGACTAAGGTGCTCCCAAATTCGGGAACTGCTTCCAAATTCGGGAACAAAAATGCTTACAAATTCGGGAGTTCAATCTTCAAAGGACCCTCGGACGTTGGGTATTAAGATCGGATGGGTTTTTATTGGCCAGGCTGGTTGTTTGAGAGGCAATTAAGAATTCTACCCTGTGAAAAAAAATTCCTTGCTGTGGTTTTCTTTACAGAGCAAATCAAACTTTGCAAGTTGACTAATTCTATCCTTAATCTAAATTTCCATTGACTTATTACCCGAATCTTGCCAGGGTGTGAATTAATTTGACTTTAAATAAAGTTTGTTATATTAGGGTAGGGTTCCTTGAGTCGGACACTTATATTGTGTATATTTTTAAAAAGTGATATCTAGCTTGGTTATGAGAATATGAGTTATTTACATGTATTGTCAATATGCAAGGCCTCAATTAAACGTTTTTACTAAATCTAACAGAAAATTGAGAACTTGCACAGCACAAGAACTAAATTAGTGATTAAATTTCTGAAATAAAGAATGACATAGGGCATCTTTGAGTCGGACACTTGTGTTCTAAAAACATGACATCAAAGACATAGATGCTTTAGAGTCGTCCTTTCAATCAAAAAAGCCCATATTAGAGCACAGAAGAGGTTAAGCTTACTCCTAAATGAATGACAAAGAAACTGAAGTCAAATCAATACCATAGGCCAGCAAAAGATACCTGAAACCAGACAAAATTCCACTAAAATTCACAAATTTCTGACGTAAAAGTGAGAGAAAAACGGGGTTTTTACCGCATTTATAGGGCCGTGAAAACCCCACTTTATTTGTTAGTATTATGCTGATACTTTCTGAACAGATAAAGGAAGTTGTAAGCTAAAGATTGGTACTAAACACATAGGTATAGGAGCTCTCAATTGGTCAATATAGCCCCAAAAAAGGTGTCAGACTCAAGGTAACACCCTCTAAGTGTCCGCTCAGATCATATTTTCATTTATATGGCTAATTATGAATACATTTTTAAAATAAGCGATTATCCCAATTCCCAAAGGAGATCTATCTTTAAAAACATTTTATACTTCCCTGTTAAATAAATACAATTCGACTCACACAGTGCAGGTATAGTGAAAAGAATTAATGAGATTTGCTACAGCAGCTTCTTATCTATCTATCTATCTATCTATCTATCTATATATCCCGTGCTATGAGAGATGATTGAATTGTCCCACTTGTCTTGTCCTGGCCTGTCCTCTCCTGAGTCCCACACATTGCTGGAGTTGTGGATCCAGGGAAGGGGAGATGCACGTACCCAAGAATGCTGATACGACATTCCCCCCCCCCCCAACAAGACTACCTTGTCTGGATCCGCCACTGCCACGCAGCCACTGACATCTAAACTGACAGACAGACAAGAAAGTTATGCGCAATAAAGAGACATGTGAGCTACTTATAAAACATGTGGGAGACCTCTCTGACAGCTGCAATATTTGGCAGGTTTCACTTATAGTACCCAATGTACCCATGCACTTCCTTTGAACCAATCAAAGCCCACAACATGATGGACACGGGACACTCAACGGCAGGGGCGGACTGGCCTATGTGGCAGAGTGGCAGCTGCAACGGGCCCAACCACTCAAGGGAGCCCATGCAATGTGCCAAACACAGGCATTACAATCATTTTGAGAAAAAAGCTTGTCAATGCACTTATTGTATGTGTTGTATACAGGATACTTTTAGCAATGTGAGCTTTTTGTAAGAAATTATAATGCCTGTGGTGCCAAAAATTGGATGTCAAGAAAAAAGCCAAAATTTCAATCTTTGTGACAAAAATTTGCGAGTGAATTGTTACGTTGTGATACAATAAACTTTTACGTTAGAGTCCCAATGTGAGAGGGCCCTATATAGAAATGGGCCCCTCCACCTTTGGGTAATACCACAATTTGTCCGCAAATAGGAATTTGGGGGCCCAGCAACTCATTTTTGCCACAGGCCCAAAATGTTGCCAGTCCGCCCCTGCTCAACGGACAGAGAAAATCACAAAATACGCTATGGGTGGAAATCTTCCGTCATACTAGTTACAGAATTGGACCTGATAGAGAAGATAATCTGATGCACCTTGGATTCAGTGGCATAACTGGGGGTCTCGAGCTGGGGGTGGGGCACCGGGGGGGGGGATTCTCTGAAGGGACACCCATAATACAAATTGTACATTTTAGCCAAGGTTGAAAAGTTCATAGGGGGGGGGGAGGCACCTGGGGGGCACAGGTCCAATATACTTACCTCTCCATAAAAAAAATTAAAACAAAATAAACTAAATGAACTGAATTGATCTGTGTGCTAAATGTGAATTTAAATTCAGCTTCAATTCAAATTTTTAACCAATGATCTTCAAGAAATTATTTGAGAGACAGGCACTTCTAAATTCTGAATGAGTTCCCCGTGGCCTAATGGTTAAAGGCGCTTCTTTGTGTTACCAGTCTGGCTGTGAGGTCGTGGGTTTGGCTCCCACTCCTGGAACTCAATTTGGTCTAAGCCCATGGGACAATGGAGGAGGGTTGTATCCAGTGTTCTCTGCTGGGGCAACTGAAAGACCCTGGAGAAGTGGAGATCCCTGAAATAACAGGGTATGTGCCTGTCTCACAGTCATCTCATCACTCATCATTATACGGTGTTCATACTCCTCATTCTCAGTGTAACTGCATGATCATGCATCGTATTAGTATTGTATTTTCATGTCACAAATATTTTGGAGATCTTGCAAATAAAGTCTTTAACCTAGAGTCAGAGAGATTCATTAAATAATTATAGAGAGACAGACAGGTCAAAAACCTAGGTCAATAGCAAGGTCAGCAGATGGCTGGATAGATAGTAGGTCTGTATAGATAGATAGGCAGTATTTTTTTTGTAGTAAATGCCTCTGCTGAGTCGAAATGAACAGTTTTCACTGTTCAGAGTGATGTATGTTCCCGAATTCGGGAGCAGTTCCCGAATTCGGGAGCACTGTTCCCGAATTCGGGATCGCTCCCGAATTCTGCACTTTCCCGAACTGAAATGGTCACATTTCCAATCTCCTAAATATGGCAAATATGGCAAATATGAAATACCAATCTTGGTTCGGTGCTTGGTATGGTTGCCTTTTCAATCTCAAAATCCTGACCAATATGAACCTTCAATCTTCAATCTCATATTAGTGCAGTGCTAGATATAGTCACACTTTCAATCCCCCAATATGTTCCACTACATATAATGCAGATTCTTTGTAGATTGCAATTCTAAAGCAGTGCGGATGATGAGCTACATCTTATATTATTGCTGCTAAAGCTGCTTTCGCGTCAGCAATATAGATGGAAAATATGGGAGCATCAGGCATGAGTCACCTGCAGAGCATTTTATATAAGAAACACTGATCTGCAAAGCTATAGCATAGGAAAAGGGGATGGGCTACTAGCATCACTTAGCAGAATACATTTAGCCATTAGGACATCCATAGACATTCATAAATATCCACAGGATATCCATAGACATTCATGGACATTCACAGACATTAATGGTTATAAGAAGAGAAGTCTTTGGCAAGGGCATAATGGATCAGAGAACAGAGGAGACTGGGGAGAGTAATAAAGAGGTCTGGGTGTGCAATGCAACATTGCAAGCATTATTGAACACATAGGGAGGTAAGTTCAATATAAGAGCTGGCACAAGAGCAGACATAACACAGCTGAATGTCAGTGAATGTATTTGATGCCCTGGGTACATTGACTGGGCAGGGAGTGCAGGGGCATTTGGAGGGGGGGGGGGCTGGAAGGGAAGTTTGAGGCAACCTGGGGGGCACTAGAAACCCCAGGGGCAGAGGTCTGCCAGCCAGTGCTATGAGGGGTGTGGGGGTGCTTGTCCAGCATTGATTGTCAATCCCAGATCCCCTGATAATGCAGAGCTGATACAGAACTGTGGAGGCACAGTGTAACATCCTCATCTGCTCTGCCTCATTGCTTCAGCACATAGATTTAGCATACAGCCCTGGCTCATTGGGTGTTGTTGTTGCTGCAATGTTGCAAATATTCGCACATATAAAGGGATTCACCACACCAACCACCCCCCCCCCCCAAGAGCCTGTGGCAGCCACCCACCAACAATGTGAATGTGTGTGATGGTGTGCTGAAACTGTTGGTTTGTCACCCCCTGGGGCATGCTACATGCATACAACCTCACACCAAAGCTCATAGCTACACCACAGTATCAGTGCACCATCAAAGCCTGCACCATAGGCCACATCATCCACAGGATTCAGGCATAGGATTCATGTCCATACTCCCATAGAGGGAAGCTGTCATTAGTCTGGATATAGGAAGACAGCCCTACCATCCCCAGGCAAATTAATGAGGCGTCACATGGGCTTGCCTATATTCCCTGCAGCAACTGCAATATCAGCCTCCAAATATAGCACTTGACCTGTCTAGCATCACTTCCCTGCCTCTTTCATCAGACAACCTCCATGGCACCTCTCACATTCACCTCAAAATCACCTCAGCATCACCTCTCAGTGTCGCCTACCAGTGTCACCTCTCAGGGCCATCCAAAATCCTTCTTTGCACAAGGAGGGGAGCCTAGTTAATATTAAGCAATAAATAAAGTCCTGCAATACCCACAGTAATGGCCATTTGGCAAATTGGTTCAGCACCAAGCAGATTAATCAGGCAAGAAATTGACAGTAGATCCTGTACTAGATATCCATAGAGCTTCAATCCAAGGTCCTACTCGCCAGTAATATTTGATAATTCTGTATTTAGTCACATCAAATTGGAGAAAAAGAGGATTTGTTTAGACAATAGGTATTTTCAAGCTTTCTCAGATTATGATGTTTCACATATCATAGTCAATTATAAAATTGAAATGTCTGTAATTATTCATAATAAACAAGAAACTCTGGAAGGTTTATCCAGTTCCTCATCCCTCAGAGTTTAAGATACAAGTTCACACAACTGAATGCCCTTGCTGATGTTTTGCAATGTATTTGGGCCTACATGAACATGTTGGACGCCCTGCTCAGCTCCACCTCATCCCTCAATGCCACATTGACATGCCAAGGGACATGCCAACTCAGCCCAACTGCTGCCCCACTGACATGCCACAAGACAATAAACTGAGACATATTGACATGCCACATTGACATGCCACATTGGTCTGCGACTCTGTGAGCAGAAGCCAAACCAACGCTCCATTGGCATGGTATGGAAGTCAGGATAACACTGGATGTTGTGAAAAAGTTTTTGAAAAACCAAAGAAGATACATCAAGCCACATCGACATCTGTCAGACATTGCTTAGAATTGATGATCCACAATTCCACATAGACACGACACACCAAAATGTCATTCTGCCAAGCTGTTATTTGTTCCAATTAAACCGACATGATGCCACCCTGACATGCAACTTACGTTTAAAACTTTAAAGCCACACAGACACACCAAATGATACACCAAAGCAACATGAACATGCCACACTGACCAAGTCATGGGAGTCTCTGTGAGGCATGTCAGTTAGGCTCATCAGTGTGACTGACTAGTGTGGCTTGTCCATTCACAGAAAAGCTCCATGTTCGTCATTGTGTCTTCATCTTGAGTGGCTTTCCTCTCCAGTTTCTAACTTTCCGTTGTCTCTGAACAACATGTTTGTTTGGCATAATATTTTTTTTGTGCTGCAGCACTGACATACACTGTACCACGCTGACAGGCCACGCGAAAACATCATGAAATGCTACACCCAGAAACCACGCTGACATGCCACACTCGTGCACCGCACTGACACGCACAAATGCCACACTGAGAAACCAAACTGACAACACCATGTCAGCGACTGCATGTCATTGGTTTGGAGCAGAAGCCAGGAGGCCGAGATGTTAGCCATGGCAGGATCAGCTGACAGGCATGAGTCTGCATGACAGCGCATTAGCCGGGTGAGAACTGGGCCAATGCAGAAGAAACGCCCTGGAGACACAGAGGCAGGGTTTCTTTTGGTCTGCATAAAAATTAGCATATGGACCAACACCAGCACTTAACCATCAACACTTGCAAGCCTTGAGCAACAGGAGAATAAGAATTAGCAACAATGCGGAATAAGAATTCAACACGACGCGAGAAAGGGAATTCAGAGCAGCAGGTGAACATGAATTTAAAACAGCATGCAGAATAACAATTAACTCCAACAGGAGAAAAAGAATAAGAAGCAAGAAAATAAGAAATAACAGAAATGATAGAATAAGAATTAAAGGTTATGAAAGGCAAAGAGTGCGAAGAATTCGCTTACAGCGTCCAAGATTTTTCGTTAACAACCAGACTGTTCAGGATTGGTGATTTTAAAACTTGAAATTATCCTACATTTTACTTTGCAAATTCTTGAGAATCTTTGAATAGTGCCAATAGGATAGACTTCCAGACAAAACTTTTCAACATACTCAAGGATAAGCTATGCATATACATTCAATCACTGTTTTTTGTAAATTAATGTTTTTCTAAGGCCTACATATATGCCATCCCACGTATATCTAGTAGCAATGTAGTGCAGACAGTGTTAAAACTTTGCCAAATTAGTGAAATATTTGAAAGGAATCAACTCATTAGAAATATCAATTTAAAGAGAACAACCAGAATGTGGCTGTCTGCCAATTTTGTGTTTCTTGATAAGATAACCCAAAATATACCACCAGTGGGTTTCACAAATGAAAACTAGCAAGGCTAATATGAATGTTCAAGGGCTACTGACGGGACTGCAACGGAGTGACTCTTGACAGTCAGAACCACTCCCGTCCCGCTCCCGGGCCTAATGGATGAAGACGATCCCACTCCCGTCCCGTCCCGCCATCTCTGGTCCCGCTCCCGTCCCGCTCCCGCTCCCAAAACAGTTAGGGACTCCCGTGGGTCCCATGGGAGGCGGGACCCATAGTCCCGTGACTCCCGTCCCGTCCCGTGCAGGGCCCTAATATCTACCTACCTTATCAACAGCAGATTCTAAAGCAATACTCAAATGAACAGGACATCATCATCAACATCCCTCAATAACATCCCTCAATAACATCTCTCAACAACATCAGCCAACAACATCCCTCAACAACGTCTCTCAACAACATCAGACAACAACATCAGCCAACAACATCCCTCAACAACATCAGCCAACAACATCCCTCAACAACATCTGCCAACAACATCTGCAAGCAGCAGCAGCAGCCCTGTCCAGTGATAAGAGAGATGAATGTCTTGGAGGATTGTACAGGAGAAACAAGAGGAAACAAGGCGGTCCAGAGGACTCAGCTGCTGAAATTGACCCATCAATTATGCACTGCATCTCAAGCAGGGGCATAGCTTGTACAACAAGAAGCAACAGCAGCAGTATACTGTAATAAATTGTATATTATGCAACAAATAGAACCTGTACCACAGAGCTTGAGACCAAAGTAGTATCTAAAGAGAAAGGCATTATTGGGCTGAGAGTTCAGCCAAGTGGTAACTTTCAATTACAGCAGAAGTCAGAAACATGGTCTCAGAAGTGGTTGACTACGTCATGCTTTTCAGGCTGTTTGAATACCCTAGAGCACGACATACTCTTCTGAATCCATGCTAATGATTTCAGTAAATTCTTTCAGTTTTTTATCCAGATTCGGTGATATCACAGTTGTTTGTTGTTTGTTTGTGTTTTACGCCTCTGCAGCACCTTAGTGGGCTATATCGAGGCAGGCGATCGCCGTATAATGACGAGATGAGAAGACTGTGAGTCTGACACATACCCTATTAATTCAGGGATGCCCAGGGTCTTTCAGTTGCCCCATCATAGAAAACTGGAAACAACCTGCCTCCATTCAATGTCCCATGGGCTCTGACTAAAGTGAGTTCCCGGGCAGTGATATCATAGAAAGGATCACCAATTTCAGTGTAGACGACAATATAGGCCTTTGGTCACAGAGACTGTAAGGGTGTATAAGGGAGATATATGTTGTGTTCATCACTGATGAGTGTAATGACTCATTCAACCAATCCAGCCAGGTCAAGCAACCCAGCAACCAACAAATCCAGCCATAATTTGACAGATCAAGCTAATCACCAACTGACAGAACTGACAGGACTGACCTATCAGTAAGCTTCCTAACACCAGTTCAGCACAGCCCATATTCGCAAATCAATGCAGAATATTAGATACCCAGAATATCTCTCTGTTGACAGAAGCTATGAAATGAAATGCATTGGAATAACCATTGGTTGCACTAACATCCCAGTCCAAAAATATTCCATACATGCTTTCTCCATATATATATGCAGCCTAATATGCTCATACAGTGTGATGGTGTATTTATAGCCAATGCAACTTAGTCCATGAATGTCCCAACACAACATGGATGTCCATTGTATAAGAATTTCCATGAATATTTACAGTCACAAAAGGGTTAATACCCTGTTTTGTGGTTGTTGGCTATTCAAAATATTCATGGAACACCAGCATCCACATTACATGATTATGCCCAGGATTTCTCTAAATCTGTAAATATGGTCATTATCAGCATTGCATGGCAACTTATGCATTCATAAAGTACATTACTGTGGTTTCAAGAGTGGTGTGGAAAACAAGAAGTTTTGAGGAACGCCAAAAACAGCACCATGGCTGGAAAAAGTAGGGGATTCGGGCTTGTCATTGCCTGGAAATTTCTAAATCTCACTGGAAATTTTTAAAGAAAGGTCGGAATTTTTGACTTGGAAGTAGTCGCTTGATCTGCGACCATTTGTGGGAAATTTTGCCGTACTTAATCAGCACAGTCCTGAACATAAACATTCAGCAAAAGACAAATCAATGGCAGAATAGAGTCAACATTTAGCGTTTTAAAAGATTGATATGAATGCATTGAATTTATAATTGCGCTCCAGCAAAAATAACTTATCTGTATCATAATGGGGAAAAAACTGCTGTGTAAATTGTCTACTTTGAACACAGATCAATGGTTTTGGATACAGTTGTTAAATAACAGGTTAAATATTGACCATTAAACCCAAGGCCATTTATAATCACCTGACTAAATCAATAATCAGTAATCATCCTCCTATACTGTTATTACAAATGCTATAGAATGAATGTTAAAACATTTTTATTGATCAGAACAGAATTTTCAAACCCAAACTGATCGAATTTCTGTCCTTCGATTAATGTGCAATGTGATCAAGACGCAACTTCATTGATTCATCTCCATCGTTGATTCGTTTGGTATATATATGCTCACCTGGAAAACGGCTAATTCTAAATTTCACTTTGAGTAACACTGAAGTTTTTCATATTTTCCTCTTTTTTTCTCGCAAAAACTTTCAGAAACAATGTACCCAAATATACATAAGCACCATCCCTTCTCATTCAATGCTGACATTCACATATTCAAAAATCATGCATAATACATTTTTTAGACATAAACCCCTGAATTGATTTGCATCAACAAAATCCTGATAAAATATATGTGACCCTGGACACATAACACCTGGACGAATAACTCAAGTTTATAACTTATAAGTCAGCAGGTAAACTAAAATCCGAAATACATAATTTTAAATCCTATTGAAACCAGCAGCCTTTTTGATATACAAAACTTACAAACATCTGTGCCAAAGGTTTCAAAATTCTGATTATACAAATATTTATTACAAATGCATTTTTTTCCCTTTTTTGTTCACTTTTAATCAGCGGTCACTTCTAAATCCCATTGAAGGGTTCGTCTGCTGCACCTAAAGAATATTTTATCGAAAGTTCACTGAAAAGAATGGTTTAGTCACCATTAGGGCACACATATCCCTGTTTCACACTTGATAAGTTATATATGAACCTAATGAGTTAAATATTTAATTTAAACCTCCCATGACATAAGTTGATACTTGGTTTAGTGAAAGAGGACGTGTCCATAATTTAGATTGGTCGCATATTAGTTTAATAAGTATGAAACAGAACTTAAACAACATATATAAAGAACAAAACAATAAGACCACTCCTTGTGTGACAAAAACACTCTCCTACACAATGTCGAGTGAAATTGTATGAGATCATTATTTCCCTGGCTATTGAATGTCAACAACATACCATTTCTGTCATATTTTCTCAAATACAAAATTCCATTAAACATCTTTTTTGAAATTTGAATACATCTTAACATTTGCTGAATACAATTTTTGCTTATTGTATAAGCTCTTAAAGAATCTTTACCTCACAAGGTAACCAAATGATGGATGTTTATTATTAAGTTATCATAATTGCAAAAATAATTTTAACCAAAACAGGCTGAGAATCACTCGGTATATAACCTGACTGAAAACAATGCACCATCCTAGCAATATTGGTCAACCCAAGTCCAGATTGCCAAATGAAAGTATGCAATACCATCCTGAATGAAACTTCAGGATATACATTGCAAGTACCATCCTAAATGCAACTGAATGCCCAGTTAGGAGTACCATCCTAAAAGGAACTTATTGTATCTGCAGTCAACATTTAACCATCGTAGATGCAATGCAGAACACCCTAAAGAATTGTGCATATGACCATAAAGAAAAAAAAACAATTAATTCATTCATAAGTGCAAATTGAAATTCTTTTTACCAAAACTTACAAATATATTTAAAGATTTTCCAGAATTACAAATAAAGTCTCAATAAAATGTTCAAAATGGGACCATAAAGTAATTAAGACGGAATGCGCAAAATAGAGGATCTATATCTAGTTCATTAAAAATCTAAGATAGTGGCACTAAATTGCATGCCTGTCAGACTGATCAATTTTCAAACCTCGAGGCATAACAGATTTTGTTGTGGTAAAATTGCAGTACGGTGAAAAAATAACATTTTCTAACAAATGTGATAAAGCAACACTTGCTGTAATTACCACACTTACTATGGTCATTCTAATGTAGACTTTTTCGGTTTAAATAAATATTTCATAAATACATTTACACAAACAGCAAGGCTAAACAGGAACAAAACTTGGCTAGAAAGAGGATATTTAATACAGCAAGCCTTTGGGCCACTTACAAACATCTTGCAAACAATTCTCTTTTGTCAGATGCTTTCAGCAAAAGCTATTAGATGAAACAACATGCCATCAAATATTCATGTCCAATTTCTTCACTGGGCCATACAGAGATCAACTTCACATACTTGTACAATGCACATGTTCCATATTTTGTCCTGTTCCTATATCATCCTAAACATCTTTTTGAAATGTTGTTACGAAACGAATTCAACTTTCAAACCCTGTTTTCACATTTCTTTATCCCATTTTTCATCCATCACTATTTATTGTCATGTCACTGGACTTACTGTATTTTCTAAACTAACATTTTTTGGTCACAAGCAGTGAAACTACTTGAATTAAATTTTGTATAAATTCCGATCTTTACGCAACAGAAAATGTGACTAAAGGTTAAATTACACCTTTAATAAATTGAAGCTTTTTCGTGTTCCTTAGTTTAAGAATTGCATATAAATTTCATATATACCCATTTTATTGAATTCAAAACATCATCTTCTATGACATTTATTCTTTAAACCCACACACAATGAAACATAAATAAGATTCGTATATAATTCTGCACATTCCAAAGGAGATCAATTACAAAGAAAGGTTGTCGAACAAAATAATGCAAGAAAAGATATATCACATAGAAATATCCATTCAGATTTACCATAATTCCTGATGCCCACAGTGAACTAATGAATAGGCAAATACTAAAAGTTCGAAACTCCTACCCGCACATGCAATTAATGGAAAGTGAAATATGAAATTATGGAATTCACTATTTAACATTAACCAAGATGTCTTTGCAACAGAACATTGAACATTTAACATCTAAAACATTTTTACAAATTATCCATTGTCAACCTGTCATGCTGTCTAGTATTTATTATTCGGCAAAGACTAGGGTGAGAAAAACCTTGATTTGACTTTGACATGAGCTGAAAGCAAAACTATTGAAACTGAAGTAAAAGTGATCATGAATTTAGCCACCATGATGTTTCTCACTTCTACTCATGGGAAGACTTGTTAAACCTATGCATTATGGAAATGCCAAGAGGTCTATGGACACATAATGAGTTACAAAATATATTAATGAATCATCGCGCAAATATATGAGCAAAATCATTATACAAAGGAAAATCTACGCATTTTCACCTGTTCTTTCAGACTCCGTTGCCACAAACAAGTGCAAAACATCCCGAAATATAATTAAGAGTCGTTAAAATAAGACATACTGTTACCACAGCAACTACTTTTTAATATATCAGATTATCTGTATTACTAAACCAGTTGCCATGAACTGAAAGTGCTAAACAAACCAATTAAATTTGAGAAGAAAACATTCACCAAGTACGAAGCTGTCTGCTGTCAAGCCAATGAAAAACGCAATTCAAAATCACGTTTCAGTCTGAAAAAAAAATCCCAAAAAACAAATGGGCAAAAAATCACTTGACTTGTCTTAGGGCCAAGTATTTCCCTCAACCTCATTGACGAAAAAGGAAATATTTCTGTTTCACCTGTCAAAAGAACTTCGTTCTCATGAATTAATTCAGGTAACATCCCCAAAGCACAATTCTATTTTTACATCCTAGTATGGGAGCAGGTCACGAAAAAATGTACATATTTCAAGGAAATGAAGAAAAAAGAAAAAATTTTGCCACAATTACAAATGACATTATGTTTTATTTTCAGACGATGGATGGATGATTGGGGCTTCACGTCCTGTATTTATGCACTTGGTAGGCTAATTAGGACAGGAGGACGACACGGCAATGAGGCAAAGTATGATTGAAACAGCCGTCCAACATAGGCCCAGGTGACCCGGCAAGAGCTGGATGCGAACCCTGGACCAAGCGATTGGCAGTCCAGCACGCTACCACTAGACCAACCCTCCCCTCCTTTTCTTTTCAGACACTTGAGAGAACACAACGTGCCAAAGATCATCCAGAAAGAGAATTCTAAATCTTTTTACTTGTCCTTTCGAAGGCTTTCATAATTCAACATCACATTGTTCATCACATTATCTTTATCTCAAGCTCAGAGAGGCTGATGAAGTGACAATCATTAGACTAATCATTGTGATAAGCCAGTCTGATTGGTCCCACTACTAGTCATAAAGGATGAGCCACTCATCTTTATTTACTCTGCATCATGGTTAATTGTGTTTGCAGGCAAATAAATCAGGAAGGTGAGCACACATACTGGCAATAGACTGCAATAGCACTCTCATTGCCTTGGCTGAAAAAATAGAACACCTTTTTGCACAGCAAACATCTCACTGCAGTATAATGCTGAAAATATTTATGCTGAAAAAATAGAACTGTGGCAGTAAACATCTCTCACAGCAGTGTAAATCAATTTTCGTGACCTGAAACAACTCTCATTAAAGTGTCAAAGCTGAAAAATACATCATGTAAACGCAGACTGCCAGACTGTAATCAAGTTATACTGTTCTAAGTGTTGTTTCAAGCAATACTTATCCATTATCATCCATGGTATTTTCTGACTTTACAACGACAAAGACTCAAAAATATGCCACAAATATTTAACAATTATTTATTTATTTTGGCTTACATAACAGTCATGCCATATATTGTATTCATTATGCAACAGAAAGTCAGCAAGTTTTGGTCAAAGAAAGCATAAAAAAATCTAGAATGCAATAAATAATGGACACTAATGACCAATAAATGATGATAAATCTGTCAAGCTAATGCAGCAATGTTTTCTTGGGCAAAAGGTCAATGACAATCTGACATAAATTTGGTACAAAATTTGGCACAGAAATTTTGGCAAGATAGAGATAAATTCCAGATTATTTTGCTTGTCTACCTGTCACGGAGTTTCATCTCAGTTTCAGTAATCATATTTTGTAGATATACTTTAACGTAGACTATATCATCTCAGACTATCTCATCAAAAAACTTAGACCATGTCATCATCACTTTTGCAAGTTTTGGCCCTGTAACTATTTGTGACTGAGTATCTCCATCAAACATTTTTGCAATTAACTCGAACACCATTTAACATACAGATACACTCTACAAATTATGACTATGACTCAGGGCACAATTTTCTTTTAGATACATTGGAATATCAAACAGAGTCAGGGATTGACCTGGCTGCCCGAGGACACTAAAAATGTAAATAAGAATTGACGACCGGCAGATTTATGCAGGCGAGTTCATGGATAGCCAAAGGTGAGGCCCTTCTCAGGAGCTATGGAGACAGGATTAGTCAGATAAGGCCTTATGTCCATTATTTATGCAACAATAAGACAAAGGAAGAGGTCCAGATTTTGGGAAGGGTGTCCAAATGTTATGTTTCTTTACTTGGTTGTCCTTCAGATGTCTCAGAATCTGACAAGTGGGATTTAAAATAAATCTGCGACCTTGCTTGTGAATAATGAATCACATTTCAGTATTTCCCGAAAATCTCAGTATACTACCAATAGATTCAGTACAGCAGCAAGTTTAATACACCATTCATGCATGATATGATCTGCATTAGCAAATGCCGTTTCAATAAGTGTATCATCAGCAAATGGTCTTTTGAAAATTTAATATAAGCAGCAAAGTGGATGACCACAAAATTGGCAACCAAACACATTATCACTCTAAATTCCTGGCTCCATGAACTTTTGGCAGATCACCCAACTGATATCTGATTACCATTTCATAACAATATTAGGTTATTGTTAACAATTCTGAATATGCAATATTTTACGTATTCATGCATTGAGTTGTTAACTGACCGTTCAGCCTTGGACACCCATATCACTTATCGCATAAATTTACATGGGTCCAGCAATGTCGACAATAGTACTAATACATTACGTAAATTCATTTCGGGGATCCGATCAGGCATTTTGCCAATCTGTCAGATCCAGAAAATATTTGTCATGGTTCTTGCACTTTGAATGAATGCATTGCCTTAGAGCCAACATTTGCGAATGGTCATTGCTTGGCAAATTAGCCACTTAAAAGATCTCATAATGCCAATATTAGGTTTTTTATTTGCAAGTCACGTTTTACTTATTTTTTCTTTTGGGTAGAATTTATACATGTCTTTTTAGTGGCAATGTGAAACCATGTGTGACTATCATTTTCCTGATTTTAGTACCATACTAGCAAAGTACCCGTGAAGTAGGCAATCAAAGTATCTGTCTATGTACATTCGGAATGTTTAGAAAGTGCGTATTTGTAAGAAACGGAGGCTCTACACCTTTTGCTGAATCAGTGAAATGGGAGTTGAAACATGAAGAAGAGGGAAAATCAGCAAGAATTACTAAGAAGCATCTGGTGTAGGGTGAAAAGTTTAAGGGGTGAAACCCATCGAAGTTTATTGTAGGCAGTAAGTGTAGAAAAGCTGTTTGGAAAATTTCATAGTAAAGTGGGCACTGGGCAGTCAGTAGTGTGGCGTAAAACATCCATGAAATAATAATAGAAAATGTAAGAGGTTGTCGATACCAATGACCTTTTGAGCTATCTATCTATCTATCTATGTAACTATGTATCTGTCTATGTATATGTAATATGATAAGAAGCTGGAGCCACTTGAAGTAATTCCCTGCTGTCGACTGTTGATATTGAGGCCATCAGTGGACAGATTTATGAGACCCATGTTGTGCTCAATTCGCTGCGCGAAAATTATTGTTGCATTAGGCCTATATTGACATATATTACATGTAGGCTGTTCTTTTTTATTATAATGCTCCGTTTGAAACACACTGACTGTCTGGAGCCTGATGGAATATTCATTTCAGGTGAAGGTGATTTTTTCACGAAAAGGTGTGAAATGAAGGCAGATTTCAGAGGAATGAGCGAGTGGGCCTTGGAGGATGACATTGCGTATTGCAAGGGAATGCCATTTTCTTTGGCTATTCTGAGTTTGGTGGTGATTGAGAAAGAATTGAGGGAGAAAAACGACCCACAACAAAGTTACATAGATAGTGTAATTAAATATAGATTTGTAGACTATCTATATGTAGGAATTAGCCTGTGTGTTTGTATGGAACTGTTTATCGCTATCTACCTCCATCTGTCTATGTGTCTATCTACGTATCTACCAATCTGCCTATCCCTACCCTTGCATTCGTCCTGTGTGAACACTCGAGGTGTGGCTGCTGCTGTTGCTGCTGGTTTTAGTGCAGCAGCACAATGCTAATGCATTGCTGCAGCTGATGCTTCTGGAATCATTGCAGCAGGGTATTTGAAATTCGTGGGAACTATAATATCTTTAATTAGCTCTATATAATTAAATCCACGGAAGTTACGGTAGATTTGATGCATGCAGAACACAGTGTGGACACATTAGGATAGAGTGGCAAAATATTTTGACTGTAAGTTGAGGCACAACAGAGAAGACCCGTTACAAAGGAATTATAGAGAGGTGAATTTTATATATGTATATAGATAAATTACATTACACAGCAACAGTGAACCTGTAAAAGCACATAACTCATACTAGACAGTCATAATGCTTGTAAAAAGACACCAAATCCTCACGATTACTTTGCTGCCTTCGGCCTACGAGATTGCTCTTTCGAGTTTTTTCCAAATAAAGACTGTATTTTGCCAATTAACAGCTTGTGAAATCCTTTGAGTCTTAATTATCTATGAATGCTTTTATAAAACTTAATCACACTACGTGTATAGAATCATGGTTAGAAAGACTTCAATGGCAAAGATTTCAAATATATATATATCTATCGAGTATGATCATGGGTTTTGGCTTAATTGCATATTTGAACAAGGAAGATATATGCATGGTTGACCAGTTCCAAAGAAATGCTTTAGGCTATTTGTAAGTTCAGGTTACATGACATTTTTTCTATATGAAAAGAAGATGTCTCAAGGGACACTGTATTTTATTACTTCCAAAGTTCCAATTATTCTCATATTTCGTGGGCATTCCTAATCTCAGAACATCTAAAGTTCACAGTCCCCCTCCTCCCCACCCTAATTTTAGATCAGTATAATAAATAACATTTTTGACATTTTTAAAATTATTAATAGTCATGATAACTTGAGAGATGGGGATAATTTTGCTAGGTTTTCTTTCCCAATTTTTGGTCACCCTTGTTTCCTAATGCAGTGCTCAGTTATGCCCATTTGGGCCATTTCTAGCAGCACAATACAGCTATTAACATTGTATTAATCTATAATCACACAAAAAGTATAATTATTCCCAAAAGGAGGCAAAAAAGAATGGTGATTACAATAAATGAGAGAAAAAGTGAATATAACAGGGGTCAAGGTCAGACACAAGTGGTGAAGTGCAAGGTCAAAGGTCAGCCACAAGGTCAAGGGTCAGCTGCAGGTCACATCCAAGTTGCAGAGGCTTGCATCAACCACTTAGCCCTTCACCTTCCTCAGCCCCCAGCTGGGCCAGACGAGCTAAAATATCACGAGCAGCTTAGAACACACATCTAATCTTCTTTATTTAAAACACATCTAAGACCTCGCAATTTGGCCGATGGAAGAGGCAGTAATACTGTTGTGTGCTGAAGAACAGTCCTGAACGCTACAGCTAATGAGATAACATCTGCATGACCACAGGCCTTCTTTCAGTAAAAGGTTTCACAAGAAACTCTCCAACAAACAAAAGACAAAGTCCATTAGACTAATTGACATATCACATAACAAGATGTATATATATATATATTATATACATTATACACGTTACACAACCATGATTCCATGAATATAAAGGTGTATCAAGTGCAAAGTTAAGATAGGCTAACTTCATTGGGAACACGGAAATATTGATAAATACCTATTGAGTTTTCCAATTACATTCGTTTCTATTCAGAATTCACAAAATACTAATCAGCCCAAATACTGTATGAATATTTTAAAAACAGGATTTCTGAGTCCAGTTGCAAACTTGCCAATGAATTGGCTTTAGTCCTCTAAATGCTAACTCATGACTCCAAACAGACAGTGCAGTACTCAAAGGCAAGTTCTTGTCATTCACAAGAGTCAATGAGATGAGAGAGAGAAAACCCAGAAAAGGAAAAGTCCACAACATAGTGAGCATACTACACATCTTACCCTATGTGGGAGATGTTTCACTTGCCAAACAAAGACACAATTATCATGCTTCTAAAGAACTCAGTTCAGTCAGACTATGTGAAGTTGTGACTAGAAAATGCAGTGAAAGTTGCATTTTTCAGTATCATCCTAAATGAAACCAACATTGCCTTTCAATACCACCCTAAATGTAATGCACTACCATCCTACATGAAACATCCACCAGACTATTTTGTACCATCCTAAATGAAACAGCACAGTACCATCCTAAATGGAACATTCATTGTATTCAAAAAGTAACTGATCATAGGAACAGAGAGGTATCATTGTTGCTAGAACTGTAAAAGTACTTGGAAGCTAACTTTTCAGTCAGTTAACAATAGACTGATAATAAGCAGCATCCACCGGATGGAGAATACTCAGAAAAGTGAGAGGTATGTGACCATGTGTGCCATACGAACAGCCGAAAGCAATATTTACTTCTGAACTTATTCCATATATTGCACAATAACAAGACCATCTCAGAAATTGGTGAACTCAAGCGTAGATAGCAGACATTACAACCGAAGAATTCAATACCATCCTAAATGATACCTCAGGACATACATTGCAGTACCATCCTAAATGTAACTGACCAACCAATTATGAGTACTACCATCCTAAAAGGAATGTATTTGCAGTAAAAACCATCCTGGAGGCAAAACAGAACAGCCCTCAGAAATATGCCTATAGATCACCATAAAGAATAAATTACAATAAAATATGCAAAATAGATGACCTATAATGCTAGTTTATTGGAAACCTAGATAGTGCTCTGAGTTGCAGGCCTCAAGACAACCGATCAATTAACCATGAGGAAAAAAGATTTATAGGTCGTAAAATTGGAATAAGGTGACAATTCTTTTCATGACAAATTCATGAATGTTGCTTTCGCAAAAAAAAACATTCCAATGTTTGGATCAAACTCAAATGATGTCATTCTAGATTTATATCACGTAACTGGAACTGCAGCTTCAGAAAAAGCTAGGAAAGGATGACCTATTTTCCATTACAAAACTTCGAGGGTAAAAGGGTTTCCAAGAAATCCATTTTCAGGCATCTACAGAGTAGACTCCATAGAGCACCCATGCTTTTTGGCCTCACTTAACACACTGAATGGCAGGCAGCACACGCTCAGTAGGTGTTAGAGAGGCATTTATTTATGAAGAGAGGTTTTTCAGCTGTGGACAAGAGAGGCTAACGAAACATGAAGGTGTGATAAACATGATAAATGAAGAATCAATTTCTCCACTGAGACCCTAATCAATAAAAGGGTAGCACAACCGGGCAGGGTAGATCGCAAGACCATCTGGCATCATACAGAGCCCCAGGGTCTATGCCTACTGCCATGGTCCATGCTTCAAGCATTGTTCAGTAATCAAGTCTTTGGGCCACTCGACTTAATTCAAAGCCTGTTTGACTGTGTATTTTCACACAATTTCACATTGTTGGATCCTGTGACTTGTCATCTAGCAGCATGAAAGATCAATAGAGCAGCCAAGCAGAATGCAAGTTATCTAACTCACTGTAGACGGGTCAATCTATGAGAATTGGCCACCTAACCCACAACAAATTGATACAAAAGGTTTTTCGGTGGATTTTGGTACTAACTGCCTTGCTCAATAACAAATAAAAATCTAGGATTTTCTGACTATGCTAAGTGGGTCAAAATCAAGATGGCGTCCAAGATGGCCGCCGGAATCTTTAAAGTGTTATATCTCAGTTAATATTCAACTTAGAAAGATAATTCTTGGGTCTAAACCTAGGTTTTCATACCCAAGGAATCTGTTACTGCCCTTAAAATTGTAATAAGATGAGATTTTAACCTAAAACTCTCATTTCAAGTTCTAGATCACGTCTAAGATAACATCCTAATGGTTTAAGATGCAATAACTTAGTGACTCTTTGACTTATGAAAGTGATGCTGGTGTCTATGCCTATGTTTGTGGTCTGAAGGAAACCAATGAGATCAACAAAACTGTATTTGCTGCAATATTTGAGGGAGGACATGAATAATGAGGCATATTTTTATACGTACATAGTGTTCCCTTTTGATGAGATCCAAATAGCTGAAGTTGTGCTGAGGGAGGTGAAATGTTCATGTCAGCACAAGCAATAACATCATCATTCGCTTAATTTGCTTGTGCAGAAATGAAATGACCTTCAATTTTTTGTTTCATCATAACAATTAAATACAATTGAAATTAAGAAGAGGGCATTTTTGCTAGAAAAAGAAGTGACATCGTATGGTCATACTATCATGCATGAAAGGTGAAGATGATGAAGATGCACAAAACGGTCATTTTTGTGACAGCAGTGAGAATAATAAGGAGTAACAGTTCAAATAAGAGACAATTACCTGTCCACAGAAGTGGCCAGGCTCTTCTTTATATCCTCGGTAGGGCCAAAATCAATATGTCCTGCTAAAAAAAAAAAAATTAATTGGCAAGTGTGCTGAGCAGAATGAAGCAAGCGCACTGGACGTGCAATCATACAGACTGCATGCCCGAGAGCTGTACTTCTCCACTACAAATATCACTTGCAGTGAAAATACATTTCTATCAGCAGATTTTCTTATTGGGGTTTGAAAAAAAACGTATCCAGGTTGTGTTGTAGTGACTACACTTAATTGACACAGATATTTACATTATACATGGTTTCAACACAGCTTCTAGTTTGCAGTGCACAGTGTTTACCATAGCACAAAATTGATGGGAAAGGTACATTTCCTGGAATGGGCATGCTTGTGGCATTGGCACCAGGGCAAAGGAATGCCCGGTAAGTTCCATGACTGAAATTTACAGATCCAATGATAACAAATGAGTTGTCAATTTCTTAAATTGTGTAGTCATCCCTGAATTCAAGAATATGTGTATTTCGGTTGACTTTTCTGTGGGATTTCTTTTAACTATAGTCTAGTCCAGGAAGGCAAGAGATGATGCACTTGATTAATCAATCGAATGACCATCCAGTCCAGTTATAAGTCAGACATTTATCTATGGTGAACATGTATGCTATACATGTATATTGTAAAGTATTCCAATTATTAGTATACAACCAGCTATATTTACCTCCATTGGAAGCTTTCAGGCTGTTGCACTAGCCCTTTTTCACCCTAAAGTGATCACTGTAGATTGTAAACTTTAGAGTTTCTGCATTATCTTGCATACATTTGATGAATCACTGTACAGGGAAGCTGAGTTACAGCACAACCCAAAATAAAGTACGATTACCCCAGCAGGAAGGAAGAATCAGCCACTACTTTACCCTTTCACACCTTTTGACTACCTCTGAATCACTTCCTACATTTACCTACTTGAAACTACCTTTTAAAATTACAATAAAATCACATTTAAACAACACCAATTTAAACTCAATCACCCCCATTGTGTTTGATTTACTTGATATTTTCACCTCTGCTAATTGCAGTTACATTGGTAGCTGTTTAAATAGAGTTCTTAATGTGGGCCAAGGTTGTAGAAAGGAGTCAAAGGGATTTGTAAGGAGATTTGGGGTGGAGAGGAGAAAAGAGGGCAAAATAAGTAAACAGAGGACTTCTGACAGAAAATGTTCTTACTTTATTTTGAGTTGTACTGTATGTGCATAGGTAGTATGAAGAGAACTGAGATAATGTAGGAGTCATGACAATAATTTTACTCACTTGGAAGTCAGCTGTATTGCTTGGCTGCTTCCACACATTTGTCGTAAATGACTGAGTTATTTGCATAGGTATGAAGAGAACTGAGAACTCAGTCAACTATGTTGACAGGCAAATCAGTGCAGAAAGCATTCCATGGCCATCTTCTCAGGACAAACAACACTGTGGTGTCTGATTTGTCAATTGAGATTCTTGACTCTTTGGCTGTCACTCTGGTCTCTGGAGAATGAAAAGTTTGGAAAACCTGTAAACATTGATAACCAACGAAGATGCATAATATCAAGAATCTGCATTATATTTTTCTGCCAAATAAACAAAGGACTAACTGAAAGAAACAAGGAATTAGGCAGAAAGTCCAAGACCAGTCAACTGTTGCTGAATTACCAAAGTACGAGTATACTCAATGTTAATAGATGAAGACAGAAGTGGCTTCAGGTCAATGCAAATCAAACTGTTACCAACTGCTTTCCTGTATTTGCAAAAGTAGGGTTTTGTAACTACTTGAAATAAGCATGCCTGTACCTTCAAGATATGGTCACATGGAAAAGTACGAGGGGCGTTCAGAAAGTTCGAGGCTTTTTTTTATATGGACACTTATTTTCAATCTAGAACTATGAATTTTTCACAGGATAAAATTCAGCATATTGGGAATGGATTTCCAAAATTTTGCACTATTTGGGCACTTTAAGGTCATTCTGTGGTTGCCATGGAAACTGAAAGTTCAGCCAGTCGGGGCAGGTAATACTGAAACCAAGAAAGTCAACAAATTGTGACTGTGAGAGACTGCTCTCTATCACTTGTATTAGTGAGATTGACAATATTTGACACAAGTAATATGATATTGGCTTCTAAATATACTTTCAAGCACATCAAATGTGTTTATTCTTACACTGAACCCATGTAGGAAAGCATTAATGCATGCCTGATTTGGCAAGGGAAATTCAGGTGGCAAGGGTATGTTTGCCTGACTATATTTGGACTTGTGAAAGCATGGACTCACTGGCATGAACTAGAAACCCAAATGGGCAGCATTATCCATCCCAGCTATTCCTATGACATGTTGCTTTACATAAGTCCTGGCTTTCCCTTAATTTAGTCCTTGGGGGCTAGAGTTTCAGGCATTGGAGAAGGAAAGGCTTGGGATGCCCAAAATTCTTTCACAGAACTTTGTCTTGAGGCATTCAAGGAACATTCACTTCAATGGATCAGGTGTATGAATTAATGCCTCTGGTGAGCTTGGGAGTATTTTTAAAGGCTAATATTATATTTCTTGTGTCAAATATTGTCAAACTCACTAATTCAAGTGATAGAGGGAGGTCTCTCACAGCCAAAATTCATTGGTTTTCTTGGTTTCAGCATTACCTGCCCCGACTAGCTGAACTTTCAGTTTCCATGGCAACCACAGAATGTCTTTAAAATGTCCAAATTGTCCAAAATTTTGGAAATCCATTCCAAATATGCTGAATTTCATCCTGTGAAAAATTCAAAGTTCTAGATTGAAAATAAGCGTCCATATAAAAAAAAGCCTCGAACTTTCTGAACGCCCCTCGTAGAGGTCTTGCCATAAAAACCACTGGACCCTGAGAACACTGTTGAGACCAGTTTCATACAGCATATCAATGCAGGAATTTACAAATGTGTTCATCAGGAAAATGCAAAGACCTGACAGCATCACTGCCTCAGTGATTAAAAGAGACCACACTGGCCTCAAGAAGATCATTGCAAAATTAGCAGGATGCTCACCATACACTCTGGACCCGTTCTTGAGGAATATTGTCATTGGTTTTTGCAGTCTAGAATGATATGAAAGTCCATGAATATAGCTTAGTCAGATGCAAGATTTTACAAAAAAAATTACAGGACACCTAGTATTTTGGTACTATTAAGCAGAAAAGACAAAGCCATCACATATAAGATGCTTCATGATGAAAAACAGTTCCTCTGCACATTCATAATAGGTCTAAAAATCATTCATATCCACAGCTAGATCTATGCTCTGAGAATGAACAACAGCATCAGCAAAAATGTGATACTTATAATATAACTATGTAATATCTAACTAACTGCTGACTGCTGTCCGGACTTGTCACAAACATCATCCATTAGCAACATCTTAGTAGACATTTCATGGCTCCATACATGCTACTATTAAACCGCCAGGTGCTAGTTGAAGCAAGTGATTGTTCCCCTATGAAGAAAAAACACAATTAGCCATTTTAATTGCTGTATCACTCAGTGTGTATTACTGTCGGAAAAACGGATTACAGTGCATACCCTTGTCTTGCTTGTGGACCATTCCGACTTCAAACCTGTCCATAGAACAGGACTGTTGCTAGTTATGAGGATTAGCCTATTGTTTATGAAAACAATTCTTTAATATTTGTAGCATACATTTTTACCAGTTGCTTTTTGTAATGTATCAATTTTTCTTTCTCTGTGCATTACTGGCATTTATAGGCCTGATAACTAAAACTTTGACAGTATTTGTTACTCAAACACTACCATTGTTTACAGATATACATACAGAATCACAGATTGATCAGATATTTTATTTTTTCATAATGGATTTCGGATATTAATACAACTTTTGCATAAAATCTCATCTTATTGTAATTTAATTTTTTCCTTTGCCTGAAAAATTTTGGAAATTTCACCTTCCTCTGCTCAACTTTATCTATTCGGATCTCATCAAAAGGGAATACTTCGTATGGAAATATGCCTCATTATCCATGTCCTCCCTCAAATATTGCAGCAAATACATTTTTGTTGATCTCATTGGTTTCCTTCAGGCCACAAACATAGGTATAGACACCAACACCACTTTCATAAGTCAAAGAGTCACTAAGTTTTTACATCAACCATTAGGACGTTATCTTAGACGTGATCTAGAACTTGAAATGAGAGTTTTAGGTTAAAATCTCATCTTATTACAATTTTAAGGGCAGTAACAGATTCCTTGGGTATGAAAACCTAGGTTTAGACCCAAGAATTATCTTTCTAAGTTGAATATTAACTGAGATATGACACTTTAAGGTGGCTCGCGGGCAAATGACGCGACATCTGGTGTGCAGAAAGTGAATTACGCACTCCCCCCACAGGTGGCAGGTGCAGCAATCACGTGCGCCACCTGTGGGAAGAAAGGAGAGTGAACCAGAACAACAGAAAAGGCAGCTCAATCAGATGAATGTAATCAGCCTGGTAAGTTTAATATCATTGCTAACAATAATATTGTGGTATTAAACAGATATTATAGGGTAAGGCTTTCAACAACAGTGTTGATTCATTGATGCCCATTTGATGTGCGTCTGCCGAAAACACGATCGTCGTGTGTTTGTACCATTCGTATGGCTTTGGGAGTTGCAGGACTGAATTCCTTACTTCACTACAATTCTAATGGTGGTTAGTTGAAGTCTGTAGGACTTCTGAGGCCTGAGATATTTGATTGTAAAGCCAGCGTTTATTTCACATAAATTTGTTGTTGTTAGATCAGCAGAGCAGATCTCAGTATCCATCCAGCCTTTTCTTGTGCAATTGCTGCGTCAATGACGAGTCCTTAATATTGGGTGTAGCACCTTATAACTGGTACCAGTGTTTAGGAAATTTAATTTCTTACATTTTGAGCTAAGTTTGGGCTCTGTACGACCATTCTTTCTATTTTAAAAGTGCGTCCGAAGCACTTGAGGTTGATGTCCGAAGCTTTGTTTACATATATTATTCTTTTGTCATTTCTCCATAAAGCTGCCTGATAAAAATATTTCAAGTATCCAACGTGTTTTCTAAAGACAAAAGGTAGATGCCTGTATTTTTTTTAGATTTTTCAAAGCCACAAGTCACCCAAAAACCACACCCTAAAGATTCTGTTATTTCACCCAAGCAAAAATGCCGTTGACCAGGGGCGTAGATCCTGATGGGGGGATGCAGGGCGTAGATCCTGATGGGGGATGCATCCCCCCCTGAGGATGAGCTTGGGGGATGTTTTCACTTGTAGCTAGGGAAGCGTAATGTTAAAAAATAAAAAAGTTATCGCGCATCCGCATGCGAAAAAAAAAGTTTGTCGTCGCCTACGAAAAAAGTTCATCCCGGGGGATAAAGTCCATAGTCACCAGCAACTGTCGTCCCCTTAGGCCCTATGTTTTGTTTTACTGATAGTCAGGGGGCGACCTTTAATATCCGGAGGGGGGGGGCTTGGAGTTTATTTCACAGCAGCAGCGGCAGTAATTTATTATGTCAAGCGCACAAAGTCCTCGAATATTCATTTCAAAAACAAGCAAACACTGTTGTTAAGTAACGCCCCGACCACAAATTATTTATTTCAAGACTGCCCAAAAATATTTTATTCATCAAAAAACTCCCAAGCCCCCCCCCCCCCCTTGAGCATGTTGAGATAAAATGGTGGCCCCTTGCATTGAAATACAAACTAGCTATTTTTCAGAAGTAACAAAAAACACATTGCTGCTTTTTTCTTTTCTTTCTAATATTTTATCTGATTTGGTGTAATTGCCATTTTTTAATGTTCGATAAATGACGATGAGTCAAGACGGTGATAAGCAAGAACAGCGATGCCACAATTGCAATGATAAATTTGACTAGAAAAAATACACGGCTGTTGCACTTTTTTTCCTGGAGAAATCACCTGAAAATTTTGAAATTTTACTTCTGTGGCATGTAAACAGAAAATTAGCTGAGCCCTTTCGGATACAATAAAAATTGTAGCTGTTATTGTCTGTAGCTGGTTTTGTTTGCAAGGGTTTTGACTGCACACTGCTGTCAACCGTGATATTAACCATCAGAAAATTATATTTCTCTGTCGACCATTATCCAAAATGTATACGTAGGCCTATAGCCTAGGTTACATTTATTTATTTGTAGGCCTATTAGGGACCTCTAAGAATATATGACCTGGGAGGGGGGGGGAAGTTGGGAGCTTTGTCCCTCCTTATTTCATGTGCTTCTCCATCATTCGGATTATTTCCAAAATTAATTAATTTATCATGAGATATTATGAGAAATTAAATTTTTAAAAAATGCTGACTATGTGAAAGTCTTGGGAGTTATAAGCAATAAATATCCCTCAAATAAATCAGAAAGTAATGATGAAAGTTCGAATGGATGCGCACATGCAGTAGATTCAACGATTCCGCTTGACTCTTCAAAGTTTTCTTCTCATGCCTTATATGAAAACTTAATAATGACATTGTGTTGTTTTCTTTCAGATTGAAGTTACACAGGCTTTCACAAGCTGCAAAATGGTCCATGTATAACTGGTCAAAAAAGAATGCTTTTAGCAGATCCGCACAAAGTATAAGAAATAGGCCGATATACATAATGATATATATTTCGATTTTTTGTTTTTTTGAATTCAAATATATTTATTCTGGGTGTATATGCTCAAGACAAGTATGTTTTTCAATATACATATAAATATATATTTAATATATTAAGAGAAAGAAGAATAACCAGATTTGTTACATGCCCAACTGAAGGGCCAATGTGTATTATATTTCAAAGTTGAAAATATCTATTTCGGCAAACTGAAAATGGGATTCATACTAAAGTTCTTACTCTGTATTGACACCCCGGTCTCAATGGGGGTTAAAAAAAAATCTAGATTTTTACATTTTGTAATGGGATCCATTGATAGGAGCTCATGTTGCTAAAAGCAGTGTTGACATTCTAAAATTATAACAACACCTAGGAATGTGTTTTATTTAGTTTTTGATTTTGTGGAGACATCGTTTACAATCCACATGGTCAATAACTATATTTCTAAATTCATGGCGTCTAAAACAAAGAGCTGTATGTGTTTTATAGTCAGACTGATAAGAGAAAATATTTTTTGCGCAATCGAATTGTGATTAATTGGAATAGTTTAGACGAAAGAACAGTTAATTCAGTTTCTATCAAGAATTTTATCAGCAATTTAAAATGTTAAGTACTGCCAGTTAGTGGTAGTTATATTGTAATGTTTTACTTACAACTCCCATTTTTTAAATATTGTTTGTATGTTGTTCTTTTTAATAAATAAACCAAATCAAAATCAACCAAATCAAATCATGTTGAATATATACTTTAGGGAGGGCGACCACCATTATTCTGTTGATTGATCGCAATTCAGTGTTGGGTACAAATTTATGTAGTTTTATTTGTATCTGTTCTGATCACAATAACATGTCAAATGTAATAAAAGGGCTAAATTACACAAAAGCTGAGCATTTTCTTTTCACTGATCGAAAATACTTGATGTATGTGACTTTCAATGGACAAGTGAGATATCTTTAAAAGGCATATAAGTGGCAGCATGACTATTTGGAATGTTACGGCCTAAATGAGATTATCATTATGAAGGCACATGGATATGCCTATAAGTTTGGAGTTGACTTTTCTAGAACTCAATTGCTTTGGTTGGTTCAGCTTGTTTCTAGGTGAGAGAATTGCTGTTGGGGCCAGATGTAGGCACAATTCCATTCGAAGCGCATCATTGCAATTTGATAGAATTTTCTGGCGAGGACTTGGGTTGAAGTAAAGTCAATTCATTGGGCGATTCTCTTCATTTGTAGTGTGATTGCGTCTGTGAGATGCTTGAACATCTAATCTTACTTGGGTGCATGTATGTAATTTTCCACAGCATTAACTGAGTTATAAAACTACTACTACTATCATGCTAATCAAGCTATTGTAGTTACTTATGGAAATTTGTCCAGCCGGCAGGCGTGTGAATAACGGACTTCAGAGCAGCACAGGCATATGAGAGGCGATCTATTCAAGGGTGCAGTTCATACTTTCGTCAAGGGGGCTCTCTGCACAAATTTTTTAAATCATTATCCAATTCAATGTAAATTGAAAGGGTTTTGAGATTTTTTGAGGGGCAGCTGCCCCAATGTCCTTCTGGTTTGTGGGCCTACACCTATGCACTCAATGCAAAATTTTGGGGGAATGGACCGGGCCTCGGGCCGTTCTAGTCTGTAGGGATCTCAAGCAGATTTTTTGTAAAGTTTACCAATTATGGACATTATAGACAGCGCTGCTACATAAATGAGCACAACAACCCCTATTTTAAAGTATTTGTCGAGTAGATCTATATATTTGCAATATCTGTGTCTCAATTTTTTAAAAAATTCCGTGCGAGAAGTTCTGTTTATCAAGGTTAATATTAGGGCTAATATTAGGGCAATAATTAGGACTTTTGTCAATTTTTTTTCGAATTAACCATTTTTGGCCAATTTAGAAGGTGTTGCTGCATGAACGACTGCTGCTACCCCATTTTTCAAACTAGGTTTGAGTAGTTTGTATAATCCATGTCTATGAATAAATAAAAAATTTTCGTTTGTAATTATTGCTGTTTGTCATGGCAAATATTAGGATTTTGTGAAATTTAATATTTTTGCCCGGTATAGGTGGTGCTACTGCATAAACAAGACCCGTTCCCCTATTCTCCACACTATGTATGAGTAGATATTTGTATTATCTGTGTCTGTTAAGTTTTAAAAAAATTCTTCCCAAGAAATATATCTGTATAAAGGAAGTACTTCGAATTTTTTGTCAAATTTTCAATTTTTTGCGAATATCGGTGGCACTGCTGCATAAATAAGTAATGCAATCCTATTTTTCAAATAATGTATGAGTAAATATTTGTATTATTAATGTTTATGCTTTTTAAAAAAAATTCCTATGGTGAAAATACACGTTTATCAAGGCAAATATTAGGATTTTCAGGCAAATTTTCCAATTATAGCGAATATGTCTATGAATTTTTCAAAAATTATCCTATGGCGAAAACACCCGTTTATCAAGGCAAATATCAGGATTTTTAATAAAATTCATTAATTTTTGCCAATTATAGGTGGCGCTGCTGCATACAGGGTAAAGCATCTCACATTTTTTTAAACTATTTATGATTAGATAATTATAAAGCAACATCTAAGAATTAAAAAAAAACCTGCTCTTAAAGGACCTGTTTATCAAGGCAAATATTAGGATTTTGAGGCAAATTTTCCAATTTTGGCAAATATAGGTGGCGCTGCTGCATAGATATGTAATGCAATCCTATTTTTTAAATAATGTATGAGTAGATATTTGTATTAAATATGTCTATGAATTTTTTGAAAATTTTCCTATGGTGAAAAGACCCATTTATCAAGGTAAATATCACGATTTTTAGTAAAATTTATCAATTTTTGCCAATATAGGTGGCGCCGCTGCATAAACAAGGCTGGATCCGAATATTCTCCACCCTATGTATGAGTAGATGTTTGTATTATCTATGTCCATGAAGTTTAAAAAAAAATTCTACCCTACAGTTATTTCTGTATAAAGGAAGTATTTTGGATTTTTCGTCAAATTCTCCCATTTTTGCCAATATAGGTGGCGCTGCTGCATATGGGGTGAAGCATCTCCCATTTTTCAAACTATGTGTGAGTAGATATATATATAAGCAACATCTATGAATAAAAAATAATAATTTTTGCTATAAAAGGACCTGTTTATCATGGAAAGTATTAGGATTTTTAGGCAAATTTACTAATTTCGGCTAACATAGGTGGCGCTGCTGCATAGATATGTAATGCAATCCTATTTTTTATATAATGTATGAGTAGATATTTGTATTAAATATGTCTATGAATTTTTTGAAAATTTTCCTATGGTGAAAAGACCCATTTATCAAGGTAAATATCAGGATTTTTGGTAAAATTTATCAATTTTTTCCAATATAGGTGGCGCTGCTGCATAAACGAGGCCCGCTCCCCCTATTCTCCACCCTATGTATGAGTAGATATTTGTATTATCTATGTCTAAGAAGTTTAAAAAAAAATTCTACCCTACAGTTATTTCTGTATAAAGGAAGTATTTTGGATTTTTCGTCAAATTTTCCCGTTTTTGCCAATATAGGTGGCGCTGCTGCATAAAGGGTAAAGAATCTCCCATTTTTCAAACAATGTAGGAGTAGATATTTATCTAAGCAACATCTATGAATTAAAAAAAAATAATCCGGCTGTAAAAGGACCTGTTTATCAAGGAAAATATTAGGATTTTTAGGCAAATTTATCAATTTTTGCCATTATAGGTGGCGCTGCTGCATAAAAATGTAATGCAATCCTATTTTTGAAATAATGTATGAGTAGATATTTGTATAAATAATGTCTATGATTTTTAAAAAAAATTTCCTATAATGGAAAGACCTGTTTATCAAGGCAAATATTAGGATTTTTAATAAAATTTATCAATTTTTGCCAATATAGGTGGCGCTGCTGCATAAACGAGGCCCGCTCCCCCTATTTTTGAAACTATGTATGAGTAGATATTTGTATTACCTAAGTTTAAGAATTTTAAAAAAAAATTCTACCCTACAGTTATTTCGGTGTAAAGGGTCTATTTATGAGATTTTTGCATTTTTACTAAATTGGCCAATTATAGATGGCGTCACAGTATGAGGAAAGGTGATAATCCCAATAATTTCTTAATGAATTAATATAAGTATTAGAAGCTTGCATTTGTGCCACTTTATGGAAATTTCTATCAACCATTTTAACCAGAATATTAATAAATGTATGACAAGTAGATCATGAATTTTATTCTAACTTTTTACACTGTAGGGGGCGCTAGTGGGAAAATGGACACCGTGGGCCCCAAATTTTTTCCAAATTTGGATAGAAGACATTTTCAGCTACAAATCCTGAAAATTTGAAAAATATCTGAATACCCCCTATTTGCTGCCCATTTGGTAGCCAGCCACCTTAAAGATTCCGGCGGCCATCTTGGACGCCATCTTGATTTTGACCCACTTAGCATAGTCAGAAAATCCTAGATTTTTAATGTGTTATTGAGCAAGGCAATTAGTACCAAAATCCACTGAAAAACCTTTTGTATCAATTTGTTGTGGGTTATACTACAGATTGACCCGTCTACTGCCTTTTCGCATAAAACAAATTGCGCAGAACAGTTCACAAATTCACCTGCAGCCCGAAATGTTTTCACATTAATTTTTTTAAGCGGCTTCACTGATCACTGACTTTAAATTAATGAATATATGATAATCAGGACAATTCTATGATCATTGATCAATACACAAAAAGCCTGACCAGTTCATTAATTTATTAATTAGCTGAAGTTTATAAACCATAAGAAAATAGTTGCATTTATCATGTTTATGGACTGCTGTTTTAAATTGAAAATATTTATTTGCAGTTCACCTTTAGTTTGTATCAACAATGCATGGATTGACACTTGAGCTGTCAACACATTTAGGGTTGCATAACCCAACAAAAACTATGGCAGCTCATGCCATGGTGATTGTATAACAAACGTTTTACACAACGTAAACAAAATGTTCAAGAATGAAAACATTTGCAGAATGCATCAAAATATGGAATTAGCAAGTTGCAAACAATGCAAAAAGGTGTCAAACGGCTTGTGCAGTTGTGAGTTTGCTTGTCATACAATGTCACAAGAGCAAGCATGTTCACTCAAGACTGCATGCATGAGCCATGGCATTGCAGGGATCAAGATCCAAAGACGCGGCTCTCATTTTGCTCTCTCTGAGAGAGTCCCTTGCAGAAATGACCCATTTCTCTTTACACGGGCTGATAACAAATGAAGTGGGACTCACCTTTGAAACCTCCAATACCGCTTATCAGCAAGCAGAGGCTAGTAATCCAACACAAGTACTCCGCCCTTATTGAAACACCCGCTGCCATTTTGTCAACTGATTGTGAATAGTCGAGCGATAACACAGCAATGGTGGCTTTGCTGGCAACCCAGGCCAAGCCCATTTCCGCCAGCTTCTGATTGGCCGAGGGCCGCGCCCAAGACGTTCACATTTCCCGCCATATCTTGGATCCTTGGCCCCTGGATCTATCCAGGACCTCTGCCCTCAGTGACCTGACAGGTCACAGGTCCTACAAAGGTCACTGCAAAGATCACTAAAGGCGCCCAAAATATTTCAGAATTATTTCAGAATATAAATTATATTTATAAAGACATAGATTTAAAATTTTAAAGAAACTTTGAAGAATAAATACCAATCGCAAAATCTTGAAAGTTTCCAGAATAAAACTATTCAAAGTTTAACTAATTAATATGAACCAATGCAACCAAAGCAATCCCAATAAATTTTCGCAGTTATCATCCATCGAGCATAACCAATTGCTACGTATGTGAAAAGGCCATGGTCTTTTTTTTTCAACACATGAAATTTAACGATAAATTTGTTTATCTGATTGGCTTATATGGTCATGGTATTGGGCTAGACCCAACAAAAAATTTCATAAAATTTCCAACTCGCATACATATAACCTAAAGAAAGCCCCAACCTGATATTAAAGCAGCTTCTCTTGGGTCCTTTGACACAGCATACACCCCAAAATGAACATTCAACTTGGTTGTGTCATGTCACTGGCTTAAAAATGTTTTAATGATTTTGTTTGTTTCAGTTATTGTTTGATATGTTCATTCAGCACATAAAATATCTTATATCTAGGCCTATCTGACAGCATAGGCGTGAAAAGACATACTAATTAACTAATTTTTAATATATTATGTACCAAATGAGAAGATTAGGAAACCATCAGGTAACTGTTAATGACGTGGAATTAATAGCCAGTTTGCAAATTGAAAAGTAGAAAAAATATTTTTCCAAAGGACTGCCTATCTGCAAAGAGCTCTAAAGTACCATACACTTTTAAATAACTTTGAGCAGAGCATAAAATTAATATTTAATAATGATATCAAACAATAAACACGTACGACTGGATAAGTTAATGTTTTTTTAAGCTTCATGGCTTTTGTAAATTTTTGAAAAGGAAATATTTCATAATTTCAACATTGTTCAGTATTTCATACATGTATGATTGTATACATGCCACCTAGTTTACACTCACAAATATTTTTCCTTTCAAAAATTCAACATTACAAGAGAAACAGTAAGTTGCAGGGCTCAACCTGCTCAAAATTTTGATAAATTATACAATCTGCCATGTAATCAAAAATTAAACAAATTATAATTGGCAATTGTCAGCATCAGCATAGTGCTCTCTATTCAAATTTGGCAAATACACAACCATTTGACTTATTTAAAATTTTACATTATTTCCAATGGCGCATTCAGGGGGGGCCCATCTAGACTACACTGTCTGGATCCACCACCGAAGAAAAGGCATCATCAATTGCATACATTTATATTTTTGGATGAGAAACAAATTCCATTTAAATAGGGGTAAAATTAAGAATCAGATTTTCCATAATCCGATTTACTAATTAATCAGGTAATTTGTACTTGGAATTTAGTTTAAAGCGACATTGTTGATTGTTTTTCCTTTTTGGAGGAGATTTCATAGCAATTCTTCAGCTAAAATATACATATAGTGAGGAAAGGTGCTCAAGAATATGATACACAAATACTCATACAATTTAAATTTTAGTAACATAATAGGTGTATTATCACAACTCTGAGAACAATCCCTTTTAACACTGTTTGAGACAGTCTTAAGAGACAGGTCAGATTACAACAACTAAGATAGAATTAAGTCCACATTTGATAACAAAATATCAGACAATGTGTCTGGAAACACAATCACAAGACCACAGAAATGTAAACAATAACTCAATGCATAACAGTGAGCAAATTTGTTGATAATAACATAATTATGAATCAATTGGATTATATTTTGTTTTAGAAACTAATTGTACAACAAGTGTTTTGCTTGAGCTGGCCAAACAGAGCCTCAAGCCAGATAATGTCATTATATTTAGCCAATTTGGCTAAACTTTGGAGTAAATAACTTGTGACAGTGGTAGAACACTTCATGTTACATTCAGTGCCAATATAGATTGAACATTTTCATAGATCCTGGTTAAATTACACCCTGTATAAATCTATAACTTAAAACCGGTTATTTTCAATATTTTGGACAGTAAATCAGACTTTTTAATTTTACACACATCAATCAGGCACAGTAAAAATACCGTGCAAAGCACTGGAAGGTTCGAATCTCAAATTTGAAAACGAGAAGGCACATAAAGATAATATGCAAAGGTCGGTGGAAGTATAATTCTTACTGAAAAGTAGAATGCACGAGATGCTCAAACATTTATATATCTGCTTGATCTTACCACCCAATTGCTTCAAGCAAATTTTCTCCACGCACTACTATCCATCAAATTCTATTTCCCCTATTCTATCTATGAAATTCTATGCACCCACATCATCCCATAATGATAATTGACAGAAAAGTTTGGAAAAATACTGTGCAAGCACGAAAACCGCGGTAGTTGTTATATAGGCACTATTATATTGCCTATTGGAAGGGATGGATTACCAGTATCATGGCATGGCTGGGAGTGCAATACACATGAAGTAAAGACATCACCAAAAGTCCCAGGATGCACTTTAATTTGGGCGATTTACCCTGAAACCATTAGAAAATGTGCTAGCAGTTGTTTTTCACGACGGCCAAGGATTGTGTTCACTTGGGACCATGAATGGAGGGGAGAAAGTATGAAGGTTTTGTAGACTTGTTAAAATTGACCAGGCTGCATTGTGTCTTGTGACAAATCATTGAATGATTCATTTGGTTCATACATTGTAGGTCCATGGATGCAGAATTGCAGATCTATGCATCACCTCTGCTCTGCTACTTCAAAGGAGGCTGAATACTTCCCATTTGAACTGTTTAAAGTGTTTTTGCAAACAATAATAATGCACTGCTCTTTTTTATTGTCTGTGATAATTCTTTTTCTTGACTTTTTTTAAACAATGGGGCCTTCAACAAAACACATTGCACCATGTACCCTCTTATCTCAGTGTTGACAGGTCATGCATTAACAGGATTTGAAGGGTATTTTTACCCAACTCTCCACCCCTCCAGAACATATGTGGCATGTCACTGGCACCTCAGATTGGCAAGTTATTGGTTTGTTTTCCCACATCATGACACATGACAGATAAGCATGTGCACTGTGAAGGATTTGCTGTAAAAACTTACTTGTTCTTGTTTACTGTGACAGTTCACTTTGCCTAAAGTAGAGATCCACATTTCTGCAGTCTTTCTGAACTGACAGCTTATACACTGTATAAGCTGTATAATATACAGTCTGTCTTGAGATTACATATACTGGATACATGTTGACTGATTGGCCTGTAGGAGCATATAAAGCTATTTAGTACTTGCAGATCACTCAGCTGGTCATTTTGTCTGTAACTGGATATTGGGCCCTCCTACAATAAATTCTAAAAAAGAGAGTAAGAGCAACACGCAGGATGTCTGGTGAAATGGATTATTTATCAGATTCTTCAGATTCTGACAGGTCTGACGATTTTTTTGACACTGACATCACTATTTTGGAGCATGTAGAAGAAATAATGCAAGATATTCAGAAGTCAAAGATAGTTTTGAGAAAATAATTCCAGTCATTTTTGACAGTGTACATGAGATTCTTGGTAGCAATAACACAGTGCATTGAAAAATCTAATTTTGAAATAAAAGCATAAATAGAATGAGGACAGACCTGCTGCCTTTCTAAAGTTCATTCATAGATATGCAAACTGGCACAGGCAGAAAGTCAGAATTGGGCTTAGAAATTGAGTAAATGAGCGGCATAGGTCCTGTCTTCAGCCAGCCGTCAAGCCAGCACAACACTGATCGCAAGAGGTGAGAGATTCTCACCTAAAAATTATCACAACATAGCAATAAATTATTTTGCCACATATAATTGTCAATTGATGATATTCAGACTTAGTCCTTTTTAATCGAGGGAGGAGGCACGGAGGGGTCAAAATCCACATCACTTTTGAATGGTTCAGAGGAATCATCTGATTTCTGAACATAAGGAGACTGAAAAGGGATTTTATCAGTTGTTGGAAGATTTGATTTATTTACACTGCTATTCTGTCCTTGTCTTTGGGGTGCTCCATATTGTTTCATCCAGTTCTTTTCTGCTTTCTTCTCGTTCATTGCAATCACATTTTCTTGAGAGGGATAGCTTGGTTTATGCACCAAACTAGGTGGCATTGGTAGACTCCGGGGGACTTCATGTAGATTCACTCGTTCATAGGTACTCTTCTGAGGTGCCGGAGCAACAACTGTTCCATCGTCTTGCTTGCCTAATTCCATTCCAGGCTTGGCGTATCTAACTGGTTGGCTGCTGTATGTAGCGGGGGTACTTTTAGAGGATGAAGATTTAATAGAAGTTTTTGAAGTTTCAGGTTGTGACTCCATGGAGTCTTGCATAACTTCAGTTGATTGAACATCAGGAGAAGTAACCTCAGATAACTCGACATCGGCAGATGAGAGATGTCTTACAGATTGTCTCTCTGGAACAGTAGTTGAAGAAGCAGCAGTGGGAGAGTCTTTTTCGTTATACAAACTTTCTGCAACACTTGCAGATGAACAAGTTCCAGGAGGACTAATCTCTGTATTGGAATTTGGATGTATGAGATTGTATGGTTGATTAGGATAACCGGGATAATTATAATTTGGATATCCAGGGGGAGGCTGTGAAAATAAAGTTGGGTCGAAATTTTGAGGAGGTGGCACCCACTGATTTGTAGCATACACACCAGGTGGATGTACTGCCATTTGAGGATTTGTAGCATGGTAACCAGGGGGAGGTGCTGTCATTGGAGGAGGTGCGGTGAATGGAATAAAAGATGAAGGAATTTCTTTCACTAATTGCTCATTTCGATTTTCAGAAATTATGTTTTTCTCTTGTGGTAAAGGAATGTCTGCAATTTCACCAGTGTCCGAAGATTTCACATTTTCAGTTCCTGACCTAATACGACTTAACAAAGTGTCCACCTGCGTCTCAATTTTATGAACGTTTTTAGGCGGTTGCGATTGTTCAGGACGAATACTGCAAGAAGCTTGCGAAGTCATTGATGTCTCTCTTGGATTTGAATCGTAGTAAATTGAGGGAGGAGCAAAGTCATTATTTCTCTCTTCTCGGTTGTGATGCATCCAGTCCATGTCAGCTGAAAAGAATGAACCGCATAAAGCTTCAAACATCTTGGTTCCACATATCATAAGTATACTATTGACATCAAGCTGGTCACTGCATTGCGAAAATCCAGACTTTCAGAATCAGGCTAAAATATGTCACTCTCATTTTGTTAGCGGCTAACCCCCTATTATTCACTTATCAGGCAGATGCAACAATTTTTAATTTGAGATACTGTTGTCGAAATTTACAGGGCAACTTTCAAGTCTATAGGTGTCATGATTTTATGATTTATACCAGAAAACCAACCTCAGGCAACAGTAGGTGACTATCACTCCCTCGGGTCAAACAGATTGAACAGTTGCCCTCATCACCAATCAATATTTGTATACTGTTAACTTTAGGCCTATTACTGTATCGCTTTAAAAGTTATTCACAACACAAAGAGGTAATTATGCAATACATACCTTTCTTGCCTTTGTCCCATTCCCTAACAGGGGCATCTTTCCTCCAAGAATCATCTCTGATGATCGGTTCAACAACTTTCACCTCCTTCTTCACCTCTTCTTCTTCCTGCTCATCAGAATCTGAAATCAAATGGAATGTTTTAGTTTGCAAAGACCGCAAAATTGCTTTCACATGAACAGATGAATGCAACATAGTTTTCTTAATTAGGCAAGGCTAATTTTCATGAATTTGTTAAGGTATTTCGGAGTAAAAAGAGTATCCATCTGAGTGTACAAATTTCAAATTTTGAGGAAGCCTTTTTCTATCTCAATTATCAAACACTCAAAATGGCCAAAACATTCATCAAACCAAAATTCATAGTTACATGAGAAAAGTAATCTTGTACAGGCTCATCACAACATATTTAAGCCAGATAAAGGTATAGTATTTTATGACCTTTCCACAGAAAAGAAATTTGAAGTGTAAGTTGACAAAACACCTAAGACTGAGTAATGGGATTTATTAATTCTAAAGATAGATCTACTATCTTTCTTGATTAATCCTTCTGCAGCAGCGTTGTGGCAAATTATGCCACAGAAGCAATTTTGACATTGATCACAATTATATTACTTGATTTTCATACTTCAATGTACTGAAATAAATTCAATTTCTCATATAATAACCAAAATATATATATTATATATATTGTGCCATATCTAGGCCTATGATATAGTATCATAATAATCAGTTTCACCAACCAGAATCGACAGTAGTTGTGATCATCCTCCTTTGTTTCACTTTTGCCAGCCGAGCAGCCATGATTGCTTTGCGTTTCTCTTTTATTCTTTCCTTCTTTTCTTGTTGTTCCATTGTCTGCAATGCAAGGTTTAAATAACATAATCTTATTTTTGAAACAAAGTTTCAATCAATTGATAGTCAGTTTAAAATAGTTTATGAAATTAACTTTAAAAAGTTTTCCAGAGATCTTGACAGTTTTCCCACCTGCTGACGAAGTTTCTGCAGCTTTTCCATTTGTTCTTTTCTTTCTTCCTGGTCCTTTGAGAACTGGTAGTAGCCCACGCCATGCGCTCTGATTTCTGAAAGATTAATTGACCATCATGAGGTTGTAATACAATAATCAATCATTCACTGATCAATGATCATTATGCAGGGGAGCAGGATACCCACTAGACACGGAGAACATTTTTTAATTTTACTGCAGGGGAAACTAAGGGAATTGGAAAATTCAGGCAAAACCTTTAATAAAGCAATGCCACTTGATTGTTTCAGAAAATACTAAAGTTTATCTCCAAATATTAAACAAGAACCAGTGGCTTGCCATAATTGACAACCTTAAAATTGTTTGCCAAAACAGATGAGACCGACTAAGCTAAAAGATTGACTGAAATGAGTACAGCCACGCCCACTATTGCTGTTAAACTCACCATCAAACTGAACATTAGAATAGTGAATAGGTCCGTTTGGTCCTTGTAGCAAGGCCTCCTCTTCTTGTTCCCATTTCTGCCTCTGAAGTTCCCTCTTCATATCCTCCGAGAGTAACTCGGACTCTCCTCTGGAACAATTGTGAAATGAATCTCATGTATTGACATTGGACTGGCACTAAAGTTTTAGTCAGTTACTCAACAGAGACGTTACATTTCTCAAGCGTTACCTAATTTTGAGAGGTTTGACTTGTCCCTGCAGATCCTCCAAGTCTTTCCGTAAACATCTCCTGGACTTTCCAAACTGGTCCACATAATCAACCCTAAAAAAACAAGAAATAAAAATATCATGTAGAAATTGACACCAATTAAAATTTTGAATTTGTATCTCTTGTACAAATCCTCACCATTCTTCCTCTTCATTTCTGGCTTGAGGAAGAGGTTCGTTCAAAGCCTTCTTCATTTCTTCTTCTTCTTCCTTTTCTTCTCTGGCTCGTTCTTCCAATCTTTCTTGGAGCCGGTCATTCATGGCCTTTCTTTCAAAGTCAACCAGGAATAACTCCCCATTGTCATCCTCTGAAGTTAGAAAGCAAATATTGAAAGAACAAATGGACAACAATTTTAGAAAAGAGCCATCGGTAAAAAATGGACAACAACTTAAGAAAAGATCCGTCAGTCAAAAAAAAGCAACTGATTATTTTGAACAATATCTCAAGAGCACATCAAGCGCTCTCATTATTTTACAGTAAGGCCAGACATATTAAATTTTTAGCTTCACGGATCGACTGACCAAATAGATTTTCTGCTTACAGAAGAAAACAATTGAGCTTACCCACAACTTTTATTAAATTGCCAGCTTATAGGTTAGCAAGATTATATTATTCATGTTCTTGTCCAAACAATGGTTGGGGTGGATATGAAAGACAAGAATCTACACAGGAGGAGCCCCATCTAAACCGGGGGGTGGGGGAGACACATCCTGGCAATTTAATAGGAGATTTTAGAGTCATGTTACATTGTGTCATCATTGTCACGTAAACAATCAACATCAAATCATTAAGAACTGAGGAAGAGGTCTTGATCACAGGCCCCTCAATCTCTTCCCTGCAAGCCTGCCCCTTCCAATGCTGGATATGAGTGAGGGATGGGAGACTGCTGTATGAGGGGAAGAGATTGAGGGGCCTGTGGTCTTGATGGACCCTGAAAGCTCTTCAGCTAATAACTATGTTGTGAGTATACGTCAAAAATCACTACAACAAGAATCTAATACCTAATGTTTCATTTTTTACCTGGTTTCTCATTGCTATTGGCAATCCTTTCGTACAGCTTGGCCTTGGCCTCCAAAGTGGACCTGAAACAACCCAGACACATATTTATATACATAAAATTATCCTGACAACTTGACACAAGAGTTCTTAAAGGGACTTCTCAAGTTTACCTTGACTTCTCCAGAGTGGCATCCTCCTCCTGCCTGGCTTCAATGTCTCGCTGAGCTCTTTCCAAAACGCCAGCATTCGACTTGGACCAAATGGAACCCTTCTCCTGAAAAAAATTTTTTTTCATAATGTTCGCCTGCGTAAGTCAAGTTTGTAGTTCTAATGATTTCTCCAGAGGGATACACATAAGGTAATCCAACACTCAATCCAGCTGCGATCCATCTATCACTGGCACTTATCTTACACAATTTAAACTATGAATTTTGCCTGAATGGGCTTTCCTACATTTTTCTCCCCTCGAGATTGAACGTCATTTTACTTTGACTTTTCGCTTGTGGGGAGTTGTGGTCTCATACCATCTCATTGGAATCTCCTTGATTGCGTGCAATTATTTGAATCAGCATTAAGTTCCAATAGTCATACATACAAGGAAGCTTTGTCATAATTACCTTATTTTCATTTCGGCTTCTCCGTTCAACAGTCGGGAACCCTGCTTTAGAACTGGATCGTTCTTTCCGGAATTCTTGTTGTTTCCTCAGCAACTCAGCTTTTAAATCCACCAACTGCAATAAGGTTTTTATCATTAAGAATTTTTTTTCGCTGCACCTCATTTAAAATCATTATTAGGCCAACATAAAATCAATAATTAATAAAAGCAAACAGATATCCATGGGTTAATGTATTTGTGATATCATCAATACAAAGTAGTAGAACCAGAGATGTTAAGGGGGCCTTGGGTTTTATTAATTATTTCGGGTAATGGCTACAATAATTATTTATATTTGGCGTGGCGTCTTCAAATATTTGTTACTAAATTCCTTTAAATCAAAGTAAGTTGAAATACGCTATGGTTTAAAAGGAGAATAGTCAGAATACCCCCAACAGATATTATTTATTAAAAGACAGCCCATAGGGCAATTCCGTAAACTCCGATTTACAGATTTGACGCTTTAGCAGCTTGTGTAGCCCTACCATAATATTTCAGCTATTTCATTTTTAAATAGGGGTGAGGCCAGGTAATAGGGGTATCAGATTAGCCACCGACCAAAGCTATAAGTGCAACAGGAGCTGAGCTACGTCAAAAATATCAGCATTTCGGACGTACATCACATGGTGTACGTCCGAAACACTGATATTTCACTCAGGGAAATAGACTCAGGCCAGACTGTAAAGAATAACATATTTTCATAATCCATGGGAAAATTTGAAATCAAAACATTTTGATTGGATGGCCAGTAATCAGTCACTTTTGAGACATTCCCACGGGAGGAGTTATCTCTGAAGAAAAGAACCTATTTGCTTAAGGGAGACAATTGGGCAATCACAGACTCTCAAAGACCAGCCTCTTCTGATTTCTAATTACCATACTCACCAACTAACTTGCATCTGATTGGTCTAGGGCAGGGCCATTCTCAACCAATGTGATAAGGTCTTTTTTTATAAGGTGTGATATTTTGACGTAGCTCAGCTCCTGTTGCACTTGGAGCTTTGGTTGATGGCTCATCTGATACCCCTGTTACCTGGCCTCACCCCTATTTAAAAATGAAATAGCTGAAATATTGCACAAGAGAGGACTCAAAAATCTGTGCAGTGATGGTCTGAACATCAACAGTCCACAGTTTGGAATTAGGTCAAGTAGGTCCATATTCTTATCAATGATTTAGTTTCCAATTTAACATAGAATAACATATGCATCTTCAAAAGTGTATTAAAAATTCAATTTTCTCCCATTATTTATCCTGTACCAATATCTTTATGGAATAGTAAATTATTAGCCTTTACAAGCTAAATCAAATTATTAACACATGATTCATTTCATTTCAAAACGGAAAACAAGAAAACATAACAAAATTAAATAACATAATCTTTATAAACTTATGATTATGTAACTGTGAACAATTAATCTAAAAGCAGATCATGTTATTGTTTTTGTATTACTATTTAGTTTATATTTACACTATTATGTAATATCAACAATCTAACATAGACTTGACTTTGACAGCTTTCGTGTTGTCTACCTTACTACCATTTAGCTGAACATCTATCAATATAATTTATCTATTAAATATCTGTCTACCTATCAATTTATCTATCCATCTGTGGGCTGATCTATAAATCTATTTATCTATCTATTTATTTGTCTATTTATCTGTCTATTAAATTTTTTGTCTTATTTCATCTTTCTAATATTCTAAATTTATATCTGTTTTTCTATGTATCCATCTTTCAATTTTTTTTAAACAGTTACATAACTGCCTTTCATACATTGAATATGAAATAAAAGTAAAAGAACTTTGGTAACGCTGTAAGTCCTACAAAAACTTTTTAAAGTGCTGCGCGAATTTCATGGCAGTGCCATTTACATATTAAACCTTGGTCACTCATCAATGTCATGAAATATGACACAGAGTGTCATTTTTATCAGCAGTGTCAGTGTGTGACATTTAGCCACATTAATGTCATTATCATGATTTATGTGTACCAATGATAGTGACTACTCCAGTGTTGACCGATATTGCACTAAATTCCCAATTCAGGAGGAAAAATCATACCGTGCTTGAGTTAACATGGATCTTCTTTGGCTGATTTGACGTCATGATCACAAGACAGACGTTGACAGTACTTTCAGGGGCTTGAGAAAGCCATAAACTGTCAAAATACAACTTTTCAAGAACCAAACAATGAGCGATAATGGATAAATATTTATTAAACACGAGGTGGCGTAGTTGTGATTTTTTTTTTACAACAGATGACGCCAAAGTGCAGTCTAATTCACACAAGTGGCAGCACTAGTTCTTTTTCATTTAAATGAGGTCTAAATCAATTAGAGGTGATTCATTTGCCACTGTGACATTACTCTCTGCACTTTTCAAAGACTGGGAAGTCACTAATACTACCAGACCCCACAAGCGAATTTTTTCATTAGGCCGAACCAAAGATATATGCCTTATCCATGAGGCTACAAACCCATTAAAAAACATCAGTGTCACAGTTGCAGTATATCTATAATTTATAGCCTATAGGCATATTGATAGATCAGGGCAGATGCTGTGGCCTACAAACTGCAAAATAAAATAAGAAGATAGAATTTAATTTTCCCATTATTTATTACATCAGATGGTATTTTGTGTTCCCCTGATAATCTCGAAAGTTAATTTATTATATTAATTTTTCTAAGTTTGGCACATTTTTGCACATGAAATAATTAATCACATAATACAGACACAGTTATAGTGACTAGTGAATCTCTAGCAGAAAACAATATCAATTCACGACGTGAATTTCACGTTAAGTTTTAAATCATCACAAACTTACCAACTGTCACACACACATCACATTATAGCATTACTACTCTAACAGCAGTCCACGATTAATATCATATCACTTCTGAACAACTTAAGAAACACATCCTAAAATAACAAAATTAATATTTATAAACAAAATTTTTTACGATTAAGTGGAATGTGTACAAGAGGTCAAAAGATTTGTTTTTGAAAATGTTGGTAAAATCTGTTGACAAGGAGACAGTGAAAAATACAGAAAAGGTGGGTCATAAAAAAAATTACAATATTGCACTGCGTGAAAACGTCACATTTCAATTAAAAACATGTTTTAACCTGAAAAAATATCTGTTGGCATATCATTGACAATTTTGAGACTGTGGCTATGGTACAACTTATGGTACTTACAACTTCAATACAGCAACTTACATTCAACACTATATAAACTTGTACACAATTTTGATGGGTGAAAGCCAGAAAGGTGCAGGCCAATGGAAACAGTATTTGTGAAGCACTTACCCCCTTCTGGCTTTTACCCGTCAAATTATTCATTATTTAATTTACAGCAAATGTTAAACATATTAAATATGCATAATAATGCATAAGACAACAAAAGACAGTCACCAATACACTGTACACAATCATCACCGATTCACTTTTTCCGAACTAAACTACTGTACAATTACAGCCAATTTTTAAATGCATTGACTTGGTCAAAACATTCTTACATCTCGTGAAAAAATTAGATATTTTAATAATTAATACTGAAATTAAAACTAAAAATAAACTATATTGGTCAGTGGGCACGTATATAGAGACAATTATCTGACAAATACCCAGAAATACTCTTTAAAACGCTCAGAAAATTATCTATTCTGATACTGAAAAAATCTCCACTTGAAAGAATAGCTATGTAACGAGAACAATTTAAGAATTTGCAAATCAGGAAAACCTAAGTTTTACAAAAGCAAAATATCTTAAAATATATATACACAGATAAAGACAATTTTGAAAGGCTCAAAAACTTCACAGCAAAAATTAATTATTCAAAGGCGCATAAAAAATTTTCAGACAATTTGTCATTTCAAAGGTTCAGAAAAAATACATGAAAATTACTTTTTGCCTAATCTTGCAAAATGTATAGCCCATATGCAATGTCCATCCACTGCGTGAGGGGGGAGATTTCAAAAGTCAACTCAGAGTGAGTAGAAGTGAGATTGATATGCAACGGAAAGTCATCTTCTCTGAGAGTGTACTCATCAGACAGGGTCCCCATTGGAATGAACCAGTGGCCGAGGTCTTGACCATTTACTCTTACGAAGGCCTTCTCGTTCCACAGCCCCTTTTCACTGTAAAACTCCCTGCGCAAGAAACCACCCCTATTATTTTGCAATTTGATTTTCATTGTGAATTGGACAACATCTCCAGGCATGAAGGTTCTGCCTTTGACACTGTAAACTTCATTCTTTAGTATTTGACCCAAGTGGCGTTTGTCTTGCACGGAAAATATATTGTCTGATTTCTTCAGGCCGTTGTGCTTGACATAATTGTAGTTATGTGACTGCTCCGACTGAGTGTCCGTCAAATGCAAACTGTCTGACAGATTAAGACCTGTGCTGTGCTTGGCATAATAAAACACCAGATGACTCAGGACCGACTGTTCGTTCATCCTGCGATTCCAATGCTCCTCGTAGGTGAGTTGTTGCTCGGGAGTGAAATTCTTCACCTCGATCCCTTCCATGACAAAATCTATGGAGTCGTGGAACACGATAGGATCGAGGATGTGGAGACGGTAGCAATGCCAAGTTAGAGGCTCCTTCCTTCGTGGAGCGGTGTGGTGAACGCCAACAAACGAATACGAAGTATTCTCCGCCATGGAGAATCCATGAGCATAACTGAAGTAGTCCTCCAATCCCGTGCCGAGCATAGACGCAGCTCGACTGTGGTCAAGGAATAGGACATGGTCGGCCTGCAACAGTCCCCACCTCTGAGCCACGGACACTTGCCGGTTGGCGTACAAGTTGTCTACCTCCATGAAGAGCCCAACGACACTACCCCACGTGCCCTTCAACGACAAGATGTTTCTCACGCCATTGGTCACTTCACTGTAATAGGTCTTTTGCGCGTGGAAGTAGCCAGTATTGTATTCATCGTAGAAGTTCTCGACCACAGTGAATTGGAAACAGAGCAACTGAGAAGTGTCCAGATTTTCTGCTCCCTCAACATACACCACAGCGCTCTGCCAGAAGGGCATAGGGAAATACATGTAACCGGTCATCGATAACCTTGTCAAGTCAAATACTGTGCCTGTGTGGCCACATCTCCGAGGCATGTGACCTACGGTCGCTCCACGGAAGGGGTTCATCGATCCAGTGACCCCAAATAGGGATCCAATTGGAACTCTGTCTATTTGAGGATTGAGGGCATTGTCAAATTGGAATGTAATGAGAATCTGGGTCCAGTCAGTGAGTAGCTTACCAAATGAGGTGTCGTACACTCTTAGCTTGATAGCTGTAATAACTCCGGGTTGGTCAGTTCGGAATAGCATCCTGCGACAGCCGTTACAAACCTCGACACAGTTCAACATGCATGACTCCCCACTGTCGGGACCATGTAACTCTGGTTTAGTTAACATCATGGCAGAAATCTCGGTGGCCTTCTTGTGGTCTATCTTTATGGTGGATATTTCGTTGGTAAAACTTTGCACAGGAGTTCCTATAGGAAATTTGTGTCGCGATATTCCACTATAAATATGAACTGGACAAATTAAGTTATTCAGTGAGCAGTTCACTGTGTGTTTGAACAAGTCTGGTGGCAGTCTCTTCTGAGGGTGATATGATATTACCATACTTTTCTGGTAACAGAAGGGAGTGTAGGAACCTATACCAGACGAGGGTTTGTCATGTTTGGAATTGATAGGAAAAAGGAATGGCCACTGATTAGCTTCAACGACCTGCTGCAGTGAAAACCAAAAGTGGCGACCATCAACGTTCATCATGAGAAAAGAATCTTTCAAATCTTTAGAAGTGACCTTTTGAAGAGCGTCTGAATCTGTTGGCAAGTCTGGATATATGAAGATCCTGTAGACGCACCCAGGACCGTAGTCCTCATACAAAACAACGTCAGTCTCTGTGTAAGATATGTGGAATGTGAAATCTGGAGCAAGGGGCGAGTTGGTGTCTCTGTTGGCACTGGTTATTTCTGTGAAACTGGACTCATAACGTCTTTTTGGCAAGTGGAAAAATGTCAAAATGTCCTCTCGTCTTAGTACCATGTCCTCCAAGGCATTTCCAACCACGTGCTGCCCAGGTTGGCGAGAGGTCATCAGTTCTTTCAATTTTGACTCATCGAGGCTTCTGCGGAGTAATCCGTTCCAAACGTTTTCTACAGTAATGTCTAAACTTGTGTATGTGTACAATATCAGTAGAAGCCATAACACAGCGCATAATCCAAGTGCATGGATCAATTTCTTCCTGTGAAAACATCTTCCGAAGCACTTCATTTTGCCAATTGCTGAAGAAATGTCTTGTATAAATTTATAAATCCTGAAAAGAAATAAAAGACAAGTTAAATCGCGACTGTAATACTGAAACAATGATTCGCATTTCACACATTCCTTTTTCCCGTACGTCCCAATTCAGGAAGTCCGATCCCAAATTCCCCAATACCAAGAGACACCAAGGGAGCCTTAGCCAACAGGGAAGCAAGCTAACGCCCTGTTGTTATGCTGCACAGAAAGAAGTCACATTCATGGGGCTTGTGCTCGCTGCTCATCCCAGAACAACTGTAGCCTGGGAAGGAACCTGGGACTGATTCAGGAGGAAGAGTGAGGGATGCATCCCTACCCCGGATGTGACTTTAAACATTTTTAGATTGGCCTGCTAATCAAGTTATATCAGCACCGTGGCATGTCATGTCAAGGGCTACGCATTATGCAACGCAAATAATTATGCAATAACCCGATCGACCCACCCCCCTCATTTTTCTGGATCAGGCGACAGGCCCTGACTAGCTCTGAGCTGACTGTAGCTGTGTCAGAATATTCCTTACCCAGCGTGGTGTTAAATTACCCAAATGCAGGTTTACCAGAGTGCATTAAAGCCAGTCTCAGAGACCAGAGTATTGAATAGAACTTTGATAATTTATGCTGATGAAAGCAGTTTCAAGAATAAGAAGAATTACCTAGAAAGTGATGTGCTCCTCACCTGCTCACTCAGTCATTTGAAGAATCACTGTCTGTGACATCACAGACATATCTGTCAAGTGTCAACAACAACACATCACATGTCAACAGAAGTCAGAACTGTCACTGTGACTGTGTCAGCAGTACTACATGTCAACAGCACTCAGCAGACCACATTGATACTATTCCACTTGATGCAACGTCACTGCCAATCCAAATGCACTTGCCATTTGCTTCCTGTGTCAATCGCGTCAGTTATTATCACAGATTTATGACATAACATGTTCAAAACACAATCATCAAGAAGCAAACTGACATTTCACCGGAAGTGCACTCACTTGGGGAAATTGTCAAATGCGGACCAAACAGACGACGCGGACGACGGGCCATTGTAAAACGCGGACCAGAGAGGACGATGCGGACCAGGCATTGGCAGTTGCAGTGCATTATGCTGACCCAACAAAGTCCCAACATGTCTGTGTCGTTTAATATACATACCAGGCAGTGTCAGTAAATGATTTTTAAATAATCAAAAAAAAAAGTCTAATTGGCTATAAATGGAAATGGAAAATTTTTGTCATCGGGGGAGCTCTTGGCTGGCACAGCAATGATGGGCCATTTCTAATGTTTAAAAGGGAAACAATCTGCCTGATTATTGGGGGAGCTGTCGCTGTAGCAGGTCAGAGCTTTTTTTTATCAAGCTCAGCTCCCCAGCCCCCCTCCCCTATTTCGATCACTGGTGGATAAAACCCCTTTAAGATAGGTCACTGGGCCAAGACTGTCCAACCATCCTTGGCGTGGCATGAGCCTCAACTCCCCTATATTTCTACAGCCCACACTGGATTGAGTTTTGACCTGGTAGGCAGAATTATAAATTCACGTCATGATCAGCTTATAATCTGCACAAATAATTACGGTTGCTGGTGCCAGGCTGCCCAGGCAGCGCATCAGCCAATAAAATTGTGTGAGAACATATATAAATTCCATTGCAATTTGATAAAAAAATATAGAAAAATATGGAACAGCAAAAATATATAAACATCAATACCAGGGTATATCATACATGAAAAACACTGAATCTTAATTTTTGATTTAGATATATATATGACAAGCATTTAAAAGCCCTCAGCCGTTTGTATGAGTCAAGGTTGCTTTGATCAATGAATGACAATGACCATTGCTGGTTCTGCCCAGAAGCAACCTCATGATAGGGGAAATTCAGCTTTTTTACCAGAAAGACTAACTTTCAGGACTAGCATGGAGCAACAGCCATTGAAGTTTATTGGAAAGAGATATTCCTTTGCAATGTGAAGTTTTATGTCACCTTCTCTTGCCTGACATTTTTGCCTGCCATCATTTGATGAACTTGCAATGTCAGCTTCATTTAATTTAATAAAATAAATAAACATTTCAAATTTGTGCTCCTGCATTAAAATCAGAATCGAAATAGCCTCGATTTCAATCAAATAAACTAATGGCACTGTCAGCAAACTTTCCAGACTTAGCACCACCTCATGAAGAAGGACTAAAAGTTCTTAAAATCAACACGTAAAATGGAACAATGACATCTTTTTGAATTTTTTCATAATGCACATATCAGATTTTTATTTGCATAAATAATTATACATTCAACAGTAAATCCATACACGCATGATGATGTACCACAAACAATTGTTCAATAAATAAAAATTTACACATGATTTGACTATCAGATCTTATGTACAAAAGCCAATTATTTTTGACAATTACTTATCCATTAGACTAGCCTCCTTGCATTTATTTTGAAAGAATTTCTCCAAAGTATTTGCACACTTGTAATACTCAGTCTCTGGATCATTGTAAGCTCTGCAATTGGCGAACATCCTTGTCATATCTGCTGTGAACAGTTTCTTGTGACAGTAATAGCGATTCCGTAGTCTTTCCGTCATTGTTTTCAGATCTGAAAAGGTGGAATGAAAAGTTGGGTAAGTTTTCAAAGGATTATCTTTAACCCTTGTAGCCGCAACGGATTTTGGGTACACAAAGCCGCAATGGGGGCCTCTGAGGCCCCCTCCCTTTCTCAACTCAAAAATATACAAAAGTTTAAACATTTAACATCAAAAGTAGTATTAGTATGTTAAATTAAGTCAAATTTGAGGATAGTGGCAGTGAAATTGGGAACAAATGAAATCGTATAGCTAAGAATATGAAATAATTTTCCATCCAATGTTCGCAATTTTGTGCCAATTTGATTAATTTTTGGAATATGCAGTGAAACACCCAGGCCTTTTCATCATTTTTTGTCATTTTTGACAGCCGCCTGCCATTTTGTTTGTTTACAAAAGCATTATTTTCAGTCTGTGTTTTCTTCAAACTTTCAGTCAAAGTAATGTGGCAACCAAATATTTTTGGTAATCATCATTTAGTGTCAAGTTGGTCAGGATGTGATGTAGTTTAGAGCTACTAACCCCAGTGTGACATTTGAAGGCTGTGGAGGCAGGCCCAGCAAGAAACACAACTTTTGACAATTTGCTCCAGCAGAAATTTTGCCTGTTTTCATCTGCCTTGATGTTATCGTGGCTAGTACAGCCTTTTCCAGTATGCATAATCCAGATGGGTACTTGTTTTCGTCACCCACAGCCGAAAACCGGATGCCGACAGCTGTTTTATGTCCGAAATGAATGAAAATGCAGTGTCAACAAACACAAGCAGCCAGCAGCAGAGGCCATTTTATTTTTGTGACTCAACCAGCTGGAGCGGTGCCAGCCAATCAGGGAGCAGCATTTCGACCAATCAGAGAGCAGCAGAAAGTAAACAAAAAGGAGGGAGATCCAAATCTCTGGGTCAGTCCACATTTGGGCACTGTCCTCTTCATTTCAGCCTTCCCTTTCAGAAATAAAATTTCAGATTTACCTTTCAGGCTTCCCTTTCAGAACTTAGAAAATTTTCAGATTTTATTCGCCTGTACACTGTACAGGCCATTTCCGTTTCAGACTTTGAATTTTTCTAGCTTTTCAATTTCCGCCTGTTAGCGATACAGGCCATTTTCAGGACTTAGAAATTTTAGATTTCATCTCGCCTGTACCCGATACAGGCATTTGATTTCAGACTTTGAATTTTTCTAGGCCTTTGATTTCAGACTTTGAAATTTTTAGGAATTCAATTTCAGACTTTGAATTTTTCTAGCTTTTCAATTTCCGCCTGTGAGCGGTACAGGTAATTTTCAGGACTTAGAAATTTTAGATTTCATCTCGCCTGTACCCGATACAGGCATTTGATTTCAGACTTTGAAATTTTCAGATTTCGATTTCAGACTTTGAACTTTTCAGATTTCGATTTCAGACTTTGAAATTTTCAGATTTCGATTTCAGACTTTGAACTTTTCAGATTTCGATTTCAGACTTTGAAATTTTCAGATTTCGATTTCAGACTTTGAACTTTTCAGATTTCGATTTCAGACTTTGAACTTTTCAGATTTCAATTTCAGACTTTGAAATTTACAGATTTCGATTTCAGAACTTAGAAATTTTCCAATTTCATTTTCGGTATTCGATACCGAGATTGAAATTTTTAAATTTCATTTTCCTTTCAGACTTTGAATTTTAGGAATTCAAATTTCAGACTTCAAGTTTTCAGGGTTTGGTTTCAGGCTTTGAACTTTTCCGATTTCAGATTTTGAATTTTAGGAATTCAATTTCAGAATTTAACTTTGCAGATATTAGGGTTTTCCTTGGATTTTAGAATTCAAGTTTCAGGTTTTTACTTCTAGGAATTGAATTCACGGAATACAATTTCAGGTTCAAGCCTTATCATTTCAGTGCGAAAGAAGATTGTCGGAAGATTTACGAGTGAGGACTTTGAATTTCATTTGGTAAGAATGATTGCCATGAGATGTACGATTTCTGAATATTAAATTTTTAAACTGTTTATTCGTGTTTGTATTTCTTGTCGACGTCCTGTGGGTTGTAGCCTTGACTGGAAGTGAAGTGTTTGCCTGTGGGCACCACTTGGCACTCTGCATTATTCCTAGAGTTAAGACTGGCATAGACCCCCCCAGGGCGTTACAAGAATTGGCGCAGTCGACAGGGTTCGTTGATTTTCACTTTCAGGAAATTGATTGATTGAATTGTTGATTATTGTACTTATAATTTGGAGACTTTTCAACTTTCAGGAAATCTTTTATTGAACAGTTTGACATTTCAGAAATTGTTTGCAGGAATTTTAATTTCAGTGAATTAATTACAGAAATTCCATTTCAGAAATTTCAGAATTTCTCTTTCAGCTGTTGTATTTACAGGAATTTCTATTACAGATTTTAGAGATTCTATTTCAGCAATTTTGACTTACAGGAAATTTCCATTTCAGAATTTTCAGATAATTCTGTTTCAGCTGTTTACTTGCAGGAATTTCGATTTCTTGCAGGAATTTCCATTTCAGAATTTTCAGATAATTCTGTTTCAGCTGTTTACTTGCAGAAATTTCTATTACTTGCAGGAATTTCCATTTCAGAATTTGTAGATAATTCTGTTTCAGCTGTTTACTTGCAGGAATTTCTTTTACTTGTAGAAATTTCCATTTCAGAATTTGTAGATAATTCTGTTTCAGCTGTTTACTTGCAGGAATTTCTATTTCAGAATTTTCAGATAATTCTGTTTCAGCTGTATTACTTGCAGGAATTTTTCTTCCAGATTTTGTCCATTTTATTCCATAGCACAGCATGTCTGATTTAGATAATCCTGTAATTTCGGAGGGCAAGCGGGTGGAGCGGCCCAAAAGTCCCCCTTATCATTTCAGACTGAAGAGGAAGCTCTCCGAGAAGGCCCGGGATGGACTTTCAGGTCCGCGTCTGAGATCGATGTACAACTTCGAGACTGATTCTGCCTCCGGAGGAGAGGACAAGGAAGAATGGAGTTCACCAGCACCGGCTGCTGGTCAGGTGAGATTCCAGCGTAATGTTCAGGAACGAGATGATGCTCGTGGGGAACCAACCCACTCGATGCCTTCAGACATTCCTTTGCGGGAAGACAATTCTCATTGTGATGAGCCTGATCCGTTCAAGGTGGAGATGCGGGATTTCTTATTGACATTCGCCAGGAGGATGGATTCGATGGAGAAGAAGTTGGACTCAAGTCGGGAGACCAGCCGGGCCAGAGATCAGGCCAGTCATTCTGTGACACCACGGGACTTAATCCAACCTGAACCTATGAAGATAGCATTGCGCTCATCAAGATTTGACGGGCAAGGAGACTGGTCAGCTGCGGTGGGGCCATTTGAAAATGGTGCGGAGCTCGCAAGATGGAGCGACCAGACCAAGAAGAACAGACGCCCTGGCAAGGGACTTGATGTCGAGGTGTCAGCGACTTGTGCATCAGAGAAGTCTTACTCCTCGCCAACTCCCTCCAGTTCCAGTCCCAGCCGCAGTTGCATGACAGACATGGATGTGGAGGAGCGCCTATTTAATCTGGAGAGGGCTGTTGAGCAGTTAAGGTCAGTCAACCTTTCACTAATCTCACAGTGGAATACAGCTAGGAAATTGACTTGCTTCGGATGTGGAGAAGTGGGCCACTTCGTTGAGGACTTTCCAGGCCCTGCTGGAGCAGCAGCTTCGGGAAACGCTCAGCAGCTGGACCGTATCTAGGACGCGATCCAGTGAGAGATGAACTATGTCCTAGGACACCATTGTATCATTATCATTATTGTTATGCATCGAGGGTGGTGGCCCTTTCGGAAGATCTACAAGTTGGAGATCGCTTGGGACTTGAAGTGGACAAGGATAACCTGACAGCTATAGCGGATCCTGAGGCTTCTATATCAGAGGATGAAACGTCTGACGTGGACAAGAGAAGTGAGGATCCGAGGAACGACGTCGGAACAAATTCACTTACAGTGTCGCCAGGAGTGTCAGTTTGTTCAACGTGGGGAGACAGTCTCGTTGGAATCTTGAAATACTGTGAGTTGAACTTCTTCTATTTTGTGTGTGCAGTAGTTGGCTGGATGTGGAATACAGTCATCCAAAAGTTTGAAGTTTTACGTTCAAGTGTAGTAGCTGAATCTGAAGATTGTGGAGTGGAGGGACCCACAATAGTTGCTCATGTTGATGAAGGCAACTGGGAAGGAGCCCAGGTTGTCGGTGCAGGTCTGGCTAAGAGGGCTACAGACCTGGAGGAGGATCATTCATTGTTGAGGGATGAACTTCTTATCGTGGATCCAGACAGTGATCAGCAGTTGGAAACTTCTTTGAGTCAAGGAATTTCAAGTTGTGGACTGTGGAATGTCCTTGTGAAATTATTGATCAAGTTGTTGCTTTTCTTGTCTTTCTTGAGTCGGAGGACTCATGTTGCCTGCAGGAAGTTTGGTACTTTTATTTCAGGTGCAGGTTTAGGATCTGGAGCATGGAATATTTACGCCTGTGTGGCGTGCAGGCAAGCCGTGCGGCTTGAAGATATGAGCATTGACTTGGCAGGAGTCTTGTCAGAAACTACTGGGATGTGTGCAGCACTACTTCAAGGGACGAAGTCAACTTTAGCGGAACGATTGGCGTTCAAGGAGGAGATAGTTTTCGGAGATGGTGTGTGGAAGGTACCATGGATGATTGCGATGACTTGCTAATTCAGTTCTTCGAAACAGCGACGACCAGCGATGAAAAGCCAGATGGACAAGATTGTCTTCATAGGAGCTCGAGGACGAGCTTTTCTAAGAGGGGAGTATTGAAACACCCAGGCCTTTTCATCATTTTTTGTCATTTTTGACAGCCGCCTGCCATTTTGTTTGTTTACAAAAGCATTATTTTCAGTCTGTGTTTTCTTCAAACTTTCAGTCAAAGTAGATGTGGCAACCAAATATTTTTGGTAATCATCATTTAGTGTCAAGTTGGTCAGGATGTGATGTAGTTTAGAGCTACTAACCCCAGTGTGACATTTGAAGGCTGTGGAGGCAGGCCCAGCAAGAAACACAACTTTTGACAATTTGCTCCAGCAGAAATTTTGCCTGTTTTCATCTGCCTTGATGTTATCGTGGCTAGTACAGCCTTTTCCAGTATGCATAATCCAGATGGGTACTTGTTTTCGTCACCCACAGCCGAAAACCGGATGCCGACAGCTGTTTTATGTCCGAAATGAATGAAAATGCAGTGTCAACAAACACAAGCAGCCAGCAGCAGAGGCCATTTTATTTTTGTGACTCAACCAGCTGGAGCGGTGCCAGCCAATCAGGGAGCAGCATTTCGACCAATCAGAGAGCAGCAGAAAGTAAACAAAAAGGAGGGAGATCCAAATCTCTGGGTCAGTCCACATTTGGGCACTGTCCTCTTCATTTCAGCCTTCCCTTTCAGAAATAAAATTTCAGATTTACCTTTCAGGCTTCCCTTTCAGAACTTAGAAAATTTTCAGATTTTATTCGCCTGTACACTGTACAGGCCATTTAGTTTCAGACTTTGAATTTTTCTAGCTTTTCAATTTCCGCCTGTGAGCGATACAGGCCATTTTCAGGACTTAGAAATTTTAGATTTCATCTCGCCTGTACCCGATACAGGCATTTGATTTCAGACTTTGAATTTTTCTAGGCCTTTGATTTCAGACTTTGAAATTTTTAGGAATTCAATTTCAGACTTTGAATTTTTCTAGCTTTTCAATTTCCGCCTGTGAGCGGTACAGGTAATTTTCAGGACTTAGAAATTTTAGATTTCATCTCGCCTGTACCCGATACAGGCATTTGATTTCAGACTTTGAAATTTTCAGATTTCGATTTCAGACTTTGAACTTTTCAGATTTCGATTTCAGACTTTGAAATTTTCAGATTTCGATTTCAGACTTTGAACTTTTCAGATTTCGATTTCAGACTTTGAAATTTTCAGATTTCGATTTCAGACTTTGAACTTTTCAGATTTCGATTTCAGACTTTGAAATTTTCAGATTTCGATTTCAGACTTTGAAATTTTCAGATTTCGATTTCAGAACTTAGAAATTTTCCCATTTCATTTTCGGTATTCGATACCGAGATTGAAATTTTTAAATTTCATTTTCCTTTCAGACTTTGAATTTTAGGAATTCAAATTTCAGACTTCAAGTTTTCAGGGTTTGGTTTCAGGCTTTGAACTTTTCCGATTTCAGATTTTGAATTTTAGGAATTCAATTTCAGAATTTAACTTTGCAGATATTAGGGTTTTCATTGGATTTTAGAATTCAAGTTTCAGGTTTTTACTTCTAGGAATTGAATTCACGGAATACAATTTCAGGTTCAAGCCTTATCATTTCAGTGCGAAAGAAGATTGTCGGAAGATTTACGAGTGAGGACTTTGAATTTCATTTGGTAAGAATGATTGCCATGAGATGTACGATTTCTGAATATTAAATTTTTAAACTGTTTATTCGTGTTTGTATTTCTTGTCGACGTCCTGAGGGTTGTAGCCTTGACTGGAAGTGAAGTGTTTGCCTGTGGGCACCACTTGGCACTCTGCATTATTCCTAGAGTTAAGACTGGCATAGACCCCCCCAGGGCGTTACAGCAGTATTTTTCAAGTTTTTTTAAAGCCAAACTGTTCTGTAAATGATAGGGATTGCCTTCTTATTTCATTACAACCCATTTTGTGGCCTAAAAAATTGCAACAGATGACAAAAGGAGCACTGAAAATGGCCATTTTGGCTCTTGCCCTACAAGATCCATTCTTTCAGGGGTTCACTTCGAGCCAGTTATTTGTAATAATAAAGGTCCTGCACCTTCATCACACCAGCTTACATTTACAAAATCATCACTATAGAGGTTTTTGATGATGCTGAATCCATTTTTGGAGGTTTTAGATCGCTAAAAGGTCAATGTGGCCTGATTTAAGGTAAATTTATACAAATTTTACTCGAAATGCAAATAAATATCATTTTTATTTTGTTGAAATGGACAGAGAGGCAAATACCAGCTCTCCAAACATACAAAAGTGACTGTATTGAACCTAATTTGATCTGTTATAAGTGGCAGCACAGGTGCAGTATTCATCAACAATTCATATGACACACACAAGGGTGGGGGCCTACGAGGCCCCCATTGCGGCTTTGTGTCGGAAAAATGCTTAAACTCTAGCCAGTGATCATGTTCAATATTCATACAGTCTCAACTTTTGGATGTTGTTTTAAATTAGTTGGACTAGGATTACACAGAAATCTGAATGCGGTTGACCAAATATTGTGCGAGATACAAAAGCGAAAAGTCCCAGGGGGGCCTCCGAGGCCCCCATTGCGGCTACAAGGGTTAAAACAGGAATGAAAACGATTCTTCACATACAGTGGATTTCAACTTTATGACAATTTGGAAGACAGAACTTCATTTAACGACCAAACTTAACAAGATATATCTATCTGTCAAAGACACAAGTGTATTTCAATTTTATATCTCAACTAATATAACATGTCATGTAATCTAATGTGACCTATAAATTAATACATTTAAAATTTGTGTTATTGATGAACATGTTCAGAACTTAAGAAGTTTCATATGTTTTCCACAAGTATTCTTTCAAAAGTTACTTAATTTGTACATGAGCCAAGATGTCATAAGAGATTGGTACCTACCAATTGGGTATTTTATATGGTCGTAATAATCAGGTGCCTCAGATTTGTCCACTGGTTTCTGGAATGGCCAAGCACTTGAGTGGCCCTGTGAAACAAAATATAAATAATTTAACAACAAGCTTCACCCCCCCCCCCCCGAATTGATATTGCTATTATATGATATGACGGAGACAGTGGTGCAAATATATCAAAATATCACAATTCGTTTTAAAATGTCGACACCCCTATCTGGCCAATTCCTAGTACCTTCAAATAACTTGCATAGGACTTTGTTGTTTAAGTGCATTATTATGAACCCACCTTGACTTGCTGCAAAATGCTTTTGAACGTAATGTGAAGCTGATCTGGGTCGACGGGGACCTCTTCTTTCCTGGATGGACAAAACGCGATTATTTCATTATAACAACTTCAACTTAGAAACAGTATTTTTGACAGAAAATCCACACAATTCTCCCACAAAATGTCCAATCTCGAACCCCTCACTAGAAAAAAACAGCACTTACACTTTCTCGGGTCTGAAGCCGGCCTCCACGACCCCCGGAATGCTCTCTATTGGAATCTGCCTCACTCCGTCTTTGAAGCATTTCAAGCCATTGTAAACTTTCTGGATCTTCTCCCGCTTCTTTTCGATCATCTTCTTCACAATCTTGAAGTCAAACATGCAATGATATAGAATTTTGATAGGCTTTTGGTTTAACTTGGAGAAGTTGAAAATCAGGAAGACTTTTAAATCAGGTCTTCTTTCCACAAAAGCTAACGGATTGCTTGTCACACGTGACAGATTATATATGCTGACTCTTCCATATTCACTCAAACTCAAACTTTCAAAGGAGAGAGAGTTTGTCATTTTTATTTACCGATACATGATGGATTACGGTCATAAAATTTGATACACCAAGTTTGGAGCCTTACAGGTCTACAAATTTCATGATTTGTCGCCAAATATCTGGTATCCAAAGCCATTAAAGTATATTTCAGCAACTGTAAGAATCTCATTGAGTTAAGCCCATGAAAACAGAACACATTTGAAGCAACTCACCTCCTTCTGTTTCCTAATAACTTGAGAGAATTCTGTGTACTGAATACTGGGGTTCAATTCACAGCCCATCAGGGTAGCACCTTCGTAGTCTTTGATGTAACCAACATAAGCCGTCCGTGGCATTTTAATCTCTTTTGAGAAGCCCTGTTGAAAGATAAAATAGTTTACTTCAAGATCATGATTAAATAGAAGGATGTACATGTTATCCGTCCACGACAAACCACACATAAAATATCGAAGAAGAGGTGACCTAGAATAGAGGCACCAGCTTGAGGAAGTACAACAGCAGTAATAACCTAACTCACAAAATTCTTCTGTACTGTTACACAGGATTCATGCATAGCTATGTAATAACTTGCTGGTTTACTGGAACTTTTGGTCAGTAAAACTGGCATATAAACAGTCATAAAAAGGTTAAGTTTTTTTTTGGAGGTCATCATAAAATATGTTGACTTGCTGCATTTAATAGTGTGACTTCAATAATGGAAAATTTAATCACCTGTTTCTTGAAGTAACCGATCGCAAATTCATCAGCAAACGTCAGGAAGTGAAAAATGTGGTGGCGAACATGGTAGTCCTTTAAGTGGTTCATCAAATGCGTACCATAGCCCTGGAGAAAAGGGAGTAAATCATGTAATGAAGGAAAAGTATGAAACACAGTTCTGCTATACATACATGTTATGGTTTACCGAAACAGCAAGTAGCTTTCATCTAATATTCCCTGTAAACTGTATGTTGGCTCAAAATGAACATTTGTAGATTGTTGATTCTCTTAGTAATCCGACACGTATAACTTCTTGAAGTTCAGCATTATTTGATACTAGCTGTTCACCCGTTAGGGTTTCTTGTGCCAAGTTCCAGGCTCTTCCCAGGTTAGAGTAATGTGAAGCCAGGTCCTATTTGCAGGTTTTAGTCAGCTTTCAGTTCGATCAAGTATTGTGAATTGTTTGGAAGTACTACAGCGGGTTGTACAGCACTACAAACAGTGAGAGAGTGGAGCTGCTGGAAAATATGATTTTTCCTAAATGCTGGGCTCACGCTAGCCGCTCGCATCTTCGTTAATTACGAATCTTTACCACTATTTGCGAATGGGAATACAACCAAATTCGCGGTATTTGCGAATCCAGCAATTCGCGGTAAAGTGGGACGGAGAAAAAAAAAGCTCTCCCGTTGTCATCACACCTGTGTAGAGGCACTGGATGCAGGCAGTCTTGGGGCACTATGGGGCAGATAGCACTTAGACACATGTTCTGTTAGCTTCTGTTGTTCTACATGTTCTAATAGCAATTAGAAGCAAATGGTACACAGGTTTCTGAACTGTAATTAAGATGGAAAGGGTAGAGTTCTCCTTATAGTCAAAGGTGTGAATTTCTTGAATTGCAATTAACTAATTTAGCAAGCCATGACTGCTGGCAAATGCATGTACATCTACATGATCTAAGATTGACAGTTTTAGAGTAAATAGCAGTTAATTGTGTATCTTTCCTTGTACTTGCATTTATTAACAATATTCTTTTTTATCTGATTCATTTGAGAACAACTTCAGTTATTGTGTAAAACATGTATAGCCTACATCCTAAAGCTGAAACTCCCATGATGCAGTTGTCTTGGCAGGCTGGAAGATGAAGGCAAATTTCTTCTTTTTTTTTTAAATGACTTTGAGTAATCAGTACAATCATATGTCTCCTATCAGACATGATTTGTGACTTATTACAGTGTACATGAACAGCCTTTTCTCTACCACAGGCAAATCCTCAGCACATGTCACTTTCATCTCAAGCAGACTGTCGTCAATTGAGAATTTCAGCCAAGTAGACTAGGTCTATCATTGATTTTGAGAATTTATTGAGAAATTCCCAAATCTACTTTGCTGCACAAGAGATGAAGGTGCCACATGCTGAGGATTTGCTTCTAAATAGCGTTTTTTTTAAAAAGAAAATCTATCACTCATTTGCTATTCATGGACAGTATTTTGTTCACTTTTTTGGTATGAATGTCATCAAAGAAACTTTGAAACAAAAGGCACTGAAAACAGCCTACTTCAATCAAGTTTTTGACTTTCTACCAGTATTTTTAACAAATTGACTTAAATATTTCTGGTAAAGACCAGTCAATAGCTGGTAAATTTCCAGTTCCACTGTTAAGAGGAAGGCGAAGGCATGACATAAAAGTCTCAAAAGTATTTAGAAATAAGTCTACAAACTGAAAGTATGCAAGCAGGAGACTGTTTTAAGACAACAGTAGCTAATAATAGTAGCTGGTCAGCAGTTTTCGCTAAAGCAAATGCTAATTGTGCACATGCTGGTCGAAAAATGGTGAAAATATTTTAGAAAATACCGTGCAAGCACGTAAACCGCCTCGGTTTCAGGTGTATTTGCAGGTAGCTGTATAACTGGGGGCAGAATTGGGAATGAATGTCTTTCAGGAAAAGTATTGGCATGGTGTAGCCTCTGTTGCGTAAGCGAGCCATTTCTGTTCTGACATCAGGTGACACTTTTATCTTTTCAGGCTGCAGGTTTCTGATATGGAGTTGATGGATGCTCTTGACACGGCTTAGGGCAACATACAGTTTGTCACGTCAAGCATTGAGACAGAAATTTAGCATCTTTTGTACAGGCCATAAAAATCACCACAATGAAATTGGAGGTCTATTTAATACCAACTTGACTAGAACTAAGTCTGGGGCGGCGCTGCAGTGCACTTTTGTGACGTCCCCACCCATTGTGTGTCAGATTGAACACATCACCAATGTCAACATTTCGCAAAATTTGACTGTCATTTCCATAAATTGTCAAATATTGGGCACAAACTGCACTAAAACATCGTGAAAATGTGATATTAATATTACAAATGAGCTAGGTTATACACAGGTATGTGTATTTCTTCTGTGGGGCTTGTGGTTGCTGAGATATCTGGCCAAACGTCTGTCCTCTGCTTGACGTGACAAACTATAGTGGATGTGGACCTGCGTACGTCCAGAGAAGTCCACCACTAAGTTAAAAAGGTCCATAAAAATTGAATCAAAGTTGAAATACGTTCTTGTTTACGAAATAGCCATGCGAGATCTGCCTACCGGAAGTTTACATTTTCACCATCCGGTGAGTTCGGCGCACCTCGTGCGCGATGTTTTTTGCGTAATTAATGCCTTTTTGTAGCACTTTGGTGTAATTTGCATTCATTCGCAGCATAAACGCGCACAAACATTGCCAAAATTAATAAAATCCTCGAATTAGTCGCAAAAATGTTATTTTTAGGCCCTCGGGTCGCTTCGGGCACCTTCGCCACCGCTCGGCCTCATTAATTATGCACGAATTAAACATCCGGGCGCTGCGCCTTGTCAGATGAAAACATGTCAGATGGGAGAGTGTTGTGAAATGAAAATGCGCACCGAAATAGGCTATTTACCATGGTTAACAGATGCGCACATGGCTGAAAGCATGTCTTTTCCTGGATCACTCCACAATAAAGGGCCTTGAGTAATTTTGAGAGCGAAAAGTGCACTACACGAAGAGTTATGCGCGATGAAAGGATTTCCAGACACGTAACCGAGTGGGTTTTTGACAGTTTGGCCGTGCAGCGAAGTAATACGCGCCTCTACGAGGCGGTAAAAATGGAAATTCTGATTTTGACAGTTTCAATAAATACAGATGTCCAGACAACAAATGCAACTGAAATTACGCAAAAATTCCTATTATAACCCTGTAAACAACCTTGCCGATCTTACCTTTACAGTTAAAATTATTAAGAGTTTATTTCCTTTTTTTGCAATTTTCCGAAAACTGCGAATTTTAGTGACTTTGAGTGCTTACAAAAAATTCATCTCAAAAACCGCTGAAGGCATCATAATGAATTTTGGCGTACTGCTTACGGACAAGTTCGCTGCCGCAATAAGGCTATTTTCAGAACTGTATTTGGATTGAAGGCCGAGGGACAGCGATTCAAACCTGAAAGATTGTAAATTAGCTCCATAGTCCCATGTTCGCGAACCCAGAAAAACATATTTTTAGTCTGAAAATAGTCTTATTGCGGATCCGAATACCTAAAATTATGAAAATAAATGAGTTCTGATTATTCTGATAGCTCAGTCTTGAGATGAATTTTTTGTAAGGCAGAATACTTAAAAATATGTAAAATTGTTTGTTGCCATGGCAACCGTAACCATGGCAACTTAAAATTTCACGGAGTGTCATAATTTGGTGCCTTGAAGACCTGTGTAAAATTTCATAGCTCTAGCAGCAACAGTTCGTTCTGGACAGCATACACACATTTTTCGACCAGCCTGTGCCCTTAAGTACAATTTTCGCAACATGATCACGCGTCTGATGAAAAATTTCGTCCGTTGGCAAATTTATATGCTAAAGTAAAATCTTATTTGCTAATCAGATTTTTGATCGATTAGCAACTTTTGCTAAGCCAAATTTATCACTAGAGTGAGCACAGAAATGCATGACGCAGCTTAATTTGTGGGAGGTGGGTTGTTATATTGGACATAGAAGTTCAATGATTGTGGCAAAGATGTGGAATTTAGTGGCCTGCAATATGATATGCATTTATGGCCTTGATGTGGCAGAGAAACATAGCTCCCAGATTGGTATCTTGAAAATGTGTTTTTTGTCAAAGTCCCAATAGGAATATCTGGTAACTGGGAAGTTGTATTGACCATAAAAGGTCAGTCTGCATATCAAAACATGCAGAATTCAATGGCCTTTAATATTAAATGCATAACAACATTGGTTGTGGCAGATAAATATACCGGTGGGATATATTTATGTGAAAAAACATGTTTTTTTGCCAAACTCCCAAGGTAGATTTGTGTAACTATGGAAATAATGAATGTTGATAGGTAAAACTTGCCCTATCGGGAACTTCAGATGAATTGGCAGGCTTAGGAGTGTAATTTAAGGTGTTATGGGTTGAGCGAAAAAAGCCTTATGAGTGAGATGAAATTCCTGCTATGGCTATTATTATGATTAGATTGACAAATGACCCCATACTGTTGTGGCCAAAACTACGGTAAAATACCAAACTCATTCAAATTTGTACATGTATTCGAGGATCATATCTTGAGATTTGCAGTCTTCCTCAACACACTGAACCACTGATTTGATGCTCAGTGTTGCTCTGACCGTCGCAGACAGGGCGATTGTCTTTTTTCAGCAACCGTAACGACACTAATACTGACAAAAGTTAACCTCTACTAACTGGACATATTTATAAATAAGAGAAAGTTCATACCTTGACTTGTTCATTTGACGTCACAGCACAAAAGACAATTTCCGTGAATCCTTGGGTCGGGAACATCCTGAAGCAGATCCCTCCAATGACCCTGTTGTCCTTTATGAGTGCGAGGCACTTGTGTTTTCTGAGGGATAAATATGAAATTTAAAATCAGATTGTTTCATTTAAAACCTACTTACAAGAGAATATGATGTTTTTTTTCAAATCAAGTGCATTCTGATTTTTTCTAGTAATGATATCGCTTAAATATATATACATAGTATGGTTTAAGTTGGTGAGCCATAACTCATCCTTTAAGATATATAAGTAAAGGGTTATACAGTGTCCGAAAAGAGAATAGCCAAGGAAAATAAATATGAAATAACCATTTTGCAATTTTACTTAACACTTACGGATCAAACTTACAAGAGAATATGATGTTTTTTTTCAAATCAGGTGCATTCTGATTTTTTCTAGTAATGATATCGCTTAAATATATATACATAGTATGGTTTAAGTTGGTGAGCCATAACTCATCCTTTAAGATACATAAGTAAAGGGTTATACAGTGTCCGAAAAGAGAATAGCCAAGGAAAATAAATATGAAATAACCATTTTGCAATTTTACTAAACACTTACGGATCAAACACAAGTCGCGTAATATATTCTTTGGGCATTCTGGGTAGCTGGTGGGAAAATACATTCTGTAGTCCAATTAACCACATCATCGTCTGTTTGAGGGGTTTCTTGTGGATTGTGTTTGAGATCACATGGAATTCTATAACTCCTCTTCGCTCCTCCATGCGAGCACCTTCGTCTCTGGCTATGTTCGCTTGAAACAGGTTCACCTGTGGTTGGAAAAGATTAGGTTGATATTTCACCATGAACTAGTGTTAAGACACATTTTATGTTCACACATACATTCATCAGCAAGAATCTCACCATTTACACCAGTGTGTACGACTGTAGCCTAGGCGTAAGGTAAAATTTATTTTTCTATGTTTTCCAACAGACTACTTTTGATGAATTTGCACAAGCTCCCACATATATGCATCTTACTACATGTGCATCTTACTGCATTACACAACTTTTCTTGCATAAATACACATGCTTCAAATTTAGGGGGATGTTTTTTATGAGTGCAGCACCCAGCTTCTTCCTTGGACTTCCAATAAAGCTCAAGCAAACAGCACTAACCTCAGGTCCTAACATCTGCGAAGGATCGCTGATTGTGGCTACAAGTTCAGCAACAGTGTCGGCAGGTATGTCTCCGTCTATTTTCTTCTTTTTAGGAGAGTCGTCAGAACCAAACATTTCCTCCAGAGGTCGCTTCTCGCCAGCTGATGCAGATGCTGGAAAATAAATTATTTTGGATTATTGTTGATTTTTCTCCAATCCCCAAGTTCTCAATGCTGGAGCAAAGGACTGATTACAATTTCAGAGATAAAACTGAAAATCAATTGAAGTGAATAAACATTGGTCTTGTCACTAAACTTTCAGCAAACGATGTTGTTAAATATATTCTTGAATAATTCAGCAGTTTATCACAAGGTAATTGAAAACGAGATACCAAATTTTCATGGTTATAATTCAAACATATGGCTGTGGCCCAATGGATAGACAGTCTGCCCTGTACACATGAGGATGCAGGTTTGAATCCTGCTTCGCCGGCCATGTTCAGAGGTTATGACAATGATTGTTATGATTGCACCATTATGACAGCCAATTTTCACCTGGTTCAACTTTGGCACTTCGTCGTGCACGGCTAGGAGATGTGGCCAATGCAGTGAAGGACATGCCATCATTGCTATTCTCCCCTGCTGCCGCTGCCGAGGCCAGTCTGGTCGTGGCTTTGGAATTTGGACTGGCTGCTTCACCCACTGAAAGGAAACATGACAATGTCATTCTTTAATAGTTCAATTTTATGCCCACACATGACATCAAAACTTGGAAAACTCACTTTTTACTCTGGCAATTTTAGTTACAAGAAGTATCATATTCATGGCAATTATCAACAGAACAATGGATAGTCTACAGTACAGGTAGTTCTGGTGTGCTTCAATAGAGATATTCCTGCACCAGGTGAAATACTAGTAGCGAGCATATCCCACACTACTTTCTGAATCCGACGCTCAGAAATAGTGTTACTTTATACATTGCCGTAAAAACAATTGAATGCACTTAGAAATGGAAATTTTGCTTCCTACCTAGCCCGGATGCCGGTGGAGACAGGGGCAGGATTCCAGGGTTGTGGCTGAACTCAGGATCCCAAATTGGGGAACTAGGTCCATAGACTTCTTCTTCCAACATAGACAAAAATCTGTTTAAAAAAAAAGAATTGTCAATTAGTCAAGCAAGTCAACAACCAACATTGTTGCAATCCAATCAGTGTAAACCCGGCTTTAAACATGAGAAGCAAAGTTGCACCAAGTAATGGATGGGAAAGTGGAAAGTCCATATCACACCTCACATACCGTATTTTCTGTATTAAAAGCACATCAGCACACCCCTCAATAAAAGGCCACCGCCTCCACAAAGAACCAATTTTAATCAAAATTCCATCAAAATGTGACTTTATCAGAGGTTTGAGAAAGATCAAGGAGTAATTTTAAGATGCAAAATAAATTAATCTAGTCACCTTGGAAAATGAGTTAGCACCAGGGTCCTCTTTTCCGGGGGCATCTTGTCCTTCTCAGCGCGGAATTTGTCCAGTAATTGCCGCCTCATTGTTTGGAACACAGATCTAAGTAGGGTTCTTCCAAAGATCAGGGTGGTTTCATATCGAGGGAGGCTATCGCAGAACGCAGGAACATGACAATAGCACAGCCAGCTGAAATCAAAATAATTTTCACATTGGACGCAACTTAAAGAGATGTCAGAAATAACAAAATTTTGTAAAATGTAAATTATAGATTGCATCTTTAATCACAATGAATTCGACAACACCAATAGGCCAATGTAGAACTGTTCCAGCTGAAATCCATGCAACCTGCTCAGTGATTGTTGCCATATTAGCTACGGGTACTCGGATAGTGTGTCAAACCCTAGCGCCACCTACCGAGTGTAATTGACTTTGTAAGCAGAGACATCATCAGTCTGTGAGTGCTGTCTGCGGGCAGTAGGCGTCTCTAACTTCCAGTGATTCAAACAGTGCAGAAACATCTTAGCTAGGTCGTACATGGTCTGCCATTCCCGCTGAGCAAGACCTCCAAATTTGTACAAGACAAAATTTGTTACTCCCTGAAAGATTAAAGGCATGAAACTCGGCTTTAAAATTAAGATTAAAGAAAGTCAGACTTTGTGTTAATCAATGTGCTTTAAATTTATCACCATCTATGTTTTGTGACTGTCTTTGGATGTTATTTTTTATCATTAACAATAATACCTTCAATAGGAAGTTGTGGAAATGTTCACCTTATTCCAAGAATTACAATTAAAGGGATTATGTCCAGTTCCACAACACCATTTTACCTTTTACACAATTGCATTCAAAACCAAAAAAGACCGACCTTGGCAATACTTGGTTTTTCAAACGGAGGGTTTCCCAGAGGACCCTCCACAGAAGGCCGACTCATGTTTAGGATGCATTTTCTCAACAGCTGAAACAGCACAAATAAAAGTTGTCAACTATCAGATTCAATAATGACATGGGCATTCATTCAGTTTTAATGCACAGATATACAAAGTAAAATTAAAATATCATGTGTATTCAATATCTCAATTTTTATCACTCAAACCCTTGACTTTTAGTTTCATCTATCAATATTTCTTTATCAAAAAACTTAAAGCAAACTTTTTTCAATTTTTTTATGATCCGGACTTAAAAAAATATGTAACATATATCTGAGGATAGGTAATTTTGTCAAATCTACCTCAAGTGAATCGGAAAAGGACACCCTATATGTAGGATGATAGAAAAGGTTCAAGCACCTGGGTGTCGTTCAAGAATCAAGAGGAATCAAAGGTGTTCACAAGTTTCAAACAACTTTTCTCTACAATGAGAACTGATGTTAAAGTAGCATGAATCCGAAGGAATAGTTACCTTGAATAAATAGAAGTAGACTTGTTTTGTGTCAGCATCTTCCTCCTTGGCCACACACATGAACAAGTTCTCAACATCAACCACGATGCCAAGGAGTCTGTTCAGTTCCTCTTCACTCACATTGTCCAGGTGGGAAACATGGGCACCTATCAGATATCGAAAACAGTTTCAGTGATCAAAGTAGCAGACTACTAGCAGTTTCCAGAGATTTATCATTGTGGTGCAAAATTCTGGATAGTATTGAAAGTCAAGTAATCCAGTCTTTTTTATCAGGATGTTTTCAAATCTTAAAGCATCTATTCTACATTTGACTACACGTATTTGATTTAAGGCCAGACATAATTGATTCTGACCTTCTCAGTTTAACCCAAAGGAATTTCTGGTCACGAAAAACAAGAAGCTTACAGGATACTTCCATTTTTTCATGCATGCTATCTAGGAGGAAGCGCCTCAAGAAGATCCAAGAAACCTAAGATGTATTATGTTTGGCCTAATAACAAATATAGACTTTATTTACCTAAGGTGTGGCCACAGCTCCTGCATGGGTCGGTCAGGCTGGCCAGAGGCTGGGAGACGTCCACTCTGGCTGATGCCGCAGGGGGAGGGTTAGGGTTTTTCCAGCCATTGCATTTGCATCCTTCAGTCTGAGAGGAAAACCGACAAATTAGCTCAGATGCAATAGGCCATTTATGTAAAAACTTGTGACAATATCACACAATACAGAGGAAAAGCGACAAAAAATTACTTGACAGATTCTAGAAAGTGTCTTACTCTGTCTATCGTATCTTAATTAATAATTTGTAGCTCTTCACAGATATTACACAAAATTTAGTCGCTGGTGACAAATTTATGACCACTCAGAGATGGACGCAGGGAAGTTATGCCACACAGAAATGGAACTGTTAAAGGGACGACCAGATGAGACTGGGGCATGGGTGCACAATAGCTTACAAAGTGGCGCTGCTGTACCAGTCTTCCAGTTAGAAGATTATGATCAAGAGAGCAGCATCGCAATTTGAAACCAGAATGCGCAAATAAAATTTGCAAATCTAGGCGCCGGTTGTTAACTTAACAATTTAAGCATGAGATGAACCTCTGTCTGCCATTGTAGATGCTCCATTGTGAATCAGCCATCCAGCTGGTATGAGATCCTATCATATAGCATGTATAGGTATGAAATCCAATGGGCCACCAAAAGCTGTTTTCATGTTATTTACATTTTGCTGCAGCCCATTCTAATATGCAAACATGTTCCGCTTGAGTGCACACAGTCTAGACATTGCATAAATGTAGGACAGTGTCCTGATTTTTTTTTACCAGAAATAGTTGTTTCTGCCAATTTACAGCAAATAGGACAGCTATTTACAATCACAATCCATAGATCTGTTACTGATCCATCATCAATAGCAATTACAGCATCCAAGCTAGAAGGGTTGACGTGTTTACGAAGTTAGAAGGTAAATGCATGAAACCATTGTATTTCATGTTCACCACAAACAGGAAGTTGAAAAACACGCAGGAAATGGCAGGTTGTACAAGCATGATCTAGGCGCAGGCGCCTAGATAATAACTCGTTTTTGGATAATTAAGCAAAGGATTGTACCATTTGCACTTGCAGTTTCATCCATGGATGGATGTTGAAAGGAGTAATTGAGGCTTTATATGTCGCTCATAATTGCAATTAACGGCAATTGAAGGCCCTTCAAACAGCGTCGATTACAATCCACAAAACCTTTGATACCAGGTACAGCTCACGGACTAGAAAATAATTGCAGTTCCAAAGGAGGTGGGTACTATTCATTCAATTATTGCACTGATGAGATGACATATTGACCCACAACTGAGATAAGTCAGACAATGATGTCAATTGCTGTTTTGTTTTTACAATTGCAAAACTGAATTCTTTGCTCAATGACGGCCATGATGTTCTGACAGAAACACTGCTCTCTGTTGCAGACACATGTTCGGGGAGAGACAGCTATGGATTTTACCCATGGGTCTAACTTTTTTTTCATATGCAACTATTTCTTCCTGCGCGAAGGAGCTGTAAACTTTTTTTCAATTTCAACATTACGGAAGCCTTGCCGAAGGTCGAAACAAACTTTTTTTTTCATGTCCTGTACGAAATGTTATTTTCAGTATCATGTGTCAAACAAAAAATTTTTTTTCACCAAAAATCAAGAGACCTCCTGTGATATTTCTGATCTAAGCTGAGTGGGACATACTTTGCATGAAGAATACACAGCCAGTTTTTCCAACTTCTTATTTCTTGAATAACTGCGAACTTGGTTCTTTTTCTGGGCGATTCTCTGCAGATTGTTGGGGCGACTCATTTCTCCAGTAGAACCCTGTCCAGGTGCAGTCCTGCCTGATAATTCAGCAGTGGACATCAAAGACTGATTTCTGTTGTTGTTGTTGTTGGTACTGTTGGAGGACGCCATTGTGATTGTTGATGCTGTGCTGAAAACGTCCGTCTTGAAGTCAAATTGCTCAGTCTACCGGTCTCTACCTGCAATTAAATTCGGTAAGAGTGTCAAGCTACTAAATAGCTAAAATTGTGACATCTAAAAACAAGCGATATTGATTTAATTTCACTTTTCTTACCGGTAAACACCACAGCGTCCCATCAGTAAATTTCTACAGTTTGCGTTTTCCGCCAGAGGGCGAAGCACGCACTTGCACATGCTGCCACTTGCGGTTTAGCAAACTGCATGAGTGGTCTCATGCCCGCATATTAATTATGCGGCGAGCCCCCAGCGCTCATTCGACGGCGTGTTCAAACTCTAGGCCCCGCCCTTGCCCCTGATTGGTCAATGCCCAACGATCGTCAGAAATAGGACGATGTCATTTTTGGTAAACAAACACATGTCTAGAATCAACGGGAGACCACAAATTATCTGACAAATTGCAGAAGGTGCCAACAACACAGAAATGTTCCTGTACACTGATTTTTCAAATTCCAATACTAATTCTGCTCTGTCATGACAGTAAAATCTGTCCTGCAGCGGATTCAGTGGTCGGGCCGCCATTTTGGATTCAACAGACACGTGAATAAAATCTACTTCATGTCACAAATTATCAAACAATTTGCCAAAAGTCTGAATAGCACAAAACTGATGTTTGAAGTTTACCTGAAAAATCCCGATGGTTCACAGACACTGTCAATGCTATTTACTCCAGTTTCCAATGCATTTTCAAAAGTGTACAAAATGGCGCCGACATGTTGATAATGGCGGCCGAACAACTGCCAGATCTAGATTTTGGTAATCCACACATACATCTAGACTTTCCGATCGAATCCAGGCTGCATGTACGCCAAAATACGTTATATTACATGCTGATTACAGCGGTGTATAGGACTCAATCCAGCAAGCAGATGCTAATTCCGTAGCAGTGAAAACTTTGAGAACTATTTGCGGATGAATTCACGAGCGGTTCACTCGGTTAAATTCTAGTTCCTGTTTTCTGCAGGCATGGGACTCTCCCAGCAGGTTGGCGGTTTAGGTCAGCGGTTTCGCAAATTTTGTGCGGCAGCTAACCCTCGGCCTACACTAGCCCTGGACCCCTGGGACAGGGGTCATGAATCGTCCCATTGGAAAATCATGAGATTAGAAGAGCATGGCTTGGGAGAAATACATTTTAGCCCTTTATCCATGTGTTTTATTCCAATTTTTTGGATGCGCCACGGCGATTTTGAAAACCAATTTTAACCGTTTTAATCCGAAACCAACGCCAAAACCACAAACCATTTTAATCTTTCAGTAAAAATATCCAAAACCAATTTAATCTTTATCATTTTTATACCAAAAGGGCAACCAAATTAATCTGAATTCCTAAAAAACCAAGACCATTTTAATCCTGGAAGGCCAAAAAACCAAAACCATCCAGCGGAGCCTATACACCCATTCATAGTGAGTACCCCCCCCCCCCCGGGGGAGCTTGTAGCAAGTCATTAATAAGTAACTGAAAAACAGCTGGATAGAGTGAGTTTACGAGAGCTATAAATTGTGGCTTCGTATGAGGTGAGGTAGTCTTGTGGGACTTTTTTCACATTGTGGGGCTAAAACCACAATACTTGAGGGTTTAGGTGGTATGAAGTGCCTCTCTGGGTAGTTTGGTGCACCCTCTTGAAAGTCCCCACAATGCATGTGTCTGTTGGATTTTTTAACAGACAAAAAGTGTCTGGGAAAAATGGGTCTATGCCAGAGAGACACCTACAGATAATTATTGGAACTATGTCTGTGCAAAGTGGGTTTAAATACAGACCCATTGTGGGATTTTTCTGTCTGTCTACCTATGGGGTTTTATATATATTAGCATTTCTTTATTAGCACTACTAACAGCATAGCTGTAAAATTGCGACAAAAACATTAGCAGACATTGGCATATATGTTGCAACCCCTGGCGGGGATGTTTAAAAAAAATTTTTGGTTCATATCGCGACCCGAAAATTTCAAGTCTGATGTGCAATTTAGACCAAAAGCTGATCTGCAAATCCGAATTTTGATCTAAATTATGCATCAGGCTGAAATTGCGGATGGCAATATGAACCATAAACCATAAAAAAAAATATTTACGGTTTTTATCACATCGAACTTGGCAAATGGTGTCCATCTTTATTTAAACACTATTCATATTAACCGCTACGAAACCATTTATTTCAATAGTGTTTATCATCTTCCCAAATTTTTTAGCCCCCTTCGCAGTGTCTCCCAGACTCCCAAACTTTTGGAAGTCGACTGCGCCCCTCCTGCGAGGCCCCATTAAGCATGTAAATCCCGGAACTCCTGGATGTCCTGCAACTGCAGCTAAGTCCCACTAACTCATGCTAACTCCCGCTAAGTCCCACTAACCCCTGCTAACTCCCACTAACTCCTGCTAACTCCCGTAATTCTCTCTAACTTCTGCTGACACCCGTAACCCCACTAACTCCAGCTAACTCCCGCTAGCTCCTATAACTCCCACTAACCCCTGTCAACTCCTATAATTCCCAATACAGTTGTGCTTGAAAGTTTCTGAACCCCTGGCACTTCTGACCTTATTTGTGTGCATCTCTCTAACAAACACAAGAATATCTTTGAAATTGGGTTTGCAATAAAACTGAACATCATCTTTTATGTGTGAACAACTATTCATGACACATAATAATGATATTTAGATATGATTTTATAATGAAAGTCTCCAAAACTGCGTGTTCAAAAGGTTCTGAACCTTTCTGAAACGTATACAATCAACAACTTGTATGGTCCCCTTTTGCTTAAATAAATGCTTCCAAACACTTCTTATGGCTATGGACCAACAATTGGCAGATTATCTGTGAGATTTTTGACCATTCTTCAAGACAGCATTTTCTTAACCCTCGTAAGCTAGTGGGTTGTTTGACGTGGACTGCTTTGTCAAATCTGTACAAGGCATATCTATTGGGTTGGATTAAGGAACTGTCCAGGCCATTCTAGAACCCTAAATTTGATGGATTTTAACCAATTTTTAGTGGATTTGCTTGTATACTCTTGTAATTAGTCTGCTGGAAGACCAACTAGCGGCCAAGTCTCAGGCTTACAAGTGAAAGCTTCACGTTTTCTGTGTGCGTATCTTTTATTTCTCAGAATTCATTATGCTGTCAACAACATAGTTCATTCTCCTGTCTCATTTATAGCAAAACAACCCCATACTATGATGGAGTCACTGTCATCTTTCATAGCTCAGAGGATGTTCTGTTTCAAAGCTATTCCTGTGTTTGTTAGAGAGATGCGCACAAATAAGGTTAGAAGTGTCAGGGGTTCAGAAACTTTCAGGCACAACTATAACTCCTGCTAACTCCCACAACTCCCGGTAGGTAACTCCTGTCAACTCCCGTAACTCCCTGAATTAACAACGTTTGGAGTTACATGCTTAAATGGGGCCGCCTGCGGTACGCCTAGGCATTACAGGAGTGGCCTGTATTAGGCTATTAGCCTGGACCCTTGGGTCAGGGGTCATGAAATTTCTTGTGGCACTCATATTTTTAAAGGAGTGGTCTGTGGAGTGTGGGGCTGCATCATGGACACATTGTGGGATCTCCTGGCTTTACCTCTGTGGGTTTTTCTTTTGACCCTCATAAACTATCTGTAATGGAGTTGTCTGTGGAGTGCAGGGCTGCATTACGGACACATTGTGGGATGTCCAGACTGTATCTCTGTGGGGTTTTCTTGTGGCACTCATATCTTCAAAGAGTTGTCTGTGGAGTGTGGGGCTTCATTACAGACACATTGGGGGATCTCTAGTCTGTATCTTTGTGGTTATTCTTATGGCACTCATATCTTTAAGGGAGTTGTCTTGGAATGGGGTGCTGCATTAGAGACACATTGTGGGATCTCTTGACTGTATCTCTGTGGGGGTTTCTTGTCTCACTCACATATTTAAAGGAGCTCTCTGTGTTGTGTTGCGCTGCATTTCAGACATATTGTGGGATCTCCTGACTTTATCTCTGTGGGGTTTTCTTGTGGCACTCATATCTTTAAAGGATTTGTCTGTGGAGTGTCGGGCTGCATTACAGACACATTGTGGGATCTCGTAGCTGTATCTCTGTTGGGTTTTCTTGTGGCACTCAATGCCACTCATTTCTTTAAAGGAGTTGTCTTTGGAGTGTGGGGCTGCATTACCAAAACATTGTGGGATGTCCAGACTGTATCTCTGTGGGATTTCTTTTGACCCTCATGCCTTTGAAGGAGTTGTCTGTGGACTGTGGGTCTGTATTACAAATACATTGTGGGATATCCTGACGGTATCTCTGTGGGGTGTTCTTGTGGCGCTCATGTCTTTAAAGGATTTTTTTGTGGAGTGAGGGGCTGCATCATGGACACATTGTGGGATCTCCTGACTGTATCTCTGTCGGGTTTTCTTGTCGCACTCACATATTTAAAGGAACTCTCTGTGTTGTCTTGTGTTGCAATGCATTACAGACATATTATGGGATCTAGTGACTGTATCTCTGTGGGGTTTTATTGTGACCCTCATATCTGTAAGCGAGTTGTCTGTTGAGTGTGGGGCTGCATTACAGACGCATGGTGGGATCTCCTGACTTTATCTCTGTGGGGTTTTCTTGTGGCACTCATATCTTTAAAGGAGTTGTCTGTGGAGTGTCGGGCTGCATTACAGACACATTGTGGGATCTCGAAGCTGTATCTCTGTTGGGTTTTCTTGTGGCACTCATTTCTTTAAAGGAGTTGTATGTGGACTGTGGGATATCCTGACTGTATCTCTGTGGGGTACTCTTGTGGCATTCATGTCTTTAAAGGATTTTTTTGTGGAGTGAGGGGCTGCATCATGGACACATTGCGGGATCTCCTGACTGTATCTCTGTGGGGTTTTCTTGTCGCACTCACATATTTAAAGGAGCTCTCTGTGTTGTCTTGTGTTGCACTGCATTACAGACATATTATGGGATCTACAGTTGGCAGCAAAATTATTCAACCCCTTTGTATTTTCCCATTGAATGCAATAGTTGACAAGTCTTGCAAAAATGAGGGCAGTGACATGAGCATGTATCAAATCATGAAGAAAATGATAACATCTCATATCAGACAACATAATGTCAAAATACTGTGAAGGAGACCAGTTTGCATTTCCGATAGGGGTCAAACATTTGCGAAATTATTCAACCCCCTTCCTTCCATTGGAATAGCATTGGAGCGGGGGGTTGAATAATTTTTCAAAAGTTGTGACCCATATGTGAAATGGAGCCTGCCATTCGTATTTAGTTATACCTCACAGCAGATTTAGTATATGTCATCTAGTATGTGATGCTATCATACTTTTTATGATTTGATACATTCTGATGTCACCACACTCAATTTTGCAAAACCTGTTTACTATTGGAGTCTATTGGAAAACATCAAAGGGGTTGAATAATTTTGCTGTTAGGTGTAGTGACTTTATCTCTGTGGGGTTTTATTGTGACCCTCATATCTGTAAGCGAGTTGTCTGTTGAGTGTGGGGCTGCATTACAGACACATGGTGGGATCTCCTGACTGTATCTCTGTGGGGTTTTCTTGTGACCCTCTTGTCTTTAAAGGAGCTGTCTGTGGAGTGTGGGGCTGCATTACGGAGGACTTGTGAAATCTCCTGACTGTACCTCTGTGGGGTTTTCTTGTGACCCTTATGTCTTTGATGGAGTTGTCTGTGGATTGTGGGGCTGCATTACGGACACATTGTGGGATCTCCTGCCTGTATCTCTGTGGGGTTTTCTTGTGGCACTCATGCCTGCAAAATGAGTTGTCTGAGGAGTGTGGGGCCGCATTACAGATACATTGTGGGATTTCCAGAATTTGTCTCCGTGGGTTTTTTTTTCCGCCCTCATGGCTTTGAAGGAGTTGTCTGGGGAGTGTGGGGTTACTTTACAGACACATTGTGGGATCTCCTGACCGTATCTCTGTGGGATTTTCTTGTGGCACTCATATCTTTAAAGGAGTTATCTGTGGAGTGTTGGGCTGATGAACAGACGTCTTATGGGATTCATAGTCTGTATCTCTGTGAGGTTCTTCTGTCACAACAGCTCTGTGGAGTGTGGGTTAAAATAAGACAAATTGTGAGATTCTGAGTATATCTAGTATGTCTTTGTGGGGTTCTGTAGTTTCCCTTTTTACCTTGCTTAGAGCTGTCTGTGTAGTATGGGTAGCAATATGTTCAGAAAGCATTAAACATATACCTACTCCCAGACCGACAGGCTGAGAAACTTCCCTCAATGTCCAGACTACAACCCCTCCACTCCCAGACAGATGACCTCACTAAATACCGGACTCGACTCCCCAGCGTTAACAGACTAAGTGCCTCCTCAAAATGTCATAAAATACTAACCGGTCACCCACAACTATAAGGCAAAATATTTTGCACAATGTACCTGGCGTTGGTATAGCTGGCTTGGTTCACATCTCAAAGGAGCTGCGGAGTGACTGGGGCATTGTGGTAGGTAAAAAGTGGCTGAAAAGTAGTTGAGAAGTCGCTGGAACCTGTAGCTGTGTCAATTTATACTGAGAAGTAGCTATGACAAACTTGGGTAAGCAAGGAATCCATATATATATATAAAAATCATAAGAACAAACAAATAATCAAATTTTTTTTATTTATCCTTAAAACAGGACACATCTAGACAGTCAATGAATCTCAATCTCCATAAAATTCACCAACATACAATGTAATATCTATGTCAACTGCACTGAAAAAAAATCTGTACTTTGCAACCTGAACAGGAATTTACTCCTGAAGTCCTAATCATACATTCCAACTAGCTTGGCTTGCTCTTTGGAGGTCCCTCCTCCCACTACTGACATGTGTTTACTCATGTCAGTGGTGAAACGGCTTGAGGGAGGTCTGCGGCCAAGAGTCTCAGCCATCTCACGAATGAAAATGGCTCTTGCTCCACAACAAAGACCAATGTAGTCCACCCCAAGGTCAACCATCTCTTCCGTGAATTTGCGAACATGTTTTCTGGCACTCAACCACATTTCCATTTGATCGGGATAACTCCTTGTTCCTTTTGAGAGGAAGAAATTGTTTCATGTTAGGATTGATGAACAGGCAGCAGCTGGCAGCTGCTCCACAGGACTTTTAAGATAAATAAAATGGTTAATACAAATTTACATACTTTTTTATAACTGTGCTTTCTATGCTTTTCAGGGCTAGAGTACCAATTTATGTGGTTCATAACAGGCACAAAACAGTTTTGGTGAAATAAATGAATTCTTTTTGGGCGGCCTTGAAATAAATAATTTCTGCTAGGGGTATTTCTTAACAAGGTGTTGTTTGATTTAGGAATGAATATTTGCGGACTTTGCACACTTGAAATAAATTATTATTGCCGTGTGATCGTGACATAAATAATTTCCAGCCGAGGAAAAGTCCAACCCCCCCTGGAAATTTAATGGTCGCCCCCTTCTATTCATTCGTATTAGGGCCTATAGTCGAGATTAAGTCTTCTGTCAGCTACATATATACTTTGTAAGAAGTGAGCCCAGGATTTGAATTTAGCAGGTAAAGCTTACCATCAGAAGGATCTTTCAGCTGATACATGGTTGGCTCCTTCTCATGTGTCCTGTATGGCACTGGCAGACAGGCTAGTGGACCCTATAGTAGAAAAAAAAAATCTGAAGTCTGTTCTTTTCGCTTTCATGCTAATTGAATTTTCAGCCAGTGTAACAAGACCTTGGCCTATAGCATATAGGGGTTGTAAAACAAGAAACTAAGATGTAGATATGAAAAAAGGCCTTTCTACGTTCCAGCATAATAATTATTTATGTACATGTGACCTTTATAAAAATTGTAATGTTAAATACCAACGAAAGTTATGTTGATCTTAAAGGTAATTTTGTTTTTAACAAGAGGTCACAGTTCCTCTGGTGAGCACCTTCAACCAATGTCAACATACATAATTATATGCTCTTCGTAAATTTCGTACTCAGTTATACTTATTTAAATTCATACCTTGCATCTGGCTCTGATCTTGCGCATGTGGGGCAAAATTGTCTCTGGGCCATGGCAACAGTTCAAACCCACAACGTCAGCCCCTGCATCTTCTAGGGCGGCCATTGCATCTGCGACATCTAGGCCATCTACCATTCGGCCATTTGAACTGACCATCATGGTGGTTACAGCTGGCAACCCTGGGTTTGATAACAATTGTATACATGCATAAATTTTTACAACCATGTTACCGCCCCTTAAAATATCAAAGCTATTTAAAAACAACTTTGGCCTATGTATTTAAAAATTGCGCACCATTTCCGTAATCTTTGATAGCTTTCAATGCCAACAAAGCTTCGCGTGTATCATTGAATGTTTCCGCAACAATGAAATCAGCTCCTTCTTCCACTGCCCAGCAAACTTGCTCCTTCAAAAAAAAAAAAAGTCAAACCATGAATTTAAGACAGGTTTTTTTCCAGATGACTGAAAGTATTGATGAAATTCACTTTCATGTATCACCTTGAAAATTTCCAGACACTCTTTTTCAGAAGCTGGGGTAGGTTCATAAATTGTGGTATTGCAGATATCTCCTGCCATCAATGTACCAGTCTCATCAGCCACCTGGCGGGCTAATTTAAGAGCTTTTCTGTTGAGAGGTTCCAAAATGTCTTCTTTGCCAATAACCCGGAGCTTTGCCCTGTGACCATAGTACTAAAAAAGTATCATTCAAACAGTTTGGACAACCTAATACACAGAATGAAGTATAGTGATGTGGGTGGGACAGTTATGACTGCATGGACATTTATTTTGCCTGATTCTGAATGGACTGTATTAAACCTTTATGTGAATATATGCCAATGAAACACATTTTTAGACTTTGGAATTTACACATTTTCTGCATTTTTATGGTTTTGACCTTGGAACTGTGGATTGAGCAAATAATTGTTTGTGACTGGATGCCTTGTAAGCCTGTATGTTTTCTTTAATTGCCAAACACAAGGAAGATCCACAAACAGCTGAAACATGACATCATGTTCTCAGTCGTTGAAGCAGATTTGAAGATACACAGTTATCACATGGATAATTATCTTTCTGTTGATACACACCGTGAAAGCCACAACGATATCACTGCCGGCATGGACAAACTCCTCATACAAGTTCTTAACCAGATGGGGTTGTTCAATCACAATCTCCGGTACGAATGGACCGGCCTGAAGGTACCCTCTTCTTTCTAGCTCGATGATGTATCCCTCAGCAACCACCACCTTCTCCTTTCTAGCAAGTCTTTCTCTCAACCCATTCATGTCTGAAAACGAATTGACATATCTGTAGTGTGGGAAAGAGTAATTTGGAATAATCTTATATATATAATAAGCAAAGACTACTTATTTGAATATCATGGCATGTATTATACACATATGTATATTGCAAGATACACAACAGCTAACAACAACGAGGAAAAAACGACGGACACCAGTCTCGTGAAGATACTATTACGTAAATATATTTACGTATCGTCATGAGACTGGTGTCCTAATGTCCGGTGTCTAAACTATAACTCTTAGAATACCTCCATTTGTTTTTGAAGTCAATCATACAGAATTTTGATAAAAGTTCATATGGGCAAAATTCTTATATATATACATATATTTTGTAAGATCATCACCCAGAAGTGGGTATTATTGGCATTAATCCAACATTCCTGCTTCAAGGCAAGTTCAAGCAACATCTTGCAATGGTTAAAATGTCACCAATTTGAATGTATTTACTTATTCATATGTTGGCCGAATAGTTAGTCTTTGTACTACATTTTACATGTTATTGCAAGACCATTTTCATTTCTGTGTAACATTGTACTCTTGAATATTTGACAAATTAATATGAAACCATACATTCCACTATCATTGTGCATATTTTGTGATCAAATTAAAACTATCACATGGGTGGCGGAATGTCAATATTTTTGGTTACGCTTCAGCATTTCGAAATGAATTTGTCAGCGACATGTCTTAAGTTATACTTTTTGAAATATTCTCCAATAAAATAAAAGGTGTACTCACTTCTTGTTGTCATTGGTGAAACTGTTAGGCCTACTTTGCAGAAGCAGAGATCTTCAGATATGAAGGATTCTGGTCAACGTAAAGTGATGCTTGATTGAGATTAAAATCTCAGTCACAAATAATTTCTGGTTAAAGGTTGAAATGAGAGTCATCTGTTCTTAGACAGCTGTTGCACTGACATCATATAAATTGAGCAGCATAGGGGACACCGGGGTAAGATGTTGGGGCGAAATGAAGAACTGGGTAAAGAAGGCAATACCGCCCATGTACTATACACACTTAGTCAACATCATTATGCACCAAGAAGAAAACTGCCAAGAAAACTGCCAAATATAATGCTATGAAAAGCCAGACTCATAAATTCAGTTTTGTTGTTGAAAACTTCAAGTGACAAGGACTGATATTCTTGTTTCTTGGTCAATTGGTATTTGTATTAAGATGATGTCGTTCTGGGAGGATGGAGTTATGAGGTATGTCTAGACATTTGTCTAGTTACATTTAATCTTGGTTTGTTGGTTTATTTTTGACCACCAGTTTTCTCCAGAAAATCAATTTGGGGTAAGTTGTGCCGTTTTGATTGGGGTTGGTTGGGCAAATGGTATAACATAGGATTAAATTTTTATTCATCTATTTTTGCCTGAAATGTACGAAAAGCCTTAACATGGTGTGAAATAACTTACACTGAGGAGAACATGTGTAAAAGTGCTATCTTCTTCTTCTTCTGTAACGCTCTTCCGTCCGTTAGGACATAGCGCAGCTCCGGAGAGCCATGACTTTTTTGATTATTTAAATCAGGGAGAATGAAATTCTCCCTGAAAGTATCGAGGAGTCACCCTACGCTGCCGGCTTTAATTGTTTTCAGCTGTTTTGTCTACTGTAGGGCTTCTTGAAAGTGGATCAATTGGTATTTGTATTAAGATGATGTCGTTCTGGGAGGATGGAGTTATGAGGTATGTCTAGACATTTGTCTAGTTACATTTAATCTTGGTTTGTTGGTTTATTTTTGACCACCAGTTTTCTCCAGAAAATCAATTTGGGGTAAGTTGTGCCGTTTTGATTGGGGTTGGTTGGGCAAATGGTATAACATAGGATTAAATTTTTATTCATCTATTTTTGCCTGAAATGTACGAAAAGCCTTAACATGGTGTGAAATAACTTACACTGAGGAGAACATGTGTAAAAGTGCTATCTTCTTCTTCTTCTGTAACGCTCTTCCGTCCGTTAGGACATAGCGCAGCTCCGGAGAGCCATGACTTTTTTGATTATTTAAATCAGGGAGAATGAAATTCTCCCTGAAAGTATCGAGGAGTCACCCTACGCTGCCGGCTTTAATTGTTTTCAGCTGTTTTGTCTACTGTAGGGCTTCTTGAAAGTGGATGACTTGTGAAAAATTGTTGACTGGGCTTTCAAAGTTCAAAATGGCATTCGTTGCTAAGTGCCAAAAAAGGCCTCCGCCGATTCTTGAAATTTCTTTGTTTTCAGTGCCTCCAATTGTCACAAATCATAGCAGAAGACGATCACGAAGTCTAAACTGCTTTAGGCAACACACTTTGATGTTACAAGACCCGAAATAATTCATAAAGTCAGTAGAAAAACATCTGCTGAATTTGTTGACATGTCGTCATGATGAACGTCGTCAACAGCTAACAAAAAAAGTGCTATACCACCCTCTAAACAAGAAATGATTTTAGTTTTTGCAGCATTTTAAATTTTCGCGTAAAATGGCTGATAAATGTTGGTAAGTTTCATGCAACATATCAGCCATACGCTAAAAACATTATACATATGATCTATCTGAAGAAACAGATGAAATACTAGGTTCTTTTGGAATAAACGAAGTGGAACAACTTGCCGCGTCATGCTGCACAACTTACCCCGGCACCGGGGCAATTGTGCCACTTGACATACTTTTTTCAAATGCCTACCATGATCGGCCCAATGGTTTGATTGCCCTGAAACTTGGCTTGATTCTGGCCCAAGTATTATTTTTTTATATCTGATTTTCATATTACATGATTAAGCTTTGGGTTTTTCAAAAATCACCCTGAAGAAAAAAATGGCACAACTTACGCTGGTCTCTCCTAAATTAGTACATCCCTTTGCTAATTAGGATGGAGCACTCCGGTCAACCACAAGTGACAGAACTTGGTTAGAGATGACTGCACAAATAACTTGTTTTCACTGGTTATCAATACTTCACTGAATAACAAACCATGATTCTGTGGTTAATTTATAATTATAATTATAATATAATTTATATAATTATATAATTTTTAAAGTAGGCATAAGAACCCGAATGCTGCCACTATACAAAAGAGCAAAAGTACTTACGATACAAGATCTAATACAGTTAAGTCTTGCTAGAATTTCCTTCAGATATGTAAAAAATACTCTCCCACAAAGAATTGTTGGTTTGTTCGATGTTATTGATCATGTGCATTTGACTAGAAATAGAAACCTATTAAGAGCGCCACAACATACAATAGAGCAATACAATAAAAGCTTTTTGGGGAGGGCTCCACATATCTGGCTTCACTTAGATGATCATTTAAAAGACAGAAAGAATGCTAAACTATTTGCAAAAAGCTATACCAAATGGAAAACGTCCTTATATTTAAACTAAAAGCTAATGATAACTTATTATCATCCCCCAACTCATCAATCAATCATCTTATTTAAAATTATGTTTATACATAACCAACCTGTATGTAAATATATGTTTGTCTGTATGTATGTTGTTTTTTGTATTTGTAATCTGGGTGCAACTTGATATAGTTTTTGTAACTCTGTTGTGTCCCGTCTTGTTGTTTTATGACCTTTGTTTAATTGGTTGTTCACAATATCATGTAAACTGTTTGTATTTCTACAACAAGATAAAATAAATATATCTATCTAAATATATCTATAATTGTGGAGGTGTCCCACCTCCACCTTGTAATCGTACGAGTTGACAAAATGCTGGACTGACAGGATCAAAACTTTGGTTTAGTTTTTGGCTTATCCTGGGTCCATTTAACCTCCAGAAACTGGAGGCATTGGCTGTTTATGTAATTAAACGTCACATGTGGTTACTCACGATGTCGTCCTTGCTTCCTAACTTGAGTATTCTTGCTTGGAAATTTCCACAAAAAGGACTCTGCAGGTTCATTTTTGCATTGAATTTCGCGCTGTTAAGAACTACCTAAATCGTGGGACCTGATCGCGGAACAGGACGCGATCGCGGGACGATCTAATTGGCCTTTGACCATTCAAACTGACCAGACTGTCATTGCAGTAACAAAACTATCAGGCCTACAGAAATGGCAGACCCCATTTTAGAAAGCTTGGATGATTTCCAGTTCAATTAGGGCAATTTGGTTGGTCTGACACTAGTTACAGTTTCTTTGTAGTAGTTAATATCAGTTGTGTATTGAAGAATTGTGAACTTTTTTTTTTGGAGCTTGTTTCAATTAATACAGGCCCTAGCCTAGTTCATAATAGCTGGTCCATGATTGGCTCTTGGAGGTACAGTAATATTTTATTTCATTTGACTTTGACAATGTGGCAAGTTGAAACAGCATTCAAAAGAAAAAAGGAATATTTAATTTCTTTTTAACTTTTGGACATGATTACATGAAATTAATTGAACTTAAAGTGTTATCTTTTCAATAACTGCCCTTTGGTTTGCAATTTAGCCAATTATATACTCTGATGCCAATTACCACCCAGAGAAAATTTTGCTGAAGTGCCAATTGCTGAATTAGCACTTTCATTACAGAAGTTATGTATTGTAGTTGGACTTTAATTCTTTAATTATATTCTCTCTGTTATATATAATCCCATGTTTATGAGGATATTATATCTTGTATCTTAAAAGACCCAACTGCGACTATAATCTCCAAATCTCACTTTTTCCAAATTTCCAGATCTACAAGGCAACTTTCAAATATTAATTTGTTATGCACAGATAGCTGATTTGACACTGAAAGCAAAAATATCAATTATGACACAAAATGCTTTATGTCACTTTTAAAAGATGAAAGATTATGTAAAAAATTGGCTATGGTAGGCACCATTTCATGTCCAGGATGTTTTTGCTGCATTCATGAGTATAAACACCCTCGCAGCCACAGGATGGAGCATAAAGACAAGAAGTGCCATCCAAGTTGAAGGGACACCTCCTTTCATTCCGCTTTGCGATATGAAATCTAGTTTTTTTTGGTGTAAAATGCCATTAATCGATATTGTTATGATCATAGATGATCGTATCAAAGTAAAAATAATTTTGATACATCACATATTGATTACTAGCTACTAAGTGCTAAGTGAAATACCTGATGAGAGTTGAAGATATGTGTTTACTACACAAGTGGAATGAAAACCAGACAACTTTGTGTACTAGAAAATTATATATTTTAAAAGGGAACAAAAATTAAATTACACCAATCAGTCTCGTTAACATACTTGACGTTTGTTATACAAAAACAAACAAACCCATGGTTTGAATAACATTGCAACCTTTTTAAAAAATAGTTTCACATGTACATGTATTGTAGATCATCAGCAATAAAAATACAGTACTAGAAAATGTTTTAAATAGCAGAGGCCAGTGATATTGGTATGAGAGTATCATCCTGCTGGGAGTATCAACCTGCTGGGAGACCACTCATGCAGTTTGTGAGAATACAGTGGGTTGCAGAAGTATACACCCCCCTGGAGTGGTCTTCAATTTTTCTGTCATATCTTCCTTCAGAAATTCAAAAACAATTATTGATGGGTAAAATGTTACCAATTGCCATATATACATCGGCACACACATATTTTAGTAAAATGATCTAGATCCATTAAGGTGACTCAAGCGTGGTACACTGCACATACTTCTGAGCAGCCTGGTTGCCTAGCAACATAGCGTCACAACTGCTGCAGGCACTGAAACAGTTGTGACGTTACCATTTTCTGTTCTCTTTTTTTTAACAGCATGGCAGCCAGTAATTTGCTATTTAAATTAGATCTAATGCAGCTAGAAGCATAATTATTTTTTTATTGAATGCAGTAATATCTATTCTATGCTAATTTACAGTTTCAGCTTATCAGCTTTATCCAAAAAAATTTCTCAGTTAATTTCAGCCCACCATGTCAAAAAATGTCTTTATTTATTTAAATTGACATTGGCACAGTCATGGTACTGAAGTAAAAAAATGACTCGGTGAATTTTTTTTATTTTTTGCCATTTGTTTGACAATAACTTGTTTATGATATATGCAAATTTAAAAAAAAATCTGTATGATCGTTTTCCAAAAATTTGATTACTGCCAAAATTGATGCATGCAAAATCTTCAATTAATTAGTGTGTTGGTGCCCTTTGAGCTCTTACAGAAAAAAGTATTTTAACCTTTTTCTTCAAATTTATGGCAAATGTATTGGTGTAAATCCTTGGGAAGACATTTTTGTTTGACAAATGCATGTAATGCTTTATTCTGTGGTACATAACCAAAAATTCAATTTATGACTTTTAAGCAGTCATCATGCAAAACATGCCGTTACCATGGCAACCAAACGAGTCGGTGAAATTTTTTTGTTTTTCATTTTTGAAATGTATGGGTCCCATAGAGTACTTGTGCAAAATTTTAGAAAAATCTGTATGATCAAACCACCATGCTTGAGTCACCTTAAGTTGTAAGTCTTTCGAAGGCAGTAAAGATAAATCACTCCCAAATTTTTTGCAGTAGATGGCATTTTAAAAAACCTACACAGCTAGGGATTACTGATTGATGTCTAAATATCTTACTATACATAAAGGCGCTATTCTGGATGCTTCAGTCCCTCTTACAAGGCGTCTCGGTGACCCACGACTGCCAAATTCGCACAGTGTACTTATAATGCTGTCCTGCATCTCTTTTTCAGTTACACTAATTTTTTTTTTTCACAAAGAGGAAATCAGGGAGCTTCTGTTTTTCAAATTAAAAAATTTTTTGTTCCAAGATTTAAATTTTTTTTTCAATTTCGCCGGTTTTTTTTTTTCAAAAGAAATTGGGCAACTTAAAGATTTTAAAAAAATCGTACTTTTTTTCCCCTAATGTTTTTTTCTTTCAAATTTACATTTTATTCAAATTTTTCACCCAAATTTTTCTACAAAATCCTACTATATATAAAGACAGCTTTCTGGATTCTTCAGTCCCTGCTACAAAGTGTCTGTTTGAACCACGACCGCCAAACTTGCACAGGGTCAACATTGTTTACCTGAGGGGATGGGCTATCTTTTTTTCCCACAGCGCACATACATTGTTATCCTGAGGGGACTGGGCTACTGCTTTTTCCGAAATGTTTTCCCCAAAATTTCTTACCACACCAGGTGACCTGCATTGCATCACCCTGGCAACTGCACCACAGTTTTTAAATCCCTGTTTTGCCATAATGGGCATTTCTAGTTTAGGCCTATTAAGAAAGGCTTTGGCATGAACTCCTGAGAGGTTCTATTGTCTGGCATACTGAAGCAATCAATTATGTAACACAAGACAACTATGAACCAAAAAGAACCCCATACGCCATACCTACCTGATGAAGGACACACTGTTAGAATCCATAACATCGGATAAATATCTCGGAGTAATTCTAGACAATCAACTCACCTTTAATGACCATGTGATCCAAATTAGCAAAAAAGCCACCACCATGCTAAATTTATGCAGACGGAATCTCCATATGTGCACATCAACATCTAAGGAAAAAGCTTACGTCTCCCTTGTAAGGCCCCACCTTGAGTATGCGGCCCCAGCTTGGAACCCGCACACTACAAAGAATATCTACATACTAGAACAAGTTCAAAGGAGAGCAGCCAGGTTTATCTTGAATAATTACGAATATAACGCCACTGCAAATTTAAGCCACCAAATCAGTAACAATCTTAAATGGCTAAGTCTCCAACATCGCAGAGCAGTGAGTGACCTTGTCACATTCTACAAAATCAAACACCACCACATACAGATGCCGCTCCCAGCCAGTGTTTCACCTTCCCAACTTCATCCAGACAAATATATGCACATTCAAGGACTACACTCTACTGCATACACTCTAAGCCCAGACCACACACTTGACATGAATTATTTAAGTGGAATCAACTATTTTTCTTTTTTTAAGCTGTGTCAGCTTATATACTATTTGTCAGTTTCAATGGATTGATATTTTAAGTCAACACAACACAATCTTTTTCAGCCATACTCGTGAACTTCTGAGACACAAACAGAATAAGTTTACTCAGCTTAATTCGCTTATGCCAGATTTGTTATGCCAATAGTTGAACATCCTATTTATGTTCTATTCATTGGACAAAAAATAACCTTGTCTTAGATACTTACTCTGTGGCCACATGGGTTAGTGGTTTGTTTTGTAATCTGAAGGTGTTGGCTTCAAACCCAGTGAGATTTAGATATTTCTCGTTACACCTTATATTTAAGGTACAATTTATGCTACAAAGGTTGAAGCAAAGGTCAACAAATTTCAATATTTTGATTTTTTTATCATTGTGGACCCTGGTTAGTGTCCTGTCCCACTATGCAGAATCTGAGTCAAATCCCATATTCTGTTTTTCATAATCTATTTATAGAATTTTTGAGGAGACTAGGTGAAACAGCTTGTTGCATTTGCTTGACATCGTGGCCACATTGGTTAAGTGGCTGATCTTGTAATGCAAAGGTCTTGAGTTCAAATCTGGAACAGAGTGACATTTTCTTAACAATGCAATCTGTCATTTAAAAAAATGACTTGAAGAAACAACCTGGTGTGTTGTGTGGACATTATGGCAACATTGGTTAAGTGACTGGTCTTGTAATCGAAAGGTCTTGGGTTCAAATCTGTAACAGAGTGATGTTTTCTAAATACCCTCTGTTATACAACTTATGAGAAGACTAGCAGAAACAACTTGATGTTTTGAGTGGACATTGTGGCAACATTGGTTAAGTGACTGGTCTTGTAATCAAAAGGTCTTGAGTTCAAATCTGTAACAGAGTGATGTTTTCAAAATACCCTCTGTTATACAACTTATGAGAAGACTAGCAGAAACAACTTGATGTGTTGAGTGGACATAGTGGCCACTTTGGTAGGGTGACTAGCCTTGTGATAAAGAGGTCTTGAGTTCAAATCTGCGACGGCTTGACATTTTCTTAATTATACTATGTCTTGTAGAATTAGTGAGAAGACTAGGAGAAATAACTTGCTGTGTTCATCGGACATTATGGCCGCATTGGTTAAATGACTAGTGTTGTGATACAGACTTCTTGAGTTCAAATCCCTGACAATTAGACATTTTGTGTATATTATGTAATTTATTGTAGAATTTCTGAAAATATCAATGGAAAGAATGTCAACTTGACATTGTGTATGTGGACATGTTGATCATCTGTGTGCATTGCCTTGACATATTTGCAGGCATTATGAGCAACAACTCCAAATGTTGTTATTTAATGGTATTTTTTCCAGCAGTTCAGCTGAACTTAGATATTTTAAAAAATTGCCTAACTGTAAGTAGGATCAAAATATTGAAATTTTTCTTTTTTACACAATGCAGGGTGTATTACCACCATAACTTTTAATAGTTACTTCAGGGAAAAATATATATGTAATTATGCTTCCGTTGAAGTACTTACTATTGGTTTGTGAGCGGCCTTGTAAAAATCTTTGAGCAAGCTGACCTGGGCTGCAGGCCATTATTTTATCTTAATTACAACCACAATGATATGATCTACAGATTAGAAAGATCACTAAATCATTACGATAAGTTGTTTTAATAAATGTGACTGTATATGAGTGTTTTTTTAAATATTGACTGGATATCTTGTTATAATAAGTAAAGTGCTGACATCTATATGTAGAAAGTGGTGTTACCCACACTCCAATGTTTTTAGCAGTTTTTCTTGTCATAATTCCTCTTGATGTTGTTAGCAGTTTTTCCTGCAACCTCCAAGAGGCGTATTGCTTTGAGGACCATTTCTAACACCTTCAAGACTGTTAACTTGACACAGCAAAGCCATCCTATTGATTTCTCAAATTAGAAGAACTCAACATTTTTGAAGGTAAGAGAACTTAGATATTCTGTAGAAATTGCAATTAATGCATTTGTCAATATTGAATACTTATTTCATTGTTATGAATATCAAGAGAGCATGAACATGCAATTTTTTTAATACAAAAACTTGAAACTGTAATGTGAAATTCAGTATTAAACTATGGGGCATCATGATGTCAAACTAATTCAAAGCCAGAGATTAAAAACTAGCAAATGGAAAGCAATGTCATTATTGCAACGTTATCTTAGTGGACATGAAATTGATAATGACAATTATGTTGTCTCTGACCTGATAAGTGATTCATCTCAAATGCTAGACTATGGAGAGTGTATATTGTATTGTAATTGTAATTGTAAATACTGTCAGTCATGCACTGCGATGCAGGCACGAAATTTGTGGTGAGCCTTCCACAATGATACAGGCATTAAGGGGATGACTATTTAGTGTCGAGGGGAAGGGGTTGGAGTTTTTATTTAAAAAAGAAAAAAGTTCTTCATCAGTTTTGGTGAAATTGGTGAAATTAAAAAATTCTTTTTGGCCAGACTTGAAATAAATAATTTCTTGTGGGGGTATTTTTTAACAAGGTGTTGTTAAATTTGATTTAGAAGTGAATATTTGGTGACTTTGCACACTCAACATTTATAATTGGTGCCGTTAGCTTGAAATAAAGAGGAAGACTCCAAGCCCCCTTGGAAATTAAATTGTCTTGGCATTTTTATGATTAGCTGGCTGGCAACAAAGATAAGAATTCAAGTAGCTACAGAATTATTATTTGATGTTCATAAGGTCCATTAGCACTCATTCATTAAAATGTTCATGATTATATATAGACAGAAAAATGCTGATGTGTCTCAAGCAGCCCTTAGGCTTCGTTTTGAGCCAGATTTTGTCAGAGTGCATAATTTACTAATAGTAATTATGTCCTAAAATGTGAAGATTATGAAGCTGAGCAATAGGACTAGTTATTGCATATTGCACTAAATTTAAACGGGCCATACACTTTGTTGTAAAACTCTATTCTCAGTCACACTTGTAGCATTCAGTTGGTTGGTGCAAGTAATTAGCATACTATTAAACTTAAATTTTTCTGGCATGATATACATAAATATTTCGGACAAACTCAAAACACTCAAAATATTATCCAGTAATCAGGACTTCAAATTTATTGTTAATCATATTCCTAATTCCCAATGAATTTGCACATTAATTATATTATGTTTTATATAAATTGTGTGCTGCTTGAAAATGATATTGGTAAAATATTTTTCAGATTTACTAGCAGTATTCTTGACATGTCAACCAGAGGATATTTCACGGCACCAGCTGAACTATCTAATTATATCGGATGCAGGAGACTCGAGAAAATTTGCCAGGTAATCATTGTAATACATGTTCTTTGGTTTCCAGTCTTAAAAGAATCAATTCTCGTTAATATACTTGTCAGGAAAGCAGAACATAACTGCACATGTTTATAAATTCCACCTCAGAACAGCTGTTTCCTTTTGTTAGATGACATGCTCAACGTAAAAAATGACTTTTTAGTCCCTCTGCGGGAATTATTTTTCGATACATGCTTGTTTGTCTGTCCCCTTGTCTGTGTATTTACAACTGACATCATTATATGTTGCTATCAAATGTTGCCAGCCAGATAGGGGAAGGGATACACATGTTGACCATTGGGACTTTAAATTGTTGGAATTTCAAAACTTTTGTCAATTTATGTTTGTTTCTTTCATATTTGCAGAAGAAAATGCATATGAGGCTTGTCACACCTGAGCAGCACTCCAATCATGCTACACTTCTTCAGGGATACAATCTGAGGTCAAAAGCACATTTGTTGCATGTATGTACAATTCAGTCCATTAAATTAGCTTAAGTGTTCAGAAAAATTGGAGCAGCTTTCCTCTGTCGCAAGTAAATTTGAAAAAAAAAAAGAAGAAAAACATAAAACAATCCAAACAACAGTTGGAGAATGTCAACAATGATTAACAGAGATATCTTGAGATCTGTGCTGATTGATGATCATTTGCCATGTTGGGTATCCTTTTTCAATTAGTGCCAGTGAGCCACTGGTTACATAAGGATGACAATACATTATGTCATTTAAAAAAATTAACAAGGTAAATGAATAATTCTGCAAAGGAACATAATGAATATTTTTGAGAGGAGAGAAAATTGATTTCAGCAAATATCTTAAAGCCACAAAGTTAATATTGTTAGATAACATTATATCATCTACATGCAATACCATGTATGTTTTCTTTTTCAGGATGGAACTTCAAAGGCTACCTTGACTGAGCAACACTAGCTTTGCTTTGTGAGGATCGCGACATTACAACCAACCTCAGTACTGTCACTTGTCACACAAACTGTCCAAGAAATTGCTCATACTTCCTCCATGATTTCATCTTTAGACAAAAGAACATTTAACATGAAGTTTTGAAATTTCTGATGTCCTAACAATGAACAGAATAATTAACCATACCTCAGGACGTTTGAAAAATTTTCCCAATGACTTACCGATGGACAATTTGGTCATTGAAAATTATCCTTGCAAACTTTCTTTATGGAAAAATGACTAGTTGGCTTTGTTTAAAAATTGTTTGCTTGGGAATTTTGGTCACTAGAAATTTCAGATTTGTTGCAGTAACAAATTTGTATGGATATATGCACAACCTTTGTCAGGTTTTGCTTCAATAAATGATTTTTTTATGCATGAATAATGCAATGTATTTGTTCCTTGTAAAGATCTTACTTTATATGTACATTGTGTTTTTGTGTTATGTCTTTCTATGTGTTTTTGTTGCTCAAGTATAATTTGTCATCCTTTTACTCTAAAATATTGTGAATGACAAATCGTCTTTTATTTAAAATTAATGAAGTAACAATATTTATATTTTTCACTTATTGCCTCTCTGCACGATTGACCATTGATTTTATTGACTTCTTGTTTGCTTTATTGAAAATAGATGCCTTTTTAGACTTATCTCTGGTGCTTTATTTTATTTGTTCAATCTATATGTTTAATTTCTAAGTTCTAATGGTAGGCTATTATTGATTAAAATTCATAGGGTGTCCCAAAGATGTCCAATTTCATCTTGGTCCAAACCAATGATCAGTGGTTGTTTATCATCCGGTCACTTTTTCTACCAATTATGCTATATCTTGTTAATCACTTGAAAACGGCATAGTACAATCCAGAATAATTTAATTTATTTGAGCAGGCTCATCCTTTTTTTAATTTGGCAAAGAAAGTATAATTGAATCAATTCGGGTTAATCCAATTGATATGAGCTATGATAACACCTTTTTATCAGGTTAATCTCGCATAAAAGTATTTGTTTATATGAACTTAAATAAAATTTGCCATGTTTTCTCAAGTAATTCAGCATATTACAGCTTAATTAAAAAAAGTCATTAACTTATTAACATTAAGTCACATTCAGTGACTTGATTGTGTTATTTCAGCCATTCTTGCTCAATTCAGATTCTCCTAATCACATTTTGCTAGTCTGCCTTATTTCTATTATGTGGTTATAAATTATAACTTTTTCATTTTATAGAGTAAAATTGATTTAGTCAGTCAGCCTCAGCTGTGTTATGTCAGAGAAACTTAAAGCCTTTGTTAATTTAGGTTTGATTATATTGTACTAGCATGACCGATTTGCAGAATATTGTCTTGTCCAATTGAAAATTTGTTGTATCAACTCAATTCACTTTATGTGAAACACTGAATTCAGCTTATTTAATGTAGGCCAGGCTAGTGTATCTCAGTTGAGTTTCAGCCCATTTTTTAATTTCTTTAAGTCAGGTAAACTCAATTCACTTAAAATTATTGACACTTAAACTGTGAAAATGTTGGCAAACTGAGAGATACAACTTCAAATGAACAAGCTGAACTGACTCAATAAATATATTGCAGCACCGTTGCCCCAATTGAATTAAGTCAAGTCAGCTTGCTGGGGCTTAGAGTGTATCATAACAGTTTTTACCCTCGAGTCATTCGCTTGGGAATAACATCCCCATTCAAGTCATCAATGCCCCAAGCCCAGAATCATTCAGAGTCAACCTGACCAAGCACATTGCACCACTTGCTTGGCAGAGAGTGAACAATACCTGGTCATTGTGCTGAAAAGACAGTTATACACCTTTTTTTTTTTTTTTGTTCTTTTTATTTCCATTTGTTTAAAAAAAAAAGAAAAAGAAAAAAAAAAGAGAAAAAGAAGACCTCTCTAATGCACCTGTTGTCGCCACTATCACATAAATTCCCAGGACGGCTACAAGCCACTTAGGGATTACACATTGAAGATTGAAGATTGAACCAAGTTGACATTGTTTAGCAAACGAAGTAGGATTATCACTGTTTGTCATGGGTCGTCCCATACAAAATCTTGATATTTTGACATGCTATCGGGAGAATTGATTTAGATTGACCAATTTTCACTCAATCTTCACAAAATTTGAAATTTTGTTTCTTAAGATATTTTGCTTGTGACGACACTACACTTTTAAAAGTGATTCCACCAAGTGAAAGGGAACATAAATTGCTTTTAATATCACAAATTCAATAAAAAAGTGAACAAAATCCATCAGTCTGATTGGCTTCACAATGGTGACGTCATCAGACTATCCTATGACGTCACAAGTTGTTTTCTGTGACATCATCACTACAGCCACACATTGACCAATCAGGCAACGCCATTTCTTTTATGTGTAAGGACAAAAGATCATTTTGTGAGGTTCATGGGATGAGGGTTTATTTATTTTAATATGTAGGGATATGGAAATAGGTGCCTTCTAGGCAATTTTGTGTACTTTCAGATGGTATAATTGAAAGTAACACACTTGGCATAATTTTTGAGATATTTCAATTCTCCCGAAACTCTGTCTGTGAAATCTCATGATCAGAAGGCAGAATTTTACTCTGTTATAATGCATTTTTCTCAGTTAAAATTATCAAACACTTTCCTGTGGAACTTTCAATGACTTGCTAAACCAGGGCCCCAAATCTTCCAGGGTGCCCGTTTTCTTTTTTCTATTGTGCTAAAATACAAGAATGATCAATAGTTGCACACAGAGTCCGCGAAAAGTGATTTTGACACACAGGACATTCGGGCAGGTAGATTCTGAATTTCACCTGCCCGAATGAGGTCTTACCTGCCCGAAATTCCAATTCTGGTAATTTCAACCAGTGACCTGGATTTGGTGTCACAGTGGTTTCATAATCCCAAAGCAGTATCTGTGTGTTTATAATTCACTGGGTTTCCAAAAAACCCGACAGGACCCCTACTAACATCTGTAACATCATACTAACATGGCTGACTATTGTAACCTTGCATGCAGGGCCTCAAATCTCGTTCAAATACATAGTACATACTAGCTGTTGTTGAGCATCGCTAATTGCAATGCTGAGGTATTGACACTTACAATGCTTAATTGCAATCCATCTGAGCTCATTTGACACTTCTGTCACCAATTTGTCCCATTGATGTTTGTCAATTGCACTGGACATTTCAAAGGCCTCTTCTAACTGCATCGTGATTGCTTAATTAGCTAATTGACTCTCCAACTAACCTGTCGGACATTTGGGCAGGTGGCCACTTTATTTTTGCCGGTCACACGCTATTTTTGCCGGTTTTGACCGGCAAACCGGCACTTTTCGCGGACTCTGGTTGCACAATAGTCAGCAACTTCCCTAGCCACTTCAGAGTCTTGTCTTGAATGCCAAAATAAAATGTGCTTCAACTACCAGAAGATTAAAATATACTTGAAAATTAGGAGCACATTGGAGATACCCCTCATTTTCAATTATTGGGGTTATAAAAATTGAGAAAAAGTCAAACATATCCATTGGAGTTGGAGAAGAAGGGACAGAAGCCTGAAAGTTAGATCTCCTATTCTGAGCCAGGAATTGACCATTCTAGCTTTCGGCTGGACTTACCCGTTTTGTGTTTGTTTTTTTTTTTCATAGGTGTAGAAGGCAAAAAAAATTTAGCCATCTTTTTCAGGTAAAAGCCTGTGAAATCCGTTGTTGATCCAGCATGCATGTAAATGCATAGCCTATAGCATCCAAATTAAATAATTCTTGTTCTCTACTGGATCTGCCAACTTTTTGGTGAAAACACACATAAGTGTCAAAATAACGTGCAAGCACTTTAAGCAGCGCAGGCCTGAATAATCTGTCACTGATGAGTTTGTTTTCTTCCTCTCAAAGAAAATTGTTTTTATAGGATCTGGATACGGAGGTTGAGAAACCTGCTACCAGTAACCCAATGAACTGAACTGAACTGAAAAGGCCAAGAAAAAATTAAATTTAACTTACTCCTGCTGCAAGCTACATGGTATGTCGTTGGGCGTGAAAATGTTCAATCTTGTTGTCCTCAAAATGAGGCACCCTGGATGTTCCTATATTCATGAAAACCAATCTTTTTTCTTTCTTTTTGAAGAGTGATGAGTGAGAAAGTTTCTTGCCGACTCAGCCAATCATCAGTTGCATATTCAAAGACTAAAATCCATCCATAATTACAATTCTTGAAATGCCAAAATAAATGTGTAGGTTATCTTATACTTTATTAGACTTTGAATCCAACAATGCCTTTTCTTTGAAGCATTTTGATGAATAATCCTTATCATCATTTGTCCTTCAATTCAAAGTAAAATTGTAGGTTATATAATTGACAAGACTTTGAATCCAACAATGTCCTTGAAGCATTTTTTGATGAATAATCCTCATCACTTGTCCTTGAATTCATGTGAAGAACGTCACCCAGAAACATTGACCCGAAAGTTGATCATTTTTCTAGGTTGAAATTCTCAAACACTTTCCTGTATTCGATGACTTGCTAAACCAGGGCGCCAAATTTTCCATGGTGCCCGTGTTCTTTTTTCTATTGTGCTAAAATACTAGAATGGTCAATAGTTGCACAAAAGACAGCAACTGCTCTGGCCATTTCGGAGTCTTGTCTGCAGGAATGCCGAAATAGAATGTGCTTCAACTACCAGAAGATTAAAATATACTTGACTGTTAGGAGCACATTGGAGATACCCCTCATTTTCAGTCATTGGAGTTATAAAAATTGAGAAAAAGTCAAACATATCCATAGGAGTTGGAGAAGAAGGGACAGAAACCTGAAAGTTAGATCCCCTAGTCTGAGCCAGGAATTGACCATTCTTGTTTTCGTCTGGACTTACCTGTTTTTTTTCGTATTTTATTTTCAGAGCTGTGGAAGGCAAAAAAATCATAGCCATCTTTTTCTGGTCAAAGTCTGTGAAATCTGCTTTTGATCCAGCATGTATGTAGCTGCATAGCCTATATCATCCAAATTAAATGATTCTTGTTCTCTACTGGATCTGCCACTTTTTGGTGAAAACACACATCAACGTCAAAAAAGCGTAGTAATTTTTTCTGCTTGAAGACTTGGAAAGCTGCAAACTATCATTTGATGATATGAATTTTTTTCCTTCTTAAGCTTTTCTGCCATTGCACGGAGGTGTTGTTTAAGCTGATGAATAACAAAACTGATTATCCATTAGTATTGTTGAGAGTTGAACAAATTGAGTCCTTTGTTTCATGTTTTTCTTCTTTTTCCATTTTCTTTTTAAAAGGAAATTTCCAGTTTGTGAAATGTAATATTATGTGCTGTAAAATGTTACTAATAAAGATGAACAGACCAAGAAAAAATTAAATTCAACTTACCCCTGCTGCGTGCTGCATTGTATGTGGTTGAGCGTGAAAATGTTCAATCTTATTGTCCTCAAAATGAGGCTGAACAGGTCAGCTGGGCATCCTTAGAAACAAGACCATAGCAACGACATGTGACACCTCTGGATGGTCCTATATTCATGAAAACCAATTTTTTTTTTTCTTTTTGAAGAACGATGAGGGAGGAAGTTGCTTGCTGACTCAGCCAATCATCAGTTGTGTAATCAAAGATTAAAATCCATCCATAATTATAATTCTTGAATGACAAAATAAATGTATAGGTTATCTTATATTTTATTAGACTGGAATCCAACAATGCCTTTTCTTTGAAGCATTTTGATGAATAATCCATGTCAACATTTGTCCTTCAATTCGAAGTAACATTGTAGGTTATCTTATAATTGACAAGACTTTGAATCCAACAATGTCATTTTTCTTTGAAAGCATTTATTGATTAATAATCCTCATCACTCGTACTTGAATCAAGATGAAATATTTTTTCTTTGAAGCATTTTTTGATGAATAATCCTCATCACTTGTCCTTGAATTCATGTGAAGAACGTCACCCAGAAGCATTGACCCGAAAGTTGATCATTTTTCTAGGTTGAAATTCTCAAACACTTTTCTGTATTCGATGACCTGCTAAACCAGGGCGCCAAATTTTCCATGGTGCCCGTTTTCTTTTTTCTATTGTGCTAAAATACTAGAATGGTCAATAGTTGCACAAAAGACAGCAACTGCTCTGGCCATTTCGTAGTCTTGTCTGCAGGAATGCCAAAATAGAATGTGCTTCAACTACCAGAAGATTAAAATATACATGACTGTTAGGAGCAAATTCGAGATACCCCTCATTTTCAATCATTGGAGTTATAAAAATTGAGAAAAAGTCAAACATATCCATAGGAGTTGGAGAAGAAGGGACAGAAACCTGAAAGTTAGATCCCCTAGTCTGAGCCAGGAATTGACCATTCTTGTTTTCGGCTCGACTTACCTGTTTTTTTGTTTTTTTTTTCGTATTTTATTTTCAGAGCTGTGGAAGGCAAAAAAATCTTAGCCATCTTTTTCTGGTCAAAGTCTGTGAAATCTGCTTTTGATCCAGCATGTATGTAGCTGCATACCCTATATCATCCAAATTAAATAATTCTTGTTCTCTACTGGATCTGCCACTTTTTGGTGAAACACACATCAACGTAAAAAAAAAGCGTAGTCATTTTTTCTACTTGGAGACTTGGAAATCTGCAAACTATCATTTGATGATATGAATTATTTTCCTTCTTAAGCTTTTCTGCCATTGTACGGAGGTGTTGTTTAAGCTGATGAATAACAAGACTGATTATCCATTTGTATTGTTGAGAGTTGAACAAACTGAGTCCTTTGCTTCATGTTTTTCTTCTTTTTCCATTTTCTTTTTAAAAGGAAATTTCCAGTTTGTGAAATGTAATATTATGTGCTGTAAAATGTTACTAATAAAGATGAACAGACCAAGAAAAAATTAAATTCAACTTACCCCTGCTGCACGCTACATTGTATGTGGTTGAGCGTGAAAATGTTCAATCTTATTGTCCTCAAAATGAGGCTGAACAGGTCAGCTGGGCATCCTTAGCAACAAGACCATAGCAACGACATGTGACACCTCTGGATGGTCCTATATTCATGAAAACCAATCTTTTATTTTTCTTTTTAAAGAGTGATGAGGGAGGAAGTTGCTTGCCGACTCAGCCAATCATCAGTTGGGTAATCAAAGATTAAAATCCATCCATAATTATAATTCTTGAATGACAAAATAAATGTATAGGTTATCTTATATTTTATTAGACTGGAATCCAACAATGCCTTTTCTTTGAAGCATTTTGATGAATAATCCATATCAACATTTGTCCTTCAATTCGAAGTAACATTGTAGGTTATCTTATAATTGACAAGACTTTGAATCCAACAATGTCATTTTTCTTTGAAGCATTTTTTGATTAATAATCCTCATCACTTGTACTTGAATCAAGATGAAATATTTTGTCTTTGAAGCAGTTTTTGATGAATAATCCTCATCACTTGTCCTTGAATTCATGTGAAGAACGTCACCCAGAAGCATTGACTCGAAAGTTGATCATTTTTCTAGGTTGAAATTCTCAAACACTTTCCTGTATTCGATGACTTGCTAAACCAGAGCGCCAAATTTTCCGTGGTGCCTGTTTTCTTTTTTCTATTGTGCTAAAATACTAGAATGGTCAATAGTTGCACAAAAGACAGCAACTGCTCTGGCCATTTTGGAGTCTTGTCTGCAGGAATGCCGAAATAGAATGTGCTTCAACTACCAGAAGATTAAAATATACTTGACTGTTAGGAGCACATTGGAGATACCCCTCATTTTCAATCATTGGAGTTATAAAAATTGAGAAAAAGTCAAACATATCCATAGGAGTTGGAGAAGAAGGGACAGAAACCTGAAAGTTAGATCCCCTAGTCTGAGCCAGGAATTGACCATTCTTGTTTTCGGCTCGACTTACCTGTTTTTTGTTTTTTTTCGTATTTTATTTTCAGAGCTGTGGAAGGCAAAAAAATCTCAGCCATCTTTTTCTGGTCAAAGTCTGTGAAATCTGCTTTTGATCCAGCATGTTTGTAGCTGCATACCCTATATCATCCAAATTAAATAATTCTTGTTCTCTACTGGATCTGCCACTTTTTGGTGAAACACACATCAACGTAAAAAAAGTGTAGTAATTTTTTCTCCTCGGAGACTTGGAAAGCTGCAAACTATCATTTGATGATATGAATATTTTCCTTCTTAAGATTTTCTGCCATTGTACGGAGGTGTTGTTTAAGCTGATGAATAACAAGACTGATTATCCATTAGTATTGTTGAGAGTTGAACAAATTGAGTCCTTTGCTTCATGTTTTTCTTCTTTTTCCATTTTCTTTTTAAAAGGAAATTTTCAGTTTGTGAAATGTAATATTATGTGCTGTAAAATGTTACTAATAAAGATGAAAAGCCCAAGAAAAAATTAAATTCAACTTATCCCTGCTGCATGCTACATTGTATGTGGTTGAGCGTGAAAATGTTCAATCTCATTGTCCTCAAAATGAGGCTGAACAGGTCAGCTGGGCATCCTTAGCAACAAGACCATAGCAACGACATGTGACACCTCTGGATGGTCCTATATTCATGAAAGCCAATCTTTTTTTTTTCTTTTTGAAGAGTGATGAGGGAGGAAGTTGCTTGCCGACTCAGCCAATCATCAGTTGTGTAATCAAAGATTAAAATCCATCCATAATTATAATTCTTGAATGACAAAATAAATGTATAGGTTATCTTATATTTTATTAGACTGGAATCTAACAATGCCTTTTCTTTGAAGCATTTTGATGAATAATCCTTATCATCATTTGTCCTTCAATTGAAAGTATCATTGTATGTTATCTTATAATTTACAAGACTTTGAATCCAACAATGTCATTTTTCTTTGAAGGATTTTTTGATTAATAATCCTCATCACTTGTACTTGAATACAAGATGAAATATTGTTTCTTTGAAACATTTTTTGATGAATAATCCTCATCACTTGTCCATGAATTCATGTGAAGAACGTCACCCAGAAGCATTGAACCGAAAGTTGATCATTTTTCTCGGTTAAAATTCTCAAACACTTTCCTGTATTCGATGACTTGCTAAACCAGGGCGTCAAATTTTCCATGGTGCCCGTTTTCTTTTTTCTATTGTGCTAAAATACTAGAATGGTCAATAGTTGCACAAAAGACAGCAACTGCTCTGGCCATTTTGGAGTCTTGTCTGCAGGAATGCCGAAATAGAATGTGCTTCAACTACCAGAAGATTAAAATATACTTGACTGTTAGGAGCACATTGGAGATACCCCTCATTTTCAGTCATTGGAGTTATAAAAATTGAGAAAAAGTCAAACATATCCATAGGAGTTGGAGAAGAAGGGACAGAAACCTGAAAGTTAGATCCCCTAGTCTGAGCCAGGAATTGACCATTCTTGTTTTCGTCTGGACTTACCTGTTTTTTGTTTTTTTTCGTATTTTATTTTCAGAGCTGTGGGAGGCAAAAAAATCAAAGCCATCTTTTTCTGGTCAAAGTCTGTGAAATCTGCTTTTGATCCAGCATGTATGTAGCTGCATAGTCTATATCATCCAAATTAAATGATTCTTGTTCTCTATTGGATCTGCCACTTTTTGGTGAAACACACATCAACGTAAAAAAAGTGTAGTAATTTTTTCTGCTTGGAGACTTGGAAAGCTGCAAACTATCATTTGATGATATGAATTTTTTTCCTTCTTAAGCTTTTCTGCCATTGCACGGAGGTGTTGTTTAAGCTGATGAATAACAAAACTGATTATCCATTAGTATTGTTGAGAGTTGAACAGATTGAGTCCTTTGCTTCATGTTTTTCTTCTTTTTCCATTTTCTTTTTAAAAGGAAATTTCCAGTTTGTGAAATGTAATATTATGTGCTGTAAAATGTTACTAATAAAGATGAACAGACCAAGAAAAAATTAAATTCAACTTACCCCTGCTGCGTGCTGCATTGTATGTGGTTGAGCGTGAAAATGTTCAATCTTATTGTCCTCAAAATGAGGCTGAACAGGTCAGCTGGGCATCCTTAGCAACAAGACCATAGCAACGACATGTGACACCTCTGGATGGTCCTATATTCATGAAAACCAATCTTTTTTTTTTCTTTTTGAAGAGTGATGAGGGAGGAAGTTGCTTGCCGACTCAGCCAATCATCAGTTGTGTAATCAAAGATTAAAATCCATCCATAATTATAATTCTTGAATGACAAAATAAATGTATAGGTTATCTTATATTTTATTAGACTGGAATCCAACAATGCCTTTTCTTTGAAGCATTTTGATGAATAATCCATGTCAACATTTGTCCTTCAATTCGAAGTAACATTGTAGGTTATCTTATAATTGACAAGACTTTGAATCCAACAATGTCATTTTTCTTTGAAAGCATTTATTGATTAATAATCCTCATCACTCGTACTTGAATCAAGATGAAATATTTTTTCTTTGAAGCATTTTTTGATGAATAATCCTCATCACTTGTCCTTGAATTCATGTGAAGAACGTCACCCAGAAGCATTGACCCGAAAGTTGATCATTTTTCTAGGTTGAAATTCTCAAACACTTTTCGATATTCGATGACTTGCTAAACCAGGGCGCCAAATTTTCCATGGTGCCCGTGTTCTTTTTTCTATTGTGCTAAAATACAAGAATGGTCAATAGTTGCACAAAAGACAGCAACTGCTCTGGCCATTTCGGAGTCTTGTCTGCAGGAATGCCAAAATAGAATGTGCTTCAACTACCAGAAGATTAAAATATACTTGACTGTTAGGAGCAAATTCGAGATACCCCTCATTTTCAATCATTGGAGTTATAAAAATTGAGAAAAAGTCAAACATATCCATAGGAGTTGGAGAAGAAGGGACAGAAACCTGAAAGTTAGATCCCCTAGTCTGAGCCAGGAATTGACCATTCTTGTTTTCGGCTCGACTTACCTGTTTTTTTTTTTTTTTTTCGTATTTTATTTTCAGAGCTGTGGAAGGCAAAAAAATTTCAGCCACCTTTTTCTGGTCAAAGTCTGTGAAATCTGCTGTTGATCCAGCATGTATGTAGCTGCATAGCCTATAGCATCCAAATTAAATAATTCTTGTTCTCTACTGGATCTGCCACTTTTTGGTGAAAACACACATCAACGTAAAAAAAAAGCGTAGTCATTTTTTCTACTTGGAGACTTGGAAATCTGCAAACTATCATTTGATGATATGAATTATTTTCCTTCTTAAGCTTTTCTGCCATTGCTCGGAGGTGTTGTTTAAGCTGATGAATAACAAGACTGATTATCCATTTGTATTGTTGAGAGTTGAACAAACTGAGTCCTTTGCTTCATGTTTTTCTTCTTTTTCCATTTTCTTTTTAAAAGGAAATTTCCAGTTTGTAAAATGTAATATTATGTGCTGTAAAATGTTACTAATAAAGATGAACAGACCAAGAAAAAATTAAATTCAACTTACCCCTGCTGCGTGCTGCATTGTATGTGGTTGAGCGTGAAAATGTTCAATCTTATTGTCCTCAAAATGAGGCTGAACAGGTCAGCTGGGCATCCTTAGCAACAAGACCATAGCAACGACATGTGACACCTCTGGATGGTCCTATATTCATGAAAACCAATCTTTTATTTTTCTTTTTAAAGAGTGATGAGGGAGGAAGTTGCTTGCCGACTCAGCCAATCATCAGTTGTGTAATCAAAGATTAAAATCCATCCATAATTATAATTCTTGAATGACAAAATAAATGTATAGGTTATCTTATATTTTATTAGACTGGAATCCAACAATGCCTTTTCTTTGAAGCATTTTGATGAATAATCCATGTCAACATTTGTCCTTCAATTCGAAGTAACATTGTAGGTTATCTTATAATTGACAAGACTTTGAATCCAACAATGTCATTTTTCTTTGAAAGCATTTATTGATTAATAATCCTCATCACTCGTACTTGAATCAAGATGAAATATTTTTTCTTTGAAGCATTTTTTGATGAATAATCCTCATCACTTGTCCTTGAATTCATGTGAAGAACGTCACCCAGAAGCATTGACCCGAAAGTTGATCATTTTTCTAGGTTGAAATTCTCAAACACTTTTCTGTATTCGATGACCTGCTAAACCAGGGCGCCAAATTTTCCATGGTGCCCGTTTTCTTTTTTCTATTGTGCTAAAATACTAGAATGGTCAATAGTTGCACAAAAGACAGCAACTGCTCTGGCCATTTTGGAGTCTTGTCTGCAGGAATGCCAAAATAGAATGTGCTTCAACTACCAGAAGATTAAAATATACATGACTGTTAGGAGCAAATTCGAGATTCCCCTCATTTTCAATCATTGGAGTTATAAAAATTGAGAAAAAGTCAAACATATCCATAGGAGTTGGAGAAGAAGGGACAGAAACCTGAAAGTTAGATCCCCTAGTCTGAGCCAGGAATTGACCATTCTTGTTTTCGGCTCGACTTACCTGTTTTTTTTTTTTTTTTTTTCGTATTTTATTTTCAGAGCTGTGGAAGGCAAAAAAATCTTAGCCATCTTTTTCTGGTCAAAGTCTGTGAAATCTGCTGTTGATCCAGCATGTATGTAGCTGCATAGCCTATATCATCCAAATTAAATAATTCTTGTTCTCTACTGGATCTGCCACTTTTTGGTGAAACACACATCAACGTAAAAAAAAAGCATAGTCATTTTTTCTACTTGGAGACTTGGAAATCTGCAAACTATCATTTGATGATATGAATTATTTTCCTTCTTAAGCTTTTCTGCCATTGTACGGAGGTGTTGTTTAAGCTGATGAATAACAAGACTGATTATCCATTTGTATTGTTGAGAGTTGAACAAACTGAGTCCTTTGCTTCATGTTTTTCTTCTTTTTCCATTTTCTTTTTAAAAGGAAATTTCCAGTTTGTGAAATGTAATATTATGTGCTGTAAAATGTTACTAATAAAGATGAACAGACCAAGAAAAAATTAAATTCAACTTACCCCTGCTGCACGCTACATTGTATGTGGTTGAGCGTGAAAATGTTCAATCTTATTGTCCTCAAAATGAGGCTGAACAGGTCAGCTGGGCATCCTTAGCAACAAGACCATAGCAACGACATGTGACACCTCTGGATGGTCCTATATTCATGAAAACCAATCTTTTTTTTTTCTTTTTGAAGAGTGATGAGGGAGGAAGTTGCTTGCCGACTCAGCCAATCATCAGTTGTGTAATCAAAGATTAAAATCCATCCATAATTATAATTCTTGAATGACAAAATAAATGTATAGGTTATCTTATATTTTATTAGACTGGAATCAAACAATGCCTTTTCTTTGAAGCATTTTGATGAATAATCCATATCAACATTTGTCCTTCAATTCGAAGTAACATTGTAGGTTATCTTATAATTGACAAGACTTTGAATCCAACAATGTCATTTTTCTTTGAAGCATTTTTTGATTAATAATCCTCATCACTTGTACTTGAATCAAGATGAAATATTTTGTCTTTGAAGCAGTTTTTGATGAATAATCCTCATCACTTGTCCTTGAATTCATGTGAAGAACGTCACCCAGAAGCATTGACCCGAAAGTTGATCATTTTTCTAGGTTGAAATTCTCAAACACTTTCCTGTATTCGATGACTTGCTAAACCAGAGCGCCAAATTTTCCGTGGTGCCTGTTTTCTTTTTTCTATTGTGCTAAAATACTAGAATGGTCAATAGTTGCACAAAAGACAGCAACTGCTCTGGCCATTTCGGAGTCTTGTCTGCAGGAATGCCGAAATAGAATGTGCTTCAACTACCAGAAGATTAAAATATACTTGACTGTTAGGAGCACATTGGAGATACCCCTCATTTTCAATCATTGGAGTTATAAAAATTGAGAAAAAGTCAAACATATCCATAGGAGTTGGAGAAGAAGGGACAGAAACCTGAAAGTTAGATCCCCTAGTCTGAGCCAGGAATTGACCATTCTTGTTTTCGTCTGGACTTACCTGTTTTTTGTTTTTTTTCGTATTTTATTTTCAGAGCTGTGGAAGGCAAAAAAATCGTAGCCATCTTTTTCTGGTCAAAGTCTGTGAAATCTGCTTTTGATCCAGCATGTTTGTAGCTGCATACCCTATATCATCCAAATTAAATAATTCTTGTTCTCTACTGGATCTGCCACTTTTTGGTGAAACACACATCAACGTAAAAAAAGTGTAGTAATTTTTTCTGCTTGGAGACTTGGAAAGCTGCAAACTATAATTTGATGATATGAATTTTTTCCTTCTTAAGATTTTCTGCCATTGTACGGAGGTGTTGTTTAAGCTGATGAATAACAAGACTGATTATCCATTAGTATTGTTGAGAGTTGAACAAATTGAGTCCTTTGCTTCATGTTTTTCTTCTTTTTCCATTTTCTTTTTAAAAGGAAATTTTCAGTTTGTGAAATGTAATATTATGTGCTGTAAAATGTTACTAATAAAGATGAAAAGACCAAGAAAAAATTAAATTCAACTTATCCCTGCTGCATGCTACATTGTATGTGGTTGAGCGTGAAAATGTTCAATCTTATTGTCCTCAAAATGAGGCTGAACAGGTCAGCTGGGCATCCTTAGCAACAAGACCATAGCAACGACATGTGACACCTCTGGATGGTCCTATATTCATGAAAACCAATCTTTTTTTTTTCTTTTTGAAGAGTGATGAGGGAGGAAGTTGCTTGCCGACTCAGCCAATCATCAGTTGTGTAATCAAAGATTAAAATCCATCCATAATTATAATTCTTGAATGACAAAATAAATGTATAGGTTATCTTATATTTTATTAGACTGGAATCTAACAATGCCTTTTCTTTGAAGCATTTTGATGAATAATCCTTATCATCATTTGTCCTTCAATTGAAAGTATCATTGTATGTTATCTTATAATTGACAAGACTTTGAATCCAACAATGTCATTTTTCTTTGAAGGATTTTTTGATTGATAATCCTCATCACTTGTACTTGAATCAAGATGAAATATTTTTTCTTTGAAGCATTTTTTGATGAATAATCCTCATCACTTGTCCATGAATTCATGTGAAGAACGTCACCCAGAAGCATTGAACCGAAAGTTGATCATTTTTCTCGGTTAAAATTCTCAAACACTTTCCTGTATTCGATGACTTGCTAAACCAGGGTGTCAAATTTTCCATGGTGCCCGTTTTCTTTTTTCTATTGTGCTAAAATACTAGAATGGTCAATAGTTGCACAAAAGACAGCAACTGCTCTGGCCATTTTGGAGTCTTGTCTGCAGGAATGCCGAAATAGAATGTGCTTCAACTACCAGAAGATTAAAATATACTTGACTGTTAGGAGCACATTGGAGATACCCCTAATTTTCAATCATTGGAGTTATAAAAATTGAGAAAAAGTCAAACATATCCATAGGAGTTGGAGAAGAAGGGACAGAAACCTGAAAGTTAGATCCCCTAGTCTGAGCCAGGAATTGACCATTCTTGTTTTCGTCTGGACTTACCTGTTTTTTGTTTTTTTTCGTATTTTATTTTCAGAGCTGTGGGAGGCAAAAAAATCAAAGCCATCTTTTTCTGGTCAAAGTCTGTGAAATCTGCTTTTGATCCAGCATGTATGTAGCTGCATAGCCTATATATCATCCATATTAAATAATTCTTGTTCTCTACTGGATCTGCCACTTTTTAGTGAAACACACATCAACGTAAAAAAAGTGTAGTAATTTTTTCTCCTCGGAGACTTGGAAAGCTGCAAACTATCATTTGATGATATGAATTTTTTTCCTTCTTAAGCTTTTCTGCCATTGTACGGAGGTGTTGTTTAAGCTGATGAATAACAAGACTGATTATCCATTAGTATTGTTGAGAGTTGAACAAATTGAGTCCTTTGCTTCATGTTTTTCTTCTTTTGCCATTTTCTTTTTAAAAGGAAATTTCCAATTTGTGAAAAGTAATATTTTGTGTGAAGCGAGAACTCCGACAAGGAAAGGTTGTTAAAATATTTATTAAATGTAACAATACTAACTTCATAACAACGCATGAACATGATAACTTCCCACATGAACGGGCCTGCGTCATTCCGCCGTCAGGTCCGCCATGGGTAATAAGCACCTTTGAATTAATACTGAACGTCTTGGGTATAGAGTTAATATAACCAGTCTTGAGTATAGAGCACATGCACTGGAGAAAAATGTCCTTTTTTGACCTCATCAATTGTACGTGATCTCTCCCGTCTTGGTGGGAACACCGAGACCCGCCAGGCCTCTGCAACATTCCGCTGACAGAGATAGGGGCTACCGCCTATTCTGGACCATAACCCTGGAGGCAGATGGGGAGGATGGAGGGTTTTTGAAGCGGAAGAGAAGGAAGCGAGAGCGCGCATGCGCCCAGTGTTTGATTGCGTCGTATGACGCCGTGCATCAACCTCCGTTCATGGCTTCCACAAACGCGTTGCGCTGGTGCTGAAACGCTGATTTGTGTGAAGCGAGAACTCCGACAAGGAAAGGTTGTTAAAATATTTATTAAATGTAACAATACTAACTTCATAACAACGCATGAACATGATAACTTCCCACATGAACGGGCCTGCGTCATTCCGCCGTCAGGTCCGCCATGGGTAATAAGCACCTTTGAATTAATACTGAACGTCTTGGGTATAGAGTTAATATAACCAGTCTTGAGTATAGAGCACATGCACTGGAGAAAAATGTCCTTTTTGACCTCATCAATTGTACGTGATCTCTCCCGTCTTGGTGGGAACACCGAGACCCGCCGAACAACCCATCGCATGGGTTGCGCCAAGACAGGGAGAGAGCAGGAGGGGAGAAGGCAACCAACAAAGAACCCTGTCACACCTGTGACATTCCGCCAACAGGCTACGAGTTTAAAGGACCACAATTGATCTGATATATTTCAGGTAGGCATTCGACGACCAGCGGCCAACATGTCGTATGTAGGCATCACTGACTCCACCCCGTACTACTAGGTCCGTTGTCCGGCCAATCCGGAAACTGTGAGTGTTCACTCTCTTGTCAGAGAAAGATGACCTTCCAACCAACTGCCGTAATACTGACATTACAAATGAACGAGTGACTGGGACTCCGTTTTCATCACAAAAGAAAGTTATCCCCGCCCTTTTCGTCTTGCTGTACTCCCACAGCAGACGGACAGGACACACCCGGCTGTCCTTAATCTGCCTTACTTGAATTGTTTGAGGGGCTTTGGAGTGTTTGAATGTCGTCAGCGTGAGTGTGATCTTGTGGGGATAGAGACTAGGTGGCTTATGGGAAAAGGACACCTGCGACGAGCGAAGGGCGTGGTCTGCCTTGCCGGAGTGTCCCACCTCACTGATTCGTAAGCAAGCGTGGTACATGAGTGACATAATTGCTCTAATGAGGGTCTGTATATATGCCGACACTCTCAAGTCATCTACGCGATGGACTAACTCTTTTAACATGTGGAACGTAATGGGCTGTAGTTTGTCGTTAGCATCTGGATAAGATCCTTTTTTGATTCCCGCTAGCAACTTCGCAAATAAGAAAGTAGAGGTCGGATCTGTCAGACCCCGTACTTTATGAGCAAATCCAATTGCCGATACATAAGCTAATATGGTGGAGTGTTTCTTGCCAGACTCGTGTAATGACGTGATAAATGCCATGATGTCGAAAGCACTTATCGGGTACGTACTTGGCAGGGCCCGATCCGAAAGAAAGGTCTGGAGCGCCGCGATGTGATGGTTGTAATTGGCCCGTGTTGCTGGGGCTAAGGAACGGTTCAGGAGAGATCTTACTCGCTGTTGGTAATCATCTGCTCCGGCTGTAGATGGAGGGGCACTGGCGTTGATGAGGGCTTCATCCCATAGCGAGTCAACAATTCTGCATCCTCCTGAAAACGAGAAATGGCGTCTGCTAAGATGTTGTCTTTAGATTTGATGTAAACAGCTTTAAACTTGATGTTATTAAGCATGAGATTCAGGACCAGTGGTCTCAAGAGCAACATGATGTTTTTGTTCTTCGAGGTCTGTTTGTTTATACATGCTACAATGGCTTGATTGTCGCATTGGAATACAATGGATTGGTTGCGGCAGAGGTGACCAAACATGCTAATCAGCACTACTATTGGGTATAACTCCCTGACAGCGATATTTAAGCTACGCCACTTTTTGTTCCAACTGCCTTGAATCCAACTAGAACCATACGTTCCACCATAACCTGCATCCGATGCATCTGTAAAGAGGTTGATGGAGTCATCCTTGCATTGCTTATATGAGGTTATGACAGAGACCCCATTATAGCTCTGCAGGAATATTTGCCACATTTTGACATCCGCTCTCATGTCCTGGGTAATGACTATTTTCGCGTTGACACATCTACCCATTGTTGAGTCAATCAAACGTCTGAGAAATGGTTTGCCAATGGGAATGACCGTCGTAGCAAATTGGAGTTTCCCAATCAGGCTCTGTAACTCTCGAAGCGAGGTGGATGACTGCAGCAGGAAATTGCTTGCATCCTGACTGTACCTTTCCAGCTTGTCCTTTGGTAGCTTAGCCACCATTGTTCTTGTGTTAATTTCGACTCCCAGGAAGACAATCTGTTGCGATGATTCCACTGATGTTTTCGACGCCACCAGTGGGATGCCGAGGCGATCACACATGAATTTGAATTTATTGATAGCCACATCACATTCGGACTTCGTTGAGGCTAACAACAAGAAGTCATCCAGGACTTTTACAATATTTGTAATTCCAACGCCTTTCATAATATGCACAATTGAATCTGATATCATCTCAAATATCGAACATGACTCAGCCATTCCCATTGGTAAATATTTGTCATAATAGTAATGGCCTCGCCATTTGAATCCTAACAGGTGGTACTGTGACGGGTGAATAGGCACAATTCTGTAGGCAGATTCTATGTCTGCTTTAGCCATGAAGCAACCCCTGCCCAGATTGTTGATTGTACGTATTGCCGTCTGAATAGAAGCATATTTCACCGTCTTGTGTTTTTGATCTATCCCTCCGTTCACCGATGTATTGTCATAGGGGTAAGATAAATTGTGTAGCAGACGATATGCTCCTGGCTCACTTTTTGGGCGCAATGACAAAGGGCTAGCCTTGAAGTTACTGAAAGGTGGTAACTTTAGCGGACCAGCAATCCTGCCACAATTAATCTCCTTTGCCAGTTTTGTGTCCACAGCAGCCGGATTGGTATTAGCTTCTAGTGAATTCCTTGACCGGATGTCGCATTCTAATCCCGTAAAATGGAATTTAAACCCATTGGTGAATCCCTCTATTACTACGTCTGCCATCTCAAAACCATTAAGGAGTTTCCTTAGCAAGCTAACATTCACTGGGGACACCACTGTTTTCAACATTCCCTGCGGCATTCCGCCGTTAGGGGTTCTACCAAGATTTTCGGATTTACCAACTTTTCCACACTTTTCATTGATAGAATGATTTTGTGTAAGTATCGACATAGATCCATCCTGCGACATTCCGCCGACAGGGACCCTAGGTAGCGCTGTAGAATAGTTTTCACCCTGCGTCATTCCGCCGTCAGAGTTAACACACCATTTAGACACATCAGTAATCTCAGATAGCCGCCTATTACCGGCTCCCTGCAGCATTCCGCTGACAGGAGCTGCTCCTGTAACATCAACTCTGCTTTCAGCTCGCTCAGCGCTTAGAGGCCTTTTCTTCCCGCTTCTCTGCCTCTTTCGGCTGGGCCTTCGAGCGGGATTGATAGCATAAGTACTGGGGGTGTCTTCCGCCGCAGTGTGGGCACTTGTGGGCAAACTGACATGACTGGAGGTCGCAGCGTTGGCCAGGGGAGTGGAATCTGAAACAGGTTCCCATTTGTAGGCCAGCGGTTGACTTGCGGGACTGGGGTTGTTGGGTTTGACGAAAGGGATGCCCTTTATTTGTGACTGCCCGCGTGTAGAGCTCAACCCTGGTGTGCGCGTATGTGTACCCAGCATTCACTCGCTGCCTTCTGAACTCTACATCGTAGGCCTCCCACTGGTGCCTTTCTTGCGCTAAGGACAGAACGTTGTCCATGTGAACGATCATCTCTTGCGGGTCTACTTTCGCAACATCCAACGACACCGACATTAAGCGCAGGAATGCCCTTGACCAAGCGGTGATACAACGAAGCTTCTGGTCTGGCCGCTTGGAATCTCCCATTCGGGATGGGCTTAATTGTGGCAAGTCGATGTACTCTCCTCTCTCTACTTTGCTTCTCATTTCCTGCTCTACAGATGCATGGAGTGGGAGTGCGTATGACGAGATGACATACTCACCCTGCCTTGAACTTTGTCCGGCAGTACCTCTGACCGGGCTGCCCAGCGAGGTTTCCAGCTCGGCTATCCGCTGTTCTAGACGACGGATGGTTCTACTTTCATCCCTTTGTCCCCCTGGGGACGATGCTCTTGGCGTTACTTGCCACGCCGACCCCGGCGTTGCCTGCCATGCCGGTGGGGAAGGTTCTGACGGTGTGAATCTCACCGGTGGACGGCTCTGCCGCTGGTTAGTGCCACGTTTTGGGTGTTTCGGCATCTGCAATATCAAATAAATTTTAACCAGAACCGGCGAGCAGGCGATTGTGAAGAGTATGATGGCCACCAAGTATCAGTAAACTGTAAACCATATTTGGTCACAAATATTGGAGATCGAACCACTTGAGTAATATTTAGGTACAAAAATAGTGGTGATTGTGATTATGGAATATTTAGTCAAAAGTAGTGGAGATTGGAATTAGAATATATATGGTCACTAAATAGTGGTGGCCGGAATAAATTCAACATTAGTCACAAAAATAGTGGTGACTGGAATTATTACAATATATGGTCACAAAATAGTGGTGACCGGAATCAGCCATGTGTTGGCCACAAAACAATAGTGGCCTGAATCAACATATTTAGTCACAAAATAGTGGTGACTGGAATTAATACAACATATGGTCACAAAATAGTGGTGACCGGAATCAACCATGTGTTAGCCACAAAACAGTGGTGGCCGGAATCAACTTAATATTTAGTCACAAAATAGTGGTGACTGGAATTAATAAAAATGCATGTTCTCAAACTATTGGTAACCGGAATCAGATTTGCTCTGGCCACAAATTAGCGGTGGCCGTGATCCAGTATATATGTAAAAATAATTTTTTGTAGGCCTGTGATTCTTATGCCCGCCGCATTCCGCAGTCGGGCAACTTCAGTTTATTCACAACGAGAACTTAATTCGCATGACATTTGGCACTCTTCTCACAATACTTTTTAGACGAACACAAGTGATAAAAATTATGATTAAAAGAAATAACGTGTATAGCAAAGAGCCTTTGGCTTGCCCCAATCCACACTCTGACCAGATCTATTTCCTTAATATTACAAACACAATGTCTCAAAACTTTATTCCTGACTCTCCGCATTCCGCAGTAGAGCCACCTGTATCAGTAAAAGTCACTCATTTATTATTTGTATTAAAGGACTTGATTAATTTGTGGAGGGCCGAAGTGATTGCTTTCTTGTATTTCCTGATGCCTATCACTGAGTCCGGGTGGGTTCCGTCCCTTGACCAGTCATTTGTGTTCCAGAACCCACTGTGGCGGTGGAAGTAGATCCGCACATTTTTTGCCACTAATTCTTCCGTAAGCAGATTGACATCTAAGGCCTTTGCTCTGAAGGATCTACCATCCATGGTCCTTGGGTTGTCCCTTGGAAGAACCGTTGAGATACCCACAGCTCTCACATCATAACGGGAAATGATCTCTTCGGCTAGTGCCACTTTTGATTGAGCAATATCTTCTATAGAAGCTGTGGAATCCACGTCATTCCCGCCTATCTCGAGCAATACAAATTTAGGGTTGGCTCTCAAGATCTTCTCCTCAGGGAGGACAAAGGGCTTACTCGCACCCGATGTGCATCCTGCCCCGGGAACACCATAGAAATGGATAAGCCTCACTTCCTTCGGGGCCTTTAACAGATCCCAAGCAGCCTCCCTGATACACATCTCCTCCGCATCTGGCCCACGTGCGTGCTCGAGCGCCAATGCATTCTCCAGTCTGGACACAAAACTATCACCTACGATCATCACATTGGCCGTTCGCCATGTGCACCCGGCCCAAGTGCAGGCCATTCTCCAACAAAATTAAGGTACCTTTCGCTACAGAAAATGAGGAAAACCAGCAAAAACCCACGACTTTTATCCCACTTTCGAAATGCGTGTCCCTCGTGCTTTTTTGAAGCGGAAGAGAAGGAAGCGAGAGCGCGTATGCGCCCAGTGTTTGATTGCGTCGTATGACGCCGTGCATCAACCTCCGTTCATGGCTTCCACAAACGCGTTGCGCTGGTGCTGAAACGCTGATATGTGCTGTAAAATGTTACTAATAAAGATGAAAAGGCCAAGAAAAAATTAAATTCAACTTACCCCTGCTGCATGCTACATTGTATGTGGTTCAGCGTGAAAATATTCAATCTTATTGTCCTCAAAATGAGGCTGAACAGGTCAGCTGGGCATCCTTAGCAACAAGACCATAGCAACGACATGTGACACCTCTGGATGGTCCTATATTCAAGAATCGGCGGAGGCCTTTTTCTGGCACTTAGCAACCAATGCCATTTTGAACTTTGAAAGCCCAGTCAACAATTTTTCACAAGTCATACACTTTCAAGAAGCCCTACAGTAGACAAAACAGCTGAAAACAATTTAAAGCCGGCAGCGTAGGGTGACTCCTCGCTACTTTCAGGGAGAATTTCATTCTCCCTGGTTTTAAATAATCAAAAAAGTCATGGCTCTCCGGAGCTGCGCTATGTCCTAACGGACGGAAGGGCGTTACAGAAGACGAAGAATATTCATGAAAACCAATCGTTTTTTTTTCTTTTTGAAGAGTGATGAGGGAGGAAGTTGCTTGCCGACTCAGCCAATCATCAGTTGTGTAATCAAAGATTAAAATCCATCCATAATTATAATTCTTGAATGACAAAATAATTGTATAGGTTATCTTATATTTTATTAGACTGGAATCTAACAATGCCTTTTCTTTGAAGCATTTTGATGAATAATCCTTATCATCATTTGTCCTTCAATTGAAAGTATCATTGTATGTTATCTTATAATTGACAAGACTTTGAATCCAACAATGTCATTTTTCTTTGAAGCATTTTTTGATTAATAATCCTCATCACTTGTACTTGAATTAAGATGAAATATTTTTTCTTTGAAACATTTTTTGATGAATAATCCTCATCACTTGTCCATGAATTCATGTGAAGAACGTCACCCAGAAGCATTGACCCGAAAGTTGATCATTTTTCTAGGTTAAAATTCTCAAACACTTTCCTGTATTCGATGACTTGCTAAACCAGGGCGCCAAATTTTCCATGGTGCCCGTGTTCTTTTTTCTATTGTGCTAAAATACTAGAATGGTCAATAGTTGCACAAAAGACAGCAACTGCTCTGGCCATTTTGGAGTCTTGTCTGCAGGAATGCCGAAATAGAATGTGCTTCAACTACCAGAAGATTAAAATATACTTGACTGTTAGGAGCACATTGGAGATACCCCTCATTTTCAATCATTGGAGTTATAAAAATTGAAAAAAAGTCAAACATATCCATAGGAGTTGGAGAAGAAGGGACAGAAACCTGAAAGTTAGATCCCCTAGTCTGAGCCAGGAATTGACCATTCTTGTTTTCGTCTGGACTTACCTGTTTTTTGTTTTTTTTCGTATTTTATTTTCAGAGCTGTGGAAGGCAAAAAAATCTCAGCCATCCTTTTCTGGTCAAAGTCTGTGAAATCTGCTTTTGATCCAGCATGTATGTAGCTGCATAGCCTATATCATCCATATTAAATAATTCTTGTTCTCTACTGGATCTGCCACTTTTTGGTGAAACACACATCAACGTAAAAAAAGTGTAGTAATTTTTTCTCCTCGGAGACTTGGAAAGCTGCAAACTATCATTTGATGATATGAATTTTTTTCCTTCTTAAGCTTTTCTGCCATTGTACGGAGGTGTTGTTTAAGCTGATGAATAACAAGACTGATTATCCATTAGTATTGTTTAGAGTTGAACAAATTGAGTCCTTTGCTTCATGTTTTTCTTCTTTTTCCATTTTCTTTTTAAAAGGAAATTTCCAGTTTGTGAAACGTAATATTATGTGCTGTAAAATGTTACTAATAAAGATGAAAAGGCCAAGAAAAAATTAAATTCAACTTACCCCTGCTGCATGCTACATTGTATGTGGTTCAGCGTGAAAATGTTCAATCTTATTGTCCTCAAAATGAGGCTGAACAGGTCAGCTGGGCATCCTTAGCAACAAGACCATAGCAACGACATGTGACACCTCTGGATGGTCCTATATTCAAGAATCGGCGGAGGCCTTTTTCTGGCACTTAGCAACCAATGCCATTTTGAACTTTGAAAGCCCAGTCAACAATTTTTCACAAGTCATACACTTTCAAGAAGCCCTACAGTAGACAAAACAGCTGAAAACAATTTAAAGCCGGCAGCGTAGGGTGACTCCTCGCTACTTTCAGGGAGAATTTCATTCTCCCTGGTTTTAAATAATCAAAAAAGTCATGGCTCCCGGAGCTGCGCTATGTCCTAACGGACGGAAGGGCGTTACAGAAGAAGAAGAATATTCATGAAAACCAATCGTTTTTTTTTCTTTTTAAAGAGTGATGAGGAAGGAAGTTGCTTGCCGACTCAGCCAATCATCAGTTGTGTAATCAAAGATTAAAATCCATCCATAATTATAATTCTTGAATGACAAAATAATTGTATAGGTTATCTTATATTTTATTAGACTGGAATCTAACAATGCCTTTTCTTTGAAGCATTTTGATGAATAATCCTTATCATCATTTGTCCTTCAATTGAAAGTATTGTGACGATCGATGATGTCACGATTGACAGCATGTGTGAAATAAACAAAATAAACACTAGCGCCGACTTCAAAGCCAAAAATCTCGGCTCTCAGAAGTGCTACAGACTTCATTTTACCATCAAAAGAATCGTCATGGACTCACGGATTGATATTTCCACTTTTCAAAGACATCCGGAGGGTATAAATATCATCGCGGATCGCTTTTTCGTCCGACGCAAATCAGTGAATCCACAGATTTTGAACATTCCCTCCATCTTGGATGATCACATGACCCAGAGCGCAGCAGTGCATGCTGGGAAGGCGCCAAAGTTGATAAATAGAGGTGCCGTGATTGTTTTGAATCAGTCTTTGCTGGACCACTGCTGTGTCAAGACCTCAGGAAAAAGACTCCCCAAGACTTACAGCCATTCAAGTCAAGACAGAAAATGACAGTTCAGCCAGATGAAACAGGACACCTAAGGGTTCCAAAATATGACAGCAACAAATTCCTACCATGAACTGGATATTTTTGAAAAATGCTGGAAAATCTAAAACATCTGCAGAAAGTGCTACCATTTTATGACATTCTGTCATAAAATATCCCACCTAAAATACCCCACCTAAAATCCCACCAAATACCCACCTAAAATACCCCACCTAATATACCCCACCTAAAATACCCCACCTAAAATATCCCACCTTAAAATATCCCACCTACTTAAATAACCCACCTACTTATAAAACCCCACCTAATACCCCACCCACTCAAAATACCCCACCCACTCAAAATACCCCACCCACTCAAAATACCCCACCCACTCAAAATACCCCACCCACTCAAAATACCCCACCCACTCAAAATACCCCACCCACTTAAAATACCCCACCCACTCAAAATATCCCACCTACTCAAAATATCCCACCTACTTATAAAACCCCACCTAATACCCACCTACTCAAAATACCCCACCTACTCAAAATACCCCACCTACTCAAAATATCCCACCTACTCAAAATATCCCACCTACTCAAAATACCCCACCCACTCAAAATACCCCACCCATCTAAAATACCCCACTTACTTAAATACCCCACCTAATATCCCACCCACTCAAAATACCCCACCCACTCAAAATACCCCACCCACTCAAAATACCCCACCTACTCAAAATATCCCACCCACTCAAAATACCCCACCCACTCAAAATACCCCACTTACTTAAATATCCCACCTAATATCCCACCCACTCAAAATACCCCACCTACTCAAAATACCCCACCTACTCAAAATATCCCACCCACTCAAAATACCCCACCCACTCAAAATATCCCACCTACTCAAAATATCCCACCCATCTAAAATACCCCACTTACTTAAATATCCCACCTAATATCCCACCAACTCAAAATATCCCACCTACTCAAAATATCCCACCTACTAGAATTATGCCCCTCTCAACTGGTGCACAGGCAGAATATTAAGTTGGAAAGCATTAAACCCATGAATTTAAACAAGAAAAGACAATTCAAATCATTTATACACAAGACTTTTCTTCCGGATTTAATTGATGCAAAATTGGAAAAGTTATTCATTGTTCAATAAAGAAACATTACCAACAAGCTTGCTAGTTCGTCACAATTGGTGTCAGAAGTGGGATCGCAGGCTGAAGATTCATCCGTCAAGAGCGATCCAGAGAGACGAACCCAAAAGAACATTGAACTTGAACAAAAAAAATTTTGCTGAACAATTAAAATGGCTGAAGAAACAAGTAGTAAAGTCACTCAAGGAGCACATGAAGATGGTTTCAATGAGGAAGGAGATCTTATTGATATGTCAGCGGACTCCTACGATTCTAAAGGACTTGGACAAGGCTCCTCCAGGCTTCCAGTGAATCCTGAAGAAAGGGATTGTTACAGACCGATGCAGGGAAACAGGAACTGGAACCATGTGAACTCACCGGACAATGAACCTTTGAACTATCCTGACAGAGAGAGTCGCCATGGGCCTTATTCAAGAAACAGCAGCCGACAGCAAAGACAACAAGATTTCCGCAATCCATATAGAAAAGCAAGGCCGAATGATGATGGAGTTCCTCCAATGAGCCGTCACCCACATAACAAGCAGGGCTGGAATCCTGATCAAAGACAGTCCCGGACTTCAGAGAGGTGCATTCCACCCATGAGAGAACATCAGCATCAAAGGCAAGACTGGAACAGCGACAGTCGGCAACCCAGGACGGATGACTGGTTCTTCGAGAGCCCAGGCAATGAGTACGCAAGGGAGACTGGATTTAATGGATATGATGGCCCAACCTGGATTCACAAAATTTACCCAGATAAATTGAGAGACAATTATTTCGCCCAAAACTTGAGAAATTGTTTTCCCCAAAATGAATTGGTTCGACGTAGGTGGAATGAGAACTCGGCAAGGAGAATGCTAACCTCAGCTCAGCAGGTGAAAATCTCTCTGCCCCGTTTCGATGGGAAAGGAAGATGGAAGACTTTTAATAGGCAATTTGAGTCAATTACAGAAGATTGGGCTACAGAACAGAAATTGCATCATCTCTTGGCATGTCTCAGTGGTGATGCTGCCGACTTTGTGTTTGAGTTGGACACCTACTTGAGAGGAGACTATGACCTTCTAGTGAAAGAGCTGGATCAAAGATTCCGAATCGACGAAACTCCCCAAATTTGTGCCAGACAGTTTCACCGTAGGAAACTACAGTCTAGTGAGACAATTCAACAGTTTTCTGCTGATCTGAAAATCCTGGTTCGGAAAGCTTATCCGCAAGGCCTTGATGATGTGGCAAGGGAACAGATGTTGATCAAACAATTTTTTGACGGCCTCAGTGACGAAGACCTAAGATACAACGTCGAATATCTGAAAATGCCCCGAAATCTGGATGAAGCTGTTGATCACGTTTATGAACACGATGAATTTCGCAAGATAAAAAGGGAGAATACAGCCAAAATTAAAATCCAGGCTGTCCAAGATACAAGACCAACATCTACTGCCTCAAATAACCAAACTGATCCTGACAATGAGATAAAGGAAATCAAACAGGCTCTGTTAAAGCTCACCGTTCAGCTGAGTAGCTTGATTTCTAGCCAGGCTCAAACCAAAACAGGAATGCAAGAAAGGAAATGCTACAAATGCGGCCGGTCAGGACATTTCAAGAGAGAATGCCCCGAGTCACAGACTGAGCAGATCCAAAGAGTAACCAGTTGCGCAGACTGCCAAGTGGTAAACCCTGAAAGTGAAGAGATGAATGAGTCCTCTTCGTTAAACTGTTAAAGGTCACATCAATCGACCCTGATGTGGCCTCTAATAAAATTGTACAATTTGAAACATATTCAAACAAAGAAATGGAAGGCGAGTGCTCCACTGGAGCAACACATTCTGAGGAGGAGTTCACAATACAAGGACAAAGGTCGGGTACAAGGGTACAGGGACAATCAGTGTCAGGTACGGAGGTACAGGGACAAGTGTCAAGTATTGGTGAGCTTAGGAAGTCTGATGTTCCGTTGTTGGAGGAAAGCACTCTGAGTCCAAAAAGAGAAATTATGGTGTCAGCCACGTCAGGGATGGAGCGGGTGGGAAGGCTCCAGGAGACATCCCTGAGAAAAGTCAATGGAAAAAGTACAGGAATTGGTACTTGTAAAAGAATTTGGGAATCTGTGGAAAAGATTCAAGACAAGGTTGAAGAAATTCAAGAATTCAAGGTTCAGGAGACATTCAACTGCAAGATGAAGGAAAATAATATCTCACCAGGGTCGGGTGAGTCTGGGAAAAGTGAGAAATTCAACGACGTTTCTGAAGGTTCAGAAGATTTCATTAACATTGAAACAAAGGAGGAAGAATTTCCACCACATAAAAGAATGAAAATGCTGAGAAGACCTTATGAGGAGGCTACCTGCAAGGAGAAGCCATTTATCCGTCAGTACAGCCAGTTCCTTGTCGGTCGAAAATTTGTGGTTCGAACGAATCACACTCCTTCATCTTAACAAGAAGATTGTCTTCTGGACAACTAAATTGCGCTTCCTGAAAGTTCAACACAGAATGGAACATTTAGACTTAGTGGCCTATTCCATAGAATCAGAAGATTGAATTTACGTCCGATAACGAGACATTGGAATTTCACACCCTCCAAAACAGGATCAAAAGAATGTCTTACATCCGATAACATGACATTGGAATTTCACACCCTCCAAAACAGGATCAAAAGAATGTCTGACATCCGATAACATGACATTGGAATTTCACACCCTCCAAAACAGGATCAAAAGAATGTCTGACATCCGATTGATTAACATTGGAATTTCAAGAACATCCCAGAGGGAAGAAAAATATTAGAAGAGGGGAATGTGACGATCGATGATGTCACGATTGACAGCATGTGTGAAATAAACAAAATAAACACTAGCGCCGACTTCAAAGCCAAAAATCTCGGCTCTCAGAAGTGCTACAGACTTCATTTTACCATCAAAAGAATCGTCATGGACTCACGGATTGATATTTCCACTTTTCAAAGACATCCGGAGGGTATAAATATCATCGCGGATCGCTTTTTCGTCCGACGCAAATCAGTGAATCCACAGATTTTGAACATTCCCTCCATCTTGGATGATCACATGACCCAGAGCGCAGCAGTGCATGCTGGGAAGGCGCCAAAGTTGATAAATAGAGGTGCCGTGATTGTTTTGAATCAGTCTTTGCTGGACCACTGCTGTGTCAAGACCTCAGGAAAAAGACTCCCCAAGACTTACAGCCATTCAAGTCAAGACAGAAAATGACAGTTCAGCCAGATGAAACAGGACACCTAAGGGTTCCAAAATATGACAGCAACAAATTCCTACCATGAACTGGATATTTTTGAAAAATGCTGGAAAATCTAAAACATCTGCAGAAAGTGCTACCATTTTATGACATTCTGTCATAAAATATCCCACCTAAAATACCCCACCTAAAATCCCACCAAATACCCCACCTAAAATACCCCACCTAATATACCCCACCTAAAATACCCCACCTAAAATATCCCACCTTAAAATATCCCACCTACTTAAAATACCCCACCCACTCAAAATACCCCACCCACTCAAAATACCCCACCCACTCAAAATACCCCACCCACTCAAAATACCCCACCCACTCAAAATACCCCACCCACTCAAAATACCCCACCCACTCAAAATACCCCACCCACTCAAAATATCCCACCTACTCAAAATATCCCACCTACTTATAAAACCCCACCTAATACCCACCCACTCAAAATATCCCACCTACTCAAAATACCCCACCTACTCAAAATATCCCACCTACTCAAAATATCCCACCTACTCAAAATACCCCACCCACTCAAAATACCCCACCCATCTAAAATACCCCACTTACTTAAATACCCCACCTAATATCCCACCCACTCAAAATACCCCACCTACTCAAAATACCCCACCCACTCAAAATACCCCACCTACTCAAAATATCCCACTCACTCAAAATACCCCACCCATCTAAAATACCCCACTTACTTAAATACCCCACCTAATATCCCACCCACTCAAAATACCCCACCCACTCAAAATACCCCACCTACTCAAAATATCCCACCCACTCAAAATACCCCACCCACTCAAAATACCCCACCTACTCAAAATATCCCACCCATCTAAAATACCCCACTTAAATATCCCACCTAATATCCCACCAACTCAAAATATCCCACCTACTCAAAATATCCCACCTACTAGAATTATGCCCCTCTCAACTGGTGCACAGGCAGAATATTAAGTTGGAAAGCATTAAACCCATGAATTTAAACAAGAAAAGACAATTCAAATCATTTATACACAAGACTTTTCTTCCGGATTTAATTGATGCAAAATTGGAAAAGTTATTCATTGTTCAATAAAGAAACATTACCAACAAGCTTGCTAGTTCGTCAAAGTATCGTTGTATGTTATCTTATAATTGACAAGACTTTGAATCCAACAATGTCATTTTTCTTTGAAGCATTTTTTGATTAATAATCCTCATCACTTGTACTTGAATCAAGATGAAATATTTTTTCTTTGAAGCATTTTTTGATGAATAATCCTCATCACTTGTCCTTGAATTCATGTTAAGAACGTCACCCAGAAGCATTGACCCGAAAGTTGATCATTTTTCTAGGTTGAAATTCTCAAACACTTTCCTTTATTCGATGACTTGCTAAATCAGGGCGCCAATTTTCCATGGTGCCCGTTTTCTTTTTTCTATTGTGCTAAAATACAAGAATGGTCAATAGTTGCACAAAAGACAGCAACTGCTCTGGCCATTTCGGAGTCTTGTCTGCAGGAATGCCAAAATAGAATGTGCTTCAACTACCAGAAGATTAAAATATACTTGACTGTTAGGAGCACATTGGCGATACCCCTCATTTTCAATCATTGGGAGTTATAAAAATTGAGAAAAAGTCAAACATATCCATAGGAGTTGGAGAAGAAGGGACAGAAACCTGAAAGTTAGATCCCCTAGTCTGAGCCAGGAATTGACCATTCTTGTTTTCGGCTCGACTTACCTGTTTTTTGTTTTTTTTCGTATTTTATTTTCAGAGCTGTGGAAGACAAAAAAATCCTAGCCATCTTTTTCTGGTCAAAGTCTGTGAAATCTGCTGTTGATCCAGCATGTATGTAGCTGCATAGCCTATATCATCCAAATTAAATAATTCTTGTTCTCTACTGGATCTGCCACTTTTTGGTGAAAACACACATCAACGTCAAAAAAGCGTAGTTATTTTTTCTGCTTGGAGACTTGGAAAACTGCAAACTATCATTTGATGATATGAATTTTTTCCTTCTTAAGCTTTTCTGCCATTGTACGGAGGTGTTGTTTAAGCTGATGAATAACAAGACTGATTATCCATTAGTATTGTTGAGAGTTGAACAAATTGAGTCCTTTGCTTCATGTTTTTCTTCTTTTTCCATTTTCTTTTTAAAAGGAAATTTCCAGTTTGTGAAATGTAATATTATGTGCTGTAAAATGTTACTAATAAAGATGAAAAGGCCAAGAAAAATTTAAAAATGCTACATTGCATGTGGTTGAGCGTGAAAATGTTCAATCTTATTGTCCTCAAAATGAGGCTGAACAGGTCAGCTGGGCATCCTTAGCAACAAGACCATAGCAACGACATGTGACACCTCTGGATGGTCCTATATTCATGAAAACCAATCTTTTTTTTTTCTTTTTGAAGAGTGATGAGGGAGGAAGTTGCTTGCCGACTCAGCCAATCATCAGTTGTGTAATCAAAGAGTAAAATCCATGCATAATTATAATTCTTGAATGACAAAATAAATGTATAGGTTATCTTATATTTTATTAGACTGGAATCCAACAATGCCTTTTCTTTGAAGCATTTTGATGGGAAAAGATTCACTGTAGCGGGCCGTGAAAATGACCATATTTGGCAAGTGAAACACGATCGGGGCTGCCGCCCCCACACCCCCGCCAACTGGTTTCCATGGCATTATTTCAACAAACTGTAACAAAAATGTGGCTAAAACTTACATTTTTAATGAATTTTGTACTTCGTTGCGTCACCAAAATAAGATCGTCGTCATGTGTTGATGGCGTCATGTAAACATTTCTTGCATGGATACAATGACATGACGTCACGAATCTATTGTTTTCCAAATATGGTCAATTTCACGGCCCGCTAAAGTGAAATATACCCTTTTGATGAATAATCCTTATCATCATTTGTCCTTCAATTGAAAGTATCATTGTATGTTATCTTATAATTGACAAGACTTTGAATCCAACAATGTCATTTTTCTTTAAAGCATTTTTTGATTAATAATCCTCATCACTTGTACTTGAATCAAGATGAAATATTTTTTCTTTGAAGCATTTTTTGATGAATAATCCTCATCACTTGTCCTTAAATTCATGTGAAGAACGTCACCCAGAAGCATTGACCCGAAAGTTGATCATTTTTCCAGGTTGACATTCTCAAATATTCGATGACTTGCTAAACCAGTGCGCCAAATTTTCCATGGTGCCCGTTTTCTATTGTGCTAAAATACTAGAATGGTCAATAGTTGCACAAAAGACAGCAACTGCTCTGGCCATTTCGGAGTCTTGTCTGCAGGAATGCCGAAATAGAATGTGCTTCAACTACCAGAAGATTAAGATATACTTGACTGTTAGGAGCACATTGGAGATACCCCTCATTTTCAATAATTGGAGTTATAAAAATTGAGAAAAAAAGTCAAACATATCCATAGGAGTTGGAGAAGAAGGGACAGAAACCTGAAAGTTAGATCCCCTAGTCTGAGCCAGGAATTGACCATTCTTGTTTTCGGCTGGACTTACCTGTTTTTGCTTTTTTTTCGTATTTTATTTTCAGAGCTGTGGAAGACAAAAAAATCGTAGCCATCTTTTTCTGGTCAAAGTCTGTGAAATCTGCTGTTGATCCAGCATGTATGTAGCTGCATAGCCTATATCATCCAAATTAAATAATTCTTGTTCTCTACTGGATCTGCCAACTTTTTGGTGAAAACACACATAAGTGTCAAAATAACGTGCAAGCACTTTAAGCAGCGCAGGCCTGAATAATCTGTCACTGATGAGTTTGTTTTCTTCCTCTCAAAGAAAATTGTTTTTATAGGATCTGGATACGGAGGTTGAGAAACCTGCTACCAGTAACCCAATGAACTGAACTGAACTGAAAAGGCCAAGAAAAAATTAAATTTAACTTACTCCTGCTGCAAGCTACATGGTATGTCGTTGGGCGTGAAAATGTTCAATCTTGTTGTCCTCAAAATGAGGCACCCTGGATGTTCCTATATTCATGAAAACCAATCTTTTTTCTTTCTTTTTGAAGAGTGATGAGTGAGAAAGTTTCTTGCCGACTCAGCCAATCATCAGTTGTATATTCAAAGACTAAAATCCATCCATAATTACAATTCTTGAAATGCCAAAATAAATGTGTAGGTTATCTTATACTTTATTAGACTTTGAATCCAACAATGCCTTTTCTTTGAAGTATTTTGATGAATAATCCTTATCATCATTTGTCCTTCAATTCAAAGTAAAATTGTAGGTTATTTTATAATTGACAAGACTTTGAATCCAACAATGTCCTTGAAGCATTTTTTGATGAATAATCCTCATCACTTGTCCTTGAATTCATGTGAAGAACGTCACCCAGAAACATTGACCCGAAAGTTGATCATTTTTCTTGGTTAAAATTCTCAAACACTTTCCTGTATTCGATGACTTGCTAAACCAGGGCGCCAAATTTTCCATGGTGCCTGTTTTCTTAATTTTATCGTGCTAAAATACAAGAATGGTCAATAGTTGCAAAAAAGACAGCAGCTACTCTGGCCATTTCGGAGTCTTGTCTGCAGGAATGCCGAAATAGAATGTGCTTCAACTACCAGAAGATTAAAATATACTTGACTGTTAGGAGCACATTGTAGATACCCCTCATTTTCAATCATTGGAGTTATAAAAATTGAGAAAAAGTCAAACATATCCATAGGAGTTGGAGAAGAAGGGACAGAAACCTGAAAGTTAGATCCCCTATTCTGAGCCAGGAATTGACCATTCTTGTTTTCGGCTGGACTTACCTGTTTTGTTTTTTTTTTCGTATTTTATTTTCAGAGCTGTGGAAGACAAAAAAATCGTAGCCATCTTTTTCTGGTCAAAGTCTGTGAAATCTGCTGTTGATCCAGCATGTATGTAGCTGCATAGCCTATATCATCCAAATTAAATAATTCTTGTTCTCTACTGGATCTGCCACTTTTTGGTGAAAACACACATCAACGTCAAAAAAGCGTAGTAATTTTTTCTGCTTGGAGACTTGGAAATCTGCAAACTATCATTTGATGATATGAATTTTTTTCCTTCTTAAGCTTTTCTGCCATTGTTTAAGCTGATGAATAACAAGACTGATTATCCATTAGTATTGTTGAGAGTTGAACAAATTGAGTCCTTTGCTTCATGTTTTTCTTCTTTTTCCATTTTCTTTTTAAAAGGAAATTTCCAGTTTGTGAAATGTAATATTATGTGCTGTAAAATGTTACTAATAAAGATGAACAGACCAAGAAAAAATTAAATTCAACTTACCCCTGCTGCACGCTACATTGTATGTGGTTGAGCGTGAAAATGTTCAATCTTATTGTCCTCAAAATGAGGCTGAACAGGTCAGCTGGGCATCCTTAGCAACAAGACCATAGCAACGACATGTGACACCTCTGGATGGTCCTATATTCATGAAAACCAATCTTTTATTTTCTTTTTGAAGAGTGATGAGGGAGGAAGTTGCTTGCCGACTCAGCCAATCATCAGTTGTGTAATCAAAGATTAAAATCCATCCATAATTATAATTCTTGAATGACAAAATAAATGTATAGGTTATCTTATATTTTATTAGACTGGAATCCAACAATGCCTTTTCTTTGAAGCATTTTGATGAATAATCCATATCAACATTTGTCCTTCAATTTGAAGTAACATTGTAGGTTATCTTATAATTGACAAGACTTTGAATCCAACAATGTCATTTTTCTTTGAAAGCATTTATTGATTAATAATCCTCATCACTTGTACTTGAATCAAGATGAAATATTTTTTCTTTGAAGCATTTTTTGATGAATAATCCTCATCACTTGTCCTTGAATTCATGTGAAGAACGTCACCCAGAAGCATTGACCCGAAAGTTGATCATTTTTCTAGGTTGAAATTCTCAAACACTTTCCTGTATTCGATGACCTGCTAAACCAGGGCGCCAAATTTTCCATGGTGCCCGTTTTCTTTTTTCTATTGTGCTAAAATACTAGATGGTCAATAGTTGCACAAAAGACAGCAACTGCTCTGGCCATTTCGGAGTCTTGTCTGCAGGAATGCCGAAATAGAATGTGCTTCAACTACCAGAAGATTAAGATATACTTGACTGTTAGGAGCACATTGGAGATACCCCTCATTTTCAATCATTGGAGTTATAAAAATTGAGAAAAAAAGTCAAACATATCCATAGGAGTTGGAGAAGAAGGGACAGAAACCTGAAAGTTAGATCCCCTAGTCTGAGCCAGGAATTGACCATTCTTGTTTTCGGCTGGACTTACCTGTTTTTGTTTTTTTTCGTATTTTATTTTCAGAGCTGTGGAAGACAAAAAAATCGTAGCCATCTTTTTCTGGTCAAAGTCTGTGAAATCTGCTGTTGATCCAGCATGTATGTAGCTGCATAGCCTATATCATCCAAATTAAATAATTCTTGTTCTCTACTGGATCTGCCAACTTTTTGGTGAAAACACACATAAGTGTAAAAATAACGTGCAAGCACTTTAAGCAGCGCAGGCCTGAATAATCTGTCACTGATGAGTTTGTTTTCTTCCTCTCAAAGAAAATTGTTTTTATAGGATCTGGATACGGAGGTTGAGAAACCTGCTACCAGTAACCCAATGAACTGAACTGAACTGAAAAGGCCAAGAAAAAATTAAATTTAACTTACTCCTGCTGCAAGCTACATGGTATGTCGTTGGGCGTGAAAATGTTCAATCTTGTTGTCCTCAAAATGAGGCACCCTGGATGTTCCTATATTCATGAAAACCAATCTTTTTTCTTTCTTTTTGAAGAGTGATGAGTGAGAAAGTTTCTTGCCGACTCAGCCAATCATCAGTTGTATATTCAAAGACTAAAATCCATCCATAATTACAATTCTTGAAATGCCAAAATAAATGTGTAGGTTATCTTATACTTTATTAGACTTTGAATCCAACAATGCCTTTTCTTTGAAGTATTTTGATGAATAATCCTTATCATCATTTGTCCTTCAATTCAAAGTAAAATTGTAGGTTATTTTATAATTGACAAGACTTTGAATCCAACAATGTCCTTGAAGCATTTTTTGATGAATAATCCTCATCACTTGTCCTTGAATTCATGTGAAGAACGTCACCCAGAAACATTGACCCGAAAGTTGATCATTTTTCTTGGTTAAAATTCTCAAACACTTTCCTGTATTCGATGACTTGCTAAACCAGGGCGCCAAATTTTCCATGGTGCCTGTTTTCTTTATTTTATCGTGCTGAAATACAAGAATATAGAATATAGAATATAGAATTTTCTGTGCGCAGGTCTGTCGACCTCTATGCACAGATCATGATTCAACTGGTCATTGTGACATCTTGAAGGAGTGTGGACTTGTGCTGGCCTGGTGTATTTACAAATGTACACTATATACATGTATTTACAGAGGTTGTCCTGGGGGAGGCTAGCCGCTGCCGCTGCTGCCAAATATTTACAAAGGGATTTTAATATCCTATAGGATAGATCTGACCTAGATTCTATATCAAATTCATCTGATTCCACATATATAGACTAACACATATGGGAAAGGCCGCTGCCGTTGCACTCTCCAGTATATCTGGCAATAATTATAACTGTTAGTATTACATCAGTCCTGGACGGATTATACAGGCACGGATTATACAGGCACACACATACGGGAAAGGCCGCTGCCACTGCACTCTCCCGTATATCAGGCAATAATTTAACTTGTAGAAAACTTAACATAAACCTGGACGGATTAGTAAAAATATACATTACGCAGATGAAACAGTAAATGGACGGATATTTCTGATAGGCTACATATTTGTACGTAACAATAAATAGCACTTGGCATTTAGAACCTTTCAGGCAAAAACAAATAACAAAGAAATACAAAAGGTTTTAGGCTGCTGCCGCTGCCACAACCATGTCACTAGTAATCTATTATTAAGTGACTCTTTTTTTTTTTTTTTTTTTTTTTTTTTTTTTAATTCCCTCAAGCCGTGGTTTGCCGATGACACCAAGATTTGCCCAGACTTATGTTGCAGATTTCCTGATCCCTCATATTTCACGTTCTCCTTCCAGAACCATGAGATAGCCGCTGCCGCTGCTATCTTGCGTCGAGTCTTCCGTCTGGGTCGTATTTAAAGGGGGCGTCCTTCCAATGGCGATCGATTCTTGATTTAAACGAGTTTATTGAGGGGGCTCCAGCCACATGTTGGGGTAGTTTGTTCCACGTTTCGACGACTCTTATACTGAAGCTGTGCTTGCGCACATCCAGTCTATTCACCTGGCGCTTGTATAAGGGAAATTCGTTGTAAGAATGGTCAATAGTTGCGCAAAAGACAGCAGCTACTCTGGCCATTTCGGAGTCTTGTCTGCAGGAATGCCGAAATAGAATGTGCTTCAACTACCAGAAGATTAAAATATACTTGACTGTTAGGAGCACATTGGAGATACCCCTCATTTTCAATCATTGGAGTTATAAAAATTGAGAAAAAGTCAAACATATCCATAGGAGTTGGAGAAGAAGGGACAGAAACCTGAAAGTTAGATCCCCTATTCTGAGCCAGGAATTGACCATTCTTGTTTTCGGCTGGACTTACCTGTTTTTTTGTTTTTTTTCGTATTTTATTTTCAGAGCTGTGGAAGACAAAAAAATCGTAGCCATCTTTTTCTGGTCAAAGTCTGTGAAATCTGCTGTTGATCCAGCATGTATGTAGCTGCATAGCCTATATCATCCAAATTAAATAATTCTTGTTCTCTACTGGATCTGCCAACTTTTTGGTGAAAACACACATAAGTGTAAAAATAACGTGCAAGCACTTTAAGCAGCGCAGGCCTGAATAATCTGTCACTGATGAGTTTGTTTTCTTCCTCTCAAAGAAAATTGTTTTTATAGGATCTGGATACGGAGGTTGAGAAACCTGCTACCAGTAACCCAATGAACTGAACTGAACTGAAAAGGCCAAGAAAAAATTAAATTTAACTTACTCCTGCTGCAAGCTACATGGTATGTCGTTGGGCGTGAAAATGTTCAATCTTGTTGTCCTCAAAATGAGGCACCCTGGATGTTCCTATATTCATGAAAACCAATCTTTTTTCTTTCTTTTTGAAGAGTGATGAGTGAGAAAGTTTCTTGCCGACTCAGCCAATCATCAGTTGTATATTCAAAGACTAAAATCCATCCATAATTACAATTCTTGAAATGCCAAAATAAATGTGTAGGTTATCTTATACTTTATTAGACTTTGAATCCAACAATGCCTTTTCTTTGAAGTATTTTGATGAATAATCCTTATCATCATTTGTCCTTCAATTCAAAGTAAAATTGTAGGTTATTTTATAATTGACAAGACTTTGAATCCAACAATGTCCTTGAAGCATTTTTTGATGAATAATCCTCATCACTTGTCCTTGAATTCATGTGAAGAACGTCACCCAGAAACATTGACCCGAAAGTTGATCATTTTTCTTGGTTAAAATTCTCAAACACTTTCCTGTATTCGATGACTTGCTAAACCAGGGCGCCAAATTTTCCATGGTGCCCTTTATTTTATCGTGCTGAAATACAAGAATGGTCAATAGTTGCACAAAAGACAGCAGCTACTCTGGCCATTTCGGAGTCTTGTCTGCAGGAATGCCGAAATAGAATGTGCTTCAACTACCAGAAGATTAAAATATACTTGACTGTTAGGAGCACATTGGAGATACCCCTCATTTTCAATCATTGGAGTTATAAAAATTGAGAAAAAGTCAAACATATCCATAGGAGTTGGAGAAGAAGGGACAGAAACCTGAAAGTTAGATCCCCTATTCTGAGCCAGGAATTGACCATTCTTGTTTTCGGCTGGACTTACCTGTTTTTTTTTTTTTCGTATTTTATTTTCAGAGCTGTGGAAGACAAAAAAATCGTAGCCATCTTTTTCTGGTCAAAGTCTGTGAAATCTGCTGTTGATCCAGCATGTATGTAGCTGCATAGCCTATATCATCCAAATTAAATAATTCTTGTTCTCTACTGGATCTGCCACTTTTTGGTGAAAACACACATCAACGTCAAAAAAGCGTAGTAATTTTTTCTGCTTGGAGACTTGGAAATCTGCAAACTATCATTTGATGATATGAATTTTTTTCCTTCTTAAGCTTTTCTGCAATTGTTTAAGCTGATGAATAACAAGACTGATTATCCATTAGTATTGTTGAGAGTTGAACAAATTGAGTCCTTTGCTTCATGTTTTTCTTCTTTTTCCATTTTCTTTTTAAAAGGAAATTTCCAGTTTGTGAAATGTAATATTATGTGCTGTAAAATGTTACTAATAAAGATGAACAGACCAAGAAAAAATTAAATTCAACTTACCCCTGCTGCATGCTACATTGTATGTGGTTCAGCGTGAAAATGTTCAATCTTATTGTCCTCAAAATGAGGCTGAACAGGTCAGCTGGGCATCCTTAGCAACAAGACCATAGCAACGACATGTGACACCTCTGGATGGTCCTATATTCATGAAAACCAATCTTTTTTTTTCTTTTTGAAGAGTGATGAGGGAGGAAGTTGCTTGCCGACTCAGCCAATCATCAGTTGTGTAATCAAAGATTAAAATCCGACTCAGCCAATCATCAGTTGTGTAATCAAAGATTAAAATCCATCCATAATTATAATTCTTGAATGACAAAATAAATGTATAGGTTATCTTATATTTTATTAGACTGGAATCCAACAATGCCTTTTCTTTGAAGCATTTTGATGAATAATCCTTATCAACATTTGTCCTTCAATTTGAAGTAACATTGTAGGTTATCTTATAATTGACAAGACTTTGAATCCAACAATGTCATTTTTCTTTGAAAGCATTTATTGATTAATAATCCTCATCACTTGTACTTGAATCAAGATGAAATATTTTTTCTTTGAAGCATTTTTTGATGAATAATCCTCATCACTTGTCCTTGAATTCATGTGAAGAACGTCACCCAGAAGCATTGACCCGAAAGTTGATCATTTTTCTAGGTTGAAATTCTCATACACTTTCCTGTATTCGATGACTTGCTAAACCAGGGCGCCAAATTTTCCATGGTGCCCGTGTTCTTTTTTCTATTGTGCTAAAATACAAGAATGGTCAATAGTTGCACAAAAGACAGCAACTGCTCTGGCCATTTCGGAGTCTTGTCTGCAGGAATGCCGAAATAGAATGTGCTTCAACTACCAGAAGATTAAAATATACTTGACTGTTAGGAGCAAATTGGAGATACCCTCATTTTCAATCATTGGAGTTATAAAAATTGAGAAAAAGTCAAACATATCCATAGGAGTTGGAGAAGAAGGGACAGAAACCTGAAAGTTAGATCCCCTAGTCTGAGCCAGGAATTGACCATTCTTGTTTTCGGCTCGACTCACCTGTTTTTTTTTTGTTTTTTTCGTATTTTATTTTCAGAGCTGTGGAAGACAAAAAAATCGTAGCCATCTTTTTCTGGTCAAAGTCTGTGAAATCTGCTGTTGATCCAGCATGTATGTAGCTGCATAGCCTATATCATCCAAATTAAATAATTCTTGTTCTCTACTGGATCTGCCACTTTTTGGTGAAAACACACATCAACGTCAAAAAAATTGTAGTAATTTTTTCTACTTGGAGACTTGGAAATCTGCAAACTATCATTTGATGATATGAATTATTTTCCTTCTTAAGCTTTTCTGCCATTGTACGGAGGTGTTGTTTAAGCTGATGAATAACAAGACTGATTATCCATTTGTATTGTTGAGAGTTGAACAAACTGAGTCCTTTGCTTCATGTTTTTCTTCTTTTTCCATTTTCTTTTTAAAAGGAAATTTCCAGTTTGTGAAATGTAATATTATGTGCTGTAAAATGTTACTAATAAAGATGAACAGACCAAGAAAAAATTAAATTCAACTTACCCCTGCTGCACGCTACATTGTATGTGGTTGAGCGTGAAAATGTTCAATCTTATTGTCCTCAAAATGAGGCTGAACAGGTCAGCTGGGCATCCTTAGCAACAAGACCATAGCAACGACATGTGACACCTCTGGATGGTCCTATATTCATGAAAACCAATCTTTTTTTTTTTCTTTTTGAAGAGTGATGAGGGAGGAAGTTGCTTGCCGACTCAGCCAATCATCAGTTGTGTAATCAAAGAGTAAAATCCATCCATAACTATAATTCTTGAATGACAAAATAAATGTATAGGTTATCTTATATTTTATTAGACTGGAATGTAACAATGCCTTTTCTTTGAAGCATTTTGATGAATAATCCTTATCATCATTTGTCCTTCAATTGAAAGTATCGTTGTATGTTATCTTATAATTGACAAGACTTTGAATCCAACAATGTCATTTTTCTTTGAAGCATTTTTTGATTAATAATCCTCATCACTTGTACTTGAATCAAGATGAAATATTTTTTCTTTGAAACATTTTTTGATGAATAATCCTCATCACTTGTCCATGAATTCATGTGAAGAACGTCACCCAGAAGCATTGACCCGAAAGTTGATCATTTTTCTAGGTTGAAATTCTCAAACACTTTCCTGTATTCGATGACTTGCTAAACCAGGGCGCCAAATTTTCCATGGTGCCTGTTTTCTTTTTTCTATTGTGCTAAAATACTAGAATGGTCAATAGTTGCACAAAAGACAGCAACTGCTCTGGCCATTTTGGAGTCTTGTCTGCAGGAATGCCGAAATAGAATGTGCTTCAACTACCAGAAGATTAAAATATACATGACTGTTAGGAGCACATTGGAGATACCCCTCATTGTCAATCATTGGGAGTTATAAAAATTGAGAACAAGTGAAACATATCCATAGGAGTTGGAGAAGAAGGGACAGAAACCTGAAAGTTAGATCCCCTAGTCTGAGCCAGGAATTGACCATTCTTGTTTTCGGCTCGACTTACCTGTTTTTTGTTTTTTTTTCGTATTTATTTTCAGAGCTGTGGAAGGCAAAAAATCTTAGCCATCTTTTTCTGGTCAAAGTCTGTGAAATCTGCATTTGATCCAGCATGTTTGTAGCTGCATACCCTATATCATCCAAATTAAATAATTCTTGTTCTCTACTGGATCTGCCACTTTTTGGTGAAACATACATCAACGTAAAAAAAGTGTAGTAATTTTTTCTCCTCGGAGACTTGGAAAGCTGCAAACTATAATTTGATGATATGAATTTTTTCCTTCTTAAGATTTTCTGCCATTGTACGGAGGTGTTGTTTAAGCTGATGAATAACAAGACTGATTATCCATTAGTATTGTTGAGAGTTGAACAAATTGAGTCCTTTGCTTCATGTTTTTCTTCTTTTTCCATTTTCTTTTTAAAAGGAAATTTTCAGTTTGTGAAACGTAATATTACGTGCTGTAAAATGTTACTAATGAAGATGAAAAGGCCAAGAAAAAATTAAATTCAACTTACCCCTGCTGCACGCTACATTGTATGTGGTTGAGCGTGAAAATGTTCAATCTTATTGTCCTCAAAATGAGGCTGAACAGGTCAGCTGGGCATCCTTAGCAACAAGACCATAGCAACGACATGTGACACCTCTGGATGGTCCTATATTCAAGAATCGGCGGAGGCCTTTTTCTGGCACTTAGCAACCAATGCCATTTTGAACTTTGAAAGCCCAGTCAACAATTTTTCACAAGTCATACACTTTCAAGAAGCCCTACAGTAGACAAAACAGCTGAAAACAATTTAAAGCCGGCAGCGTAGGGTGACTCCTCGCTACTTTCAGGGAGAATTTCATTCTCCCTGGTTTTAAATAATCAAAAAAGTCATGGCTCTCCGGAGCTGCGCTATGTCCTAACGGACGGAAGGGCGTTACAGAAGAAGAAAAATATTCATGAAAACCAAATGTTTTTTTTTCTTTTTGAAGAGTGATGAGGGAGGAAGTTGCTTGCCGACTCAGCCAATCATCAGTTGTGTAATCAAAGATTAAAATCCATCCATAATTATAATTCTTGAATGACAAAATAATTGTATAGGTTATCTTATATTTTATTAGACTGGAATCTAACAATGCCTTTTCTTTGAAGCATTTTGATGAATAATCCTTATCATCATTTGACCTTCAATTGAAAGTATCGTTGTATGTTATCTTATAATTGACAAGACTTTGCATCCAACAATGTCATTTTTCTTTGAAGCATTTTGATGAATAATCCTCATCACTTGTACTTGAATCAAGATGAAATATTTTTTCTTTGAAGCATTTTTTGATGAATAATCCTCATCACTTGTCCTTGAATTCATGTGAAGAACGTCACCCAGAAGCATTGACCCGAAAGTTGATCATTTTTCTAGGTTGAAATTCTCAAACACTTTCCTTTATTCGATGACTTGCTAAACCAGGGCGCCAAATTTTCCATGGTGCCCGTTTTCCTTTTTCTATTGTGCTAAAATACAAGAATGGTCAATAGTTGCACAAAAGACAGCAACTGCTCTGGCCATTTCGGAGTCTTGTCTGCAGGAATGCCAAAATAGAATGTGCTTCAACTACCAGAAGATTAAAATATACTTGACTGTTAGGAGCACATTGGAGATACCCCTCATTTTCAATCATTGGAGTTATAAAAATTGAGAAAAAGTCAAACATATCCATAGGAGTTGGAGAAGAAGGGACAGAAACCTGAAAGTTAGATCCCCTAGTCTGAGCCAGGAATTGACCATTCTTGTTTTCGGCTCGACTTACCTGTTTTTTGTTTTTTTTCGTATTTTATTTTCAGAGCTGTGGAAGCCATCTTTTTCTGGTCAAAGTCTGTGAAATCTGCTGTTGATCCAGCATGTATGTAGCTGCATAGCCTATATCATCCAAATTAAATAATTCTTGTTCTCTACTGGATCTGCCACTTTTTGGTGAAAACACACATCAACGTCAAAAAAGCGTAGTTATTTTTTCTGCTTGGAGACTTGGAAAGCTGCAAACTATCATTTGATGATATGAATTTTTTCCTTCTTAAGCTTTTCTGCCATTGTACGGAGGTGTTGTTTAAGCTGATGAATAACAAGACTGATTATCCATTAGTATTGTTGAGAGTTGAACAAATTGAGTCCTTTGCTTCATGTTTTTCTTCTTTTTCCATTTTCTTTTTAAAAGGAAATTTCCAGTTTGTGAAATGTAATATTATGTGCTGTAAAATGTTACTAATAAAGATGAAAAGGCCAAGAAAAATTTAAAAATGCTACATTGTATGTGGTTGAGCGTGAAAATGTTCAATCTTATTGTCCTCAAAATGAGGCTGAACAGGTCAGCTGGGCATCCTTAGCAACAAGACCATAGCAACGACATGTGACACCTCTGGATGGTCCTATATTCATGAAAACCAATCTTTTTTTTTTCTTTTTGAAGAGTGATGAGGAAGGAAGTTGCTTGCCGACTCAGCCAATCATCAGTTGTGTAATCAAAGAGTAAAATCCATGCATAATTATAATTCTTGAATGACAAAATAAATGTATAGGTTATCTTATATTTTATTAGACTGGAATCCAACAATGCCTTTTCTTTGAAGCATTTTGATGGGAAAAAGTTCACTATAGCGGGCCGTGAAAATGACCATATTTGGCAAGTGAAACACGGTCTTTTTTAGTGGTAAACGTGGGCGCTGCCGCCCCCACACCCCCGCCAATTGGTTTCCATGGCATTATTTCAACAAACTGTAACAAAAATGTGGCTAAAACCACATTTTTAATGAATTTTGTACTTCATTGCGTCACCAAAATAAGATCGTCGTCGTGTGTTGATGGCGTCATGTAAACATTTCTTGCATGGATACAATGACATGCAGTCACGAATCCATTGTTTTCCAAATTTATATGGTCAATTTCATGGCCGCTAAAGTGAAATATACCCTTTTGATGAATAATCCTTATCATCATTTGTCCTTCAATTGAAAGTATCATTGTATGTTATCTTATAATTGACAAGACTTTGAATCCAACAATGTCATTTTTCTTTAAAGCATTTTTTGATTAATAATCCTCATCACTTGTACTTGAATCAAGATGAAATATTTTTTCTTTGAAGCATTTTTTGATGAATAATCCTCATCACTTGTCCTTGAATTCATGTGAAGAACGTCACCCAGAAGCATTGACCCGAAAGTTGATCATTTTTCCAGGTTGAAATTCTCAAATATTCGATGACTTGCTAAACCAGGGCGCCAAATTTTCCATGGTGCCTGTTTTCTATTGTGCTAAAATACTAGAATGGTCAATAGTTGCACAAAAGACAGCAACTGCTCTGGCCATTTTGGAGTCTTGTCTGCAGGAATGCCGAAATAGAATGTGCTTCAACTACCAGAAGATTAAGATATACTTGACTGTTAGGAGCACATTGGAGATACCCCTCATTTTCAATCATTGGAGTTATAAAAATTGAGAAAAAAAGTCAAACATATCCATAGGAGTTGGAGAAGAAGGGACAGAAACCTGAAAGTTAGATCCCCTAGTCTCAGCCAGGAATTGACCATTCTTGTTTTCGTCTGGACTTACCTGTTTTTGTTTTTTTTTCGTATTTTATTTTCAGAGCTGTGGAAGACAAAAAAATCGTAGCCATCTTTTTCTGGTCAAAGTCTGTGAAATCTGCTGTTGATCCAGCATGTATGTAGCTGCATAGCCTATATCATCCAAATTAAATAATTCTTGTTCTCTACTGGATCTTTTTGGTGAAAACACACATCAGTGTAAAAATAACGTGCAAGCACTTTAAGCAGCGCAGGCCTGAATAATCTGTCACTGATGAGTTTGTTTTCTTCCTCTCAAAGAAAATTGGCTCAAGTCCAATATACGGATAAGAAGTTCCTGAGGGACTGTTTACTTCATAAAATCATTGCGTCACAACCGTTGTCATGACGTCACATGGGGGCTGCCGCCCCCACACCCCCGCTGATTGGTTGAAATTGTTGTTGTGATGACGTCATCAGCCAAACAACACCCTTATTGTTACACTTGGAACTATTTGGTCCTTATATTGGACTTGAACCGGAAAATTATTTTTATAGGATCTGGATACGGAGGTTGAGAAACCTGCGTCCAGTAACCCAATGAACTGAACTGAACTGAAAAGGCCAAGAAAAAATTAAATTTAACTTACTCCTGCTGCAAGCTACATGGTATGTCGTTGGGCGTGAAAATGTTCAATCTTGTTGTCCTCAAAATGAGGCACCCTGGATGTTCCTATATTCATGAAAACCAATCTTTTTTCTTTCTTTTTGAAGAGTGATGAGTGAGAAAGTTTCTTGCCGACTCAGCCAATCATCAGTTGCATATTCAAAGACTAAAATCCATCCATAATTACAATTCTTGAAATGCCAAAATAAATGTGTAGGTTATCTTATACTTTATTAGACTTTGAATCCAACAATGCCTTTTCTTTGAAGTATTTTGATGAATAATCCTTATCATCATTTGTCCTTCAATTCAAAGTAAAATTGTAGGTTATTTTATAATTGACAAGACTTTGAATCCAACAATGTCCATGAAGCATTTTTTGATGAATAATCCTCATCACTTGTCCTTGAATTCATGTGAAGAACGTCACCCAGAAATATTGACCCGAAAGTTGATCATTTTTCTTGGTTAAAATTCTCAAACACTTTCCTGTATTCGATGACTTGCTAAACCAGGGCGCCAAATTTTCCATGGTGCCCGTTTTCTTAATTTTATCGTGCTAAAATACAAGAATGGTCAATAGTTGCGCAAAAGACAGCAGCTGCTCTGGCCATTTCGGAGTCTTGTCTGCAGGAATGCCGAAATAGAATGTGCTTCAACTACCAGAAGATTAAAATATACTTGACTGTTAGGAGCACATTGGAGATACCCCTCATTTTCAATCATTGGAGTTATAAAAATTGAGAAAAAGTCAAACATATCCATAGGAGTTGGAGAAGAAGGGACAGAAACCTGAAAGTTAGATCCCCTATTCTGAGCCACGAATTGACCATTCTTGTTTTCGGCTCGACTTACCTGTTTTTTGTTTTTTTTTCGTATTTCATTTTCAGAGCTGTGGAAGACAAAAAAATCGTAGCCATCTTTTTCTGGTCAAAGTCTGTGAAATCTGCTGTTGATCCAGCATGTATGTAGCTGCATAGCCTATATCATCCAAATTAAATAATTCTTGTTCTCTACTGGATCTGCCACTTTTTGGTGAAAACACACATCAACGTCAAAAAAGCGTAGTAATTTTTTCTGCTTGGAGACTTGGAAATCTGCAAACTATCATTTGATGATATGAATTTTTTTCCTTCTTAAGCTTTTCTGCCATTGTTTAAGCTGATGAATAACAAGACTGATTATCCATTAGTATTGTTGAGAGTTGAACAAATTGAGTCCTTTGCTTCATGTTTTTCTTATTTTTCCATTTTCTTTTTAAAAGGAAATTTCCAGTTTGTGAAATGTAATATTATGTGCTGTAAAATGTTACTAATAAAGATGAACAGACCAAGAAAAAATTAAATTCAACTTACCCCTGCTGCATGCTACATTGTATGTGGTTGAGCGTGAAAATGTTCAATCTTATTGTCCTCAAAATGAGGCTGAACAGGTCAGCTGGGCATCCTTAGCAACAAGACCATATCAACGACATGTGACACCTCTGGATGGTCCTATATTCATGAAAACCAATCTTTTTTTTTTCTTTTTAAAGAGTGATGAGGGAGGAAGTTGCTCGCCGACTCAGCCAATCATCAGTTGTGTAATCAAAGAGTAAAATCCATGCATAATTATAATTCTTGAATGACAAAATAAATGTATAGGTTATCTTATATTTTATTAGACTGGAATCCAACAATGCCTTTTCTTTGAAGCATTTTGATGAATAATCCTTATCAACATTTGTCCTTCAATTCGAAGTAACATTGTAGGTTATCTTATAATTGACAAGACTTTGAATCCAACAATGTCATTTTTCTTTGAAAGCATTTATTGATTAATAATCCTCATCACTTGTACTTGAATCAAGATGAAATATTTTTTCTTTGAAGCATTTTTTGATGAATAATCCTCATCACTTGTCCTTGAATTCATGTGAAGAACGTCACCCAGAAGCATTGACCCGAAAGTTGATCATTTTTCTAGGTTGAAATTCTCAAACACTTTCCTGTATTCGATGACCTGCTAAACCAGGGCGCCAAATTTTCCATGGTGCCCGCTTTCTTTTTTCTATTGTGCTAAAGTACAAGAATTGTCAATAGTTGCACAAAAGACAGTAACTGTTCTGGCCATTTCGGAGTCTTGTCTGCAGGAATGCCAAAATAGAATGTGCTTCAACTACCAGAAGATTAAAATATACTTGACTGTTAGGAGCAAATTGGAGATACCCCTCATTTTCAATCATTGGAGTTATAAAAATTGAGAAAAAGTCAAACATATCCATAGGAGTTGGAGAAGTAGGGACAGAAACCTTAAGGTTAGATCCCCTAGTCTGAGCCAGGAATTGACCATTCTTGTTTTCGGCTCGACTTACCTGTTTTTTGTTTTTTTTCGTATTTTATTTTCAGAGCTGTGGAAGGCAAAAAATCTTAGCCATCTTTTTCTGGTCAAAGTCTGTGAAATCTGCTGTTGATCCAGCATGTATGTAGCTGCATAGCCTATATCATCCAAATTAAATAATTCTTGTTCTCTACTGGATCTGCCACTTTTTGGTGAAAACACACATCAACGTCAAAAAAGCGTAGTTATTTTTTCTGCTTGGAGACTTGGAAAGCTGCAAACTATCATTTGATGATATGAATTTTTTCCTTCTTAAGCTTTTCTGCCATTGTACGGAGGTGTTGTTTAAGCTGATGAATAACAAGACTGATTATCCATTAGTATTGTTGAGAGTTGAACAAATTGAGTCCTTTGCTTCATGTTTTTCTTCTTTTTCCATTTTCTTTTTAAAAGGAAATTTCCAGTTTGTGAAATGTAATATTATGTGCTGTAAAATGTTACTAATAAAGATGAAAAGGCCAAGAAAAATTTAAAAATGCTACATTGTATGTGGTTGAGCGTGAAAATGTTCAATCTTATTGTCCTCAAAATGAGGCTGAACAGGTCAGCTGGGCATCCTTAGCAACAAGACCATAGCAACGACATGTGACACCTCTGGATGGTCCTATATTCATGAAAACCAATCTTTTTTTTTTCTTTTTGAAGAGTGATGAGGAAGGAAGTTGCTTGCCGACTCAGCCAATCATCAGTTGTGTAATCAAAGAGTAAAATCCATGCATAATTATAATTCTTGAATGACAAAATAAATGTATAGGTTATCTTATATTTTATTAGACTGGAATCCAACAATGCCTTTTCTTTGAAGCATTTTGATGGGAAAAAGTTCACTGTAGCGGGCCGTGAAAATGACCATATTTGGCAAGTGAAACACGGTCTTTTTTAGTGGTAAACGTGGGCGCTGCCGCCCCCACACCCCCGCCAATTGGTTTCCATGGCATTATTTCAACAAACTGTAACAAAAATGTGGCTAAAACCACATTTTTAATGAATTTTGTACTTCATTGCGTCACCAAAATAAGATCGTCGTCGTGTGTTGATGGCGTCATGTAAACATTTCTTGCATGGATACAATGACATGCAGTCACGAATCCATTGTTTTCCAAATTTATATGGTCAATTTCATGGCCGCTAAAGTGAAATATACCCTTTTGATGAATAATCCTTATCATCATTTGTCCTTCAATTGAAAGTATCATTGTATGTTATCTTATAATTGACAAGACTTTGAATCCAACAATGTCATTTTTCTTTAAAGCATTTTTTGATTAATAATCCTCATCACTTGTACTTGAATCAAGATGAAATATTTTTTCTTTGAAGCATTTTTTGATGAATAATCCTCATCACTTGTCCTTGAATTCATGTGAAGAACGTCACCCAGAAACATTGACCCGAAAGTTGATCATTTTTCCAGGTTGAAATTCTCAAATATTCGATGACTTGCTAAACCAGGGCGCCAAATTTTCCATGGTGCCTGTTTTCTATTGTGCTAAAATACTAGAATGGTCAATAGTTGCACAAAAGACAGCAACTGCTCTGGCCATTTTGGAGTCTTGTCTGCAGGAATGCCGAAATAGAATGTGCTTCAACTACCAGAAGATTAAGATATACTTGACTGTTAGGAGCACATTGGAGATACCCCTCATTTTCAATCATTGGAGTTATAAAAATTGAGAAAAAAAGTCAAACATATCCATAGGAGTTGGAGAAGAAGGGACAGAAACCTGAAAGTTAGATCCCCTAGTCTGAGCCAGGAATTGACCATTCTTGTTTTCGTCTGGACTTACCTGTTTTTTGTTTTTTTTCGTATTTTATTTTCAGAGCTGTGGAAGGCAAAAAAATCGTAGCCATCCTTTTCTGGTCAAAGTCTGTGAAATCTGCTGTTGATCCAGCATGTATGTAGCTGCATAGCCTATATCATCCAAATTAAATAATTCTTGTTCTCTACTGGATCTGCCAACTTTTTGGTGAAAACACACATCAGTGTAAAAATAACGTGCAAGCACTTTAAGCAGCGCAGGCCTGAATAATCTGTCACTGATGAGTTTGTTTTCTTCCTCTCAAAGAAAATTGGCTCAAGTCCAATATACGGATAAGAAGTTCCTGAGGGACTGTTTACTTCATAAAATCATTGCGTCACAACCGTTGTCATGACGTCACATGGGGGCTGCCGCCCCCACACCCCCGCTGATTGGTTGAAATTGTTGTTGTGATGACGTCATCAGCCAAACAACACCCTTATTGTTACACTTGGAACTATTTGGTCCTTATATTGGACTTGAACCGGAAAATTATTTTTATAGGATCTGGATACGGAGGTTGAGAAACCTGCGTCCAGTAACCCAATGAACTGAACTGAACTGAAAAGGCCAAGAAAAAATTAAATTTAACTTACTCCTGCTGCAAGCTACATGGTATGTCGTTGGGCGTGAAAATGTTCAATCTTGTTGTCCTCAAAATGAGGCACCCTGGATGTTCCTATATTCATGAAAACCAATCTTTTTTCTTTCTTTTTGAAGAGTGATGAGTGAGAAAGTTTCTTGCCGACTCAGCCAATCATCAGTTGCATATTCAAAGACTAAAATCCATCCATAATTACAATTCTTGAAATGCCAAAATAAATGTGTAGGTTATCTTATACTTTATTAGACTTTGAATCCAACAATGCCTTTTCTTTGAAGTATTTTGATGAATAATCCTTATCATCATTTGTCCTTCAATTCAAAGTAAAATTGTAGGTTATTTTATAATTGACAAGACTTTGAATCCAACAATGTCCATGAAGCATTTTTTGATGAATAATCCTCATCACTTGTCCTTGAATTCATGTGAAGAACGTCACCCAGAAATATTGACCCGAAAGTTGATCATTTTTCTTGGTTAAAATTCTCAAACACTTTCCTGTATTCGATGACTTGCTAAACCAGGGCGCCAAATTTTCCATGGTGCCCGTTTTCTTAATTTTATCGTGCTAAAATACAAGAATGGTCAATAGTTGCGCAAAAGACAGCAGCTGCTCTGGCCATTTCGGAGTCTTGTCTGCAGGAATGCCGAAATAGAATGTGCTTCAACTACCAGAAGATTAAAATATACTTGACTGTTAGGAGCACATTGGAGATACCCCTCATTTTCAATCATTGGAGTTATAAAAATTGAGAAAAAGTCAAACATATCCATAGGAGTTGGAGAAGAAGGGACAGAAACCTGAAAGTTAGATCCCCTATTCTGAGCCACGAATTGACCATTCTTGTTTTCGGCTCGACTTACCTGTTTTTTGTTTTTTATTTGTATTTCATTTTCAGAGCTGTGGAAGACAAAAAAATCGTAGCCATCTTTTTCTGGTCAAAGTCTGTGAAATCTGCTGTTGATCCAGCATGTATGTAGCTGCATAGCCTATATCATCCAAATTAAATAATTCTTGTTCTCTACTGGATCTGCCACTTTTTGGTGAAAACACACATCAACGTCAAAAAAGCGTAGTAATTTTTTCTGCTTGAAGACTTGGAAATCTGCAAACTATCATTTGATGATATGAATTTTTTTCCTTCTTAAGCTTTTCTGCCATTGTTTAAGCTGATGAATAACAAGACTGATTATCCATTAGTATTGTTGAGAGTTGAACAAATTGAGTCCTTTGCTTCATGTTTTTCTTATTTTTCCATTTTCTTTTTAAAAGGAAATTTCCAGTTTGTGAAATGTAATATTATGTGCTGTAAAATGTTACTAATAAAGATGAACAGACCAAGAAAAAATTAAATTCAACTTACCCCTGCTGCATGCTACATTGTATGTGGTTGAGCGTGAAAATGTTCAATCTTATTGTCCTCAAAATGAGGCTGAACAGGTCAGCTGGGCATCCTTAGCAACAAGACCATATCAACGACATGTGACACCTCTGGATGGTCCTATATTCATGAAAACCAATCTTTTTTTTTTCTTTTTAAAGAGTGATGAGGGAGGAAGTTGCTCGCCGACTCAGCCAATCATCAGTTGTGTAATCAAAGAGTAAAATCCATGCATAATTATAATTCTTGAATGACAAAATAAATGTATAGGTTATCTTATATTTTATTAGACTGGAATCCAACAATGCCTTTTCTTTGAAGCATTTTGATGAATAATCCTTATCAACATTTGTCCTTCAATTCGAAGTAACATTGTAGGTTATCTTATAATTGACAAGACTTTGAATCCAACAATGTCATTTTTCTTTGAAAGCATTTATTGATTAATAATCCTCATCACTTGTACTTGAATCAAGATGAAATATTTTTTCTTTGAAGCATTTTTTGATGAATAATCCTCATCACTTGTCCTTGAATTCATGTGAAGAACGTCACCCAGAAGCATTGACCCGAGAGTTGATCATTTTTCTAGGTTGAAATTCTCAAACACTTTCCTGTATTCGATGACTTGCTAAACCCGGGCGCCTAATTTTCCGTGGTGCCTGTTTTTTTTTTCTCTATTGTGCTAAAATACTAGAATGGTCAATAGTTGCACAAAAGACAGCAACTGCTCTGGCCATTTTGGAGTCTTGTCTGCAGGAATGCCGAAATAGAATGTGCTTCAACTACCAGAAGATTAAAATATACTTGACTGTTAGGAGCAAATTGGAGATACCCCTCATTTTCAATCATTGGAGTTATAAAAATTGAGAAAAAGTCAAACATATCCATAGGAGTTGGAGAAGAAGGGACAGAAACCTGAAAGTTAGATCCCCTAGTCTGAGCCAGGAATTGACCATTCTTGTTTTCGGCTTGACTTACCTGTTTTTTGTTTTTTATTTGTATTTTATTTTCAGAGCTGTGGAAGACAAAAAAATCGTAGCCATCTTTTTCTGGTCAAAGTCTGTGAAATCTGCTGTTGATCCAGCATGTATGTAGCTGCATAGCCTATATCATCCAAATTAAATAATTCTTGTTCTCTACTGGATCTGCCACTTTTTGGTGAAACACACATCAACGTAAAAAAAGCGTAGTAATTTTTTCTCCTCGGAGACTTGGAAAGCTGCAAACTATCATTTGATGATATGAATTATTTTCCTTCTTAAGCTTTTCTGCCATTGTACGGAGGTGTTGTTTAAGCTGATGAATAACAAGACTGATTATCCATTTGTATTGTTGAGAGTTGAACAAACTGAGTCCTTTGCTTCATGTTTTTCTTCTTTTTCCATTTTCTTTTTAAAAGGAAATTTTCAGTTTGTGAAATGTAATATTATGTGCTGTAAAATGTTACTAATAAAGATGAAAAGACCAAGAAAAAATTAAATTCAACTTATCCCTGCTGCATGCTACATTGTATGTGGTTGAGCGTGAAAATGTTCAATCTTATTGTCCTCAAAATGAGGCTGAACAGGTCAGCTGGGCATCCTTAGCAACAAGACCATAGCAACGACATGTGACACCTCTGGATGGTCCTATATTCAAGAATCGGCGGAGGCCTTTTTCTGGCACTTAGCAACCAATGCCATTTTGAACTTTGAAAGCCCAGTCAACAATTTTTCACAAGTCATACACTTTCAAGAAGCCCTACAGTAGACAAAACAGCTGAAAACAATTTAAAGCCGGCAGCGTAGGGTGACTCCTCGCTACTTTCAGGGAGAATTTCATTCTCCCTGGTTTTAAATAATCAAAAAAGTCATGGCTCTCCGGAGCTGCGCTATGTCCTAACGGACGGAAGGGCGTTACAGAAGAAGAAGAATATTCATGAAAACCAATCTTTTTTTTTTCTTTTTGAAGAGTGATGAGGGAGGAAGTTGCTTGCCGACTCAGCCAATCATCAGTTGTGTAATCAAAGATTAAAATCCATCCATAATTATAATTCTTGAATGACAAAATAAATGTATAGGTTATCTTATATTTTATTAGACTGGAATCCAACAATGCCTTTTCTTTGAAGCATTTTGATGAATAATCCATATCAACATTTGTCCTTCAATTTGAAGTAACATTGTAGGTTATCTTATAATTGACAAGACTTTGAATCCAACCATGTCATTTTTCTTTGAAAGCATTTATTGATTAATAATCCTCATCACTTGTACTTGAATCAAGATGAAATATTTTTTCTTTGAAGCATTTTTTGATGAATAATCCTCATCACTTGTCTTTGTGTAACCTTAAGCTGCAAGAGAAGGCTAAGGTAGCAACCCAGAAACCAGCCAACAAGACTTCATCGTCAGTGCAAATATTGGGAAGTGCAGGAACCCCGATGGCAGCACCTAGAGAGGCTCAACCCCCCCCTCAACCACAAAGTACCTCGTCCGGATCTAAGAAGATCACCAAATTTCGTGGGCCAAACAGCCCCTTCAGCAACTTCTATATGACCCCAATCAACGCGTGGGGATTGCAATTCAGAAGCACTGAGCATGGCTATGCATATTACAAGGCTCAACAAATGGGCGAACCTGAAAAAGCAGAGAGAATCCTGAATGCTCCAAATGGCAGCACAGCGAAGAATATAGGAGACACCGTCACCACCAACCTGAAGTGGCAACAGGACAAGAAGAGCGTAATGTACCATCTTCTATTGCAGAAAGCGAAACAATGCAGGAAATTCAACCTTGAACTTAAGGCCACCCAGGATAACATACTCATAGAAGACACTAATCATGAGTATTGGGGTCGCGGCAAGGCAGGAGAGGGTGAAAATGTACTTGGACGACTTCTGATGACAATCCGCAAGGACTTACCTGCTGCCCCAGAACAACATGACGTGCAGCACAGTGTGTATGCGAATGTGACTCAAAAAAATGAACTCCCGCAAACGCTACGTTATCATAGCCACCGTCAAAGATTCACCCCCAGGCCTAAAGTCACCCCCAACAAATGGACTAACGGACGCAACCGACCATCGAACTTCCAGGAACAACAGAATTGCTTTAACTGTGGTGAAAGATCCCATACAGTCACGACGTGTCGACACCCCTACCCTCTACAATGCTACAGTTGCTCGGGTGAAGGCCATAAGCAGAAATTCTGCCCATGGCAAAATAATGCATATTAGGAGACTGGCCAAGATACTGTGGCCGGCCAAAGTGTATGCTTAGATGGAATTTTAAAATGTAGTTGGGACAATTTTAATGCTGTAAGCAATTTTATAACCGATGGGCAAATAAGGTCACATGGTGCTTTTACAAACTTGTATGATGTTTTTAATGTTAATCATGTGAACAATGGGATTACTATTGAACCAATGTCTGATGTTAGTGATAATTTTCCGGTACGCAATGTTTTACCATGTTATTGTGATTACGACTGTGATACTTTGTTATTAGCAGAGACTGATAATGCTGCTGTTGAAACTGCATGTTACGACTGTGATAAGATTGTTATGAATGATGGCCTAACCACTAGCAATTACTGTGATACAGTAGAGCATGTAGTAAATCATGATGTCATGAATGTTGCTGATAATACTGAAAATCATAATGTAAATAGGAATGTGATCGTTAATAGCACGAACAGTGTGGTAGGCAATGAGAGTGACGTTCAGAGTATGAATCAAGACATATGCAATGATTGTTTTTTAGACAATGATACGGACAGAGATGTGACTGTAACGACAGAAGATGTTGACAATACGATCGACGACAATACCACGACTGATAGTTTCAAGGAGCTAAGAAAGTACAAACTTGATCATGCCAAAAACATGATCATCAGCTATCTAAACATTAACGGTTTGTTAGGTAAATTTAGTGAATTTTCTGAAATCCTAACGGATGAACTGGCTGATATAATTACTGTAGCTGAAACTAAATTGGATGATACTGTACGAGATAGTATTATCTCATCCAAAAACTATAAAGTATATAGACGGGACGGGACTAGAACTGCACACGGACTAGCAACGTATGTCAGATCTGACTTGACTCACTGTAGACGACAGGATTTGGAGGAAAAGGTTATTTGTCAAAGTCAGTATATAATTATAGAAGTGTGGCTTAAGAAGCAACGCTGGTTCATTGTGTCTATATACAAACCGCCCCCTATTTGTGAACAGATATTTACAGATGGGCTAGCTAAAATCAGTGAACAATTACTGTGTGACAGCAGTGATGTTATACTGATTGGAGATATGAATATCGACATGAAAATTACCAATAATAGGCTAACAAACTTCTGTGATGTCTATGGTTTTAAGAACGTAGTGAACGAACCAACTTGTTATAAGTCGTTAACTAATGAATCCCTCATCGATGTTATTTTGGTGTCTAAGCCAAAACATTTCAATGAATCGCTGGTGTATGACACTGGCCTAAGTGACTTCCATAAAATGGTAAGCATAAGCACTAGATTACATGTCCCCAGAAGAGAACCTCGCAAAATCGTATACCGAAGTTATAAAAATTTTGACGAATCCACATATAGAGTTGATGTAGGGAATATACCCTTCTGTGTCGCACATGTGTTTGATGACATTGACGACATTACCTGGAGTTATGAATGGCTCTTACATGATGTAATAAATGCTCATGCTCCTTTAAAAAAGAAAAGTATTAAGAAAGATTCACTGCCCTATATGAACTCAGCATGGAGAAAAATTATTCTACGCAGAAACCAACTTAGAAACAAATTCTGGAAACATAGAACCCAAGATAACTGGGAGAATTACAGAAAAATTAGAAACTTAGCAAATAAACTAAGGAAGGAATCTGAAATATACTACTTCAAGGAAAGAAGTATAAGCTGTGATCCAAAAGATTTTTGGAAATGCTTCAAACCATACTTAAGTGCCAAAGGTCAGACAAATTCTAATGCTATTATCCTGAAAGAAGATGACCAGGTTATAACTAAACCTGCTGAGGTGTGCAATATACTCAGAGATTATTATGAAAAGATTGTTGACGATATAGGTGAACCAGATGAAATTGATGAGACTTTAGATGATGAAAGTGTACGCGCTGCTATAACACGACACTCAGATCATTCAAGCATTGTAAAAATAAGAACAATTTTTCCTAACCCTGATAAATTTGAATTTCAAAGAGTCACATCAGACCAGGTGCATAAAGGACTGAAGAAAATAAATGTTAAAAAGGCAACCGGGTATGATAACATCTCCCCATACTTTTTAAAGGTTGCAGCTAATGAGCTCTCGGCCCCAATCACAAGAATTATAAATGAATGCTTAACCTTAGGAAAATATCCGAATGTATTCAAGAAAAATGAAATTGTCCCAGTATTTAAGTCTAAGGATAGTTTTAATAAAGCCAATTATAGGCCGGTTAGCTGCACAGCGGCATTGTCGAAAGTCATCGAGAAGCATATTGTATCACAAGTAGACATGCACTTCTCCAACTACTTTAATGATAAACTAAGTGCCTACAGGAAAGGTACAGGCTGCGAGCATGTCATAATAAGTGTGATAGAGGATTGGAAAAATGCTCTTGATGAGAATAAAATAGTTGGGTCACTGTTGATGGACCTCAGCAAGGCCTTTGACTGCCTCCCACACGGACTGCTTATAGCTAAGTTACAGGCATACGGGTTTTCTGCGAATGCTTGCCGATTAATGGCATCGTACCTATCATGCAGGAAACAAAGAGTGAAATACTTTGGGGAAAAAAGTGAATGGTCGACTGTTAAAAAGGGTATCCCACAGGGAAGTGTTTTGGGACCTGTCATGTACAACATATTTGTAAATGACCTGATGTTCTGTGTCGATGAAAACTTATATAATTACGCTGACGACAATACCGTGGCGGTAATAGGGGATGACCTTGACGATGTATTAAACAGACTGAAGAATACAGCGATGACTTGCATTGACTGGTTTTCGAATAACATGATGAGAGCTAATCCGGAGAAATTCCAGTTAATTATACTGGATCGGAATGGCCATCTTCATAATCAGGCCTCGGTCGATGTAAATGGTACTGTGATTTATCCTGTTACCTTTGTGAAATTATTAGGAATGCACATAGATGTGAAACTAGAGTTCACAGATCATGTTAATATATTATGTAAGAAAGCTAGCAGAAATCTAAAGATACTTCTGAGGCTTTCTAAGAGAGTTGGAAATGTTAAAGATAGACACTGTTTAATGGAAAGTTTTCTTATGTCAAGTTTCAATTATTGTCAAATAGTGTGGCATTTCTGTTGTAGATTACTTTCAAACAAAATGGAAAAATTGTACGAAAGAGGTATTAGATTTGCCGAGAAGGACTATGAGACAACTTATGAAAATTTATTATATAAAACAGGAAAAAGTACCTTTATGTTAAATAGACTAAAGAATATTGCATTGTTTGTTTACAACTGTACCCAGAAGAAAGTTCCAAATTATCTGAGTGAGATGTATAAGATCAAAGAACATAGATACGCAATGAGAGATGATTGTATAGTGGATGTAAGCAGGTTTAAGACAATTAGATATGGCAAGCTGTCTCTGAAATATACCGGTTCCAAGATGTGGAATTCTCTCCCTTCAGAAATTAAATGTTACTCAACAAGTGAATCATTTAAGAATGAACTGAGTAAAACATGGAAATGCAGGGAAAGTCCCTGTCAACTTTGTATTGGAAGTGTATACCACTAGGTTTCACCTAATTCAGACATTGCTCTGTTTCCACATTGTTATAGTTTTGTTTTTGTTTTTAGATTGTTGTAGATTATTTTAACTCGAGTACCAGCTGTTCAGCTGATGTTGTATTGTTAATTCACATTCGAGGATAAATAAAAATTATTTATTTATTTATTTATTTATTTATTTATTGAATTCATGTGAAGAACGTCACCCAGAAGCATTGACCCGAAAGTTGATCATTTTTCTAGGTTGAAATTCTCAAACACTTTCCTGTATTCGATGACCTGCTAAACCAGGGCGCCAAATTTTCCATGGTGCCCGTTTTCTTTTTTCTATTGTGCTAAAATACTAGAATGGTCAATAGTTGCACAAAAGACAGCAACTGCTCTGGCCATTTCGGAGTCTTGTCTGCAGGAATGCCGAAATAGAATGTGCTTCAACTACCAGAAGATTAAAATATACATGACTGTTAGGAGCAAATTGGAGATACCCCTCATTTTCAATCATTGGAGTTATAAAAATTGAGAAAAAGTCAAACATATCCATAGGAGTTGGAGAAGAAGGGACAGAAACCTGAAAGTTAGATCCCCTAGTCTGAGCCAGGAATTGACCATTCTTGTTTTCGGCTCGACTCACCTGTTTTTTTGTTTTTTTTTCGTATTTTATTTTCAGAGCTGTGGAAGACAAAAAAATCGTAGCCATCTTTTTCTGGTCAAAGTCTGTGAAATCTGCTGTTGATCCAGCATGTATGTAGCTGCATAGCCTATATCATCCAAATTAAATAATTCTTGTTCTCTACTGGATCTGCCACTTTTTGGTGAAAACACACATCAACGTCAAAAAAGCGTAGTTATTTTTTCTGCTTGGAGACTTGGAAAGCTGCAAACTATCATTTGATGATATGAATTTTTTCCTTCTTAAGCTTTTCTGCCATTGTACGGAGGTGTTGTTTAAGCTGATGAATAACAAGACTGATTATCCATTAGTATTGTTGAGAGTTGAACAAATTGAGTCCTTTGCTTCATGTTTTTCTTCTTTTTCCATTTTCTTTTTAAAAGGAAATTTCCAGTTTGTGAAATGTAATATTATGTGCTGTAAAATGTTACTAATAAAGATGAACAGACCAAGAAAAAATTAAATTCAACTTACCCCTGCTGCACGCTACATTGTATGTGGTTGAGCGTGAAAATGTTCAATCTTATTGTCCTCAAAATGAGGCTGAACAGGTCAGCTGGGCATCCTTAGCAACAAGACCATAGCAACGACATGTGACACCTCTGGATGGTCCTATATTCATGAAAACCAATCTTTTATTTTTCTTTTTAAAAAGTGATGAGGGAGGAAGTTGCTTGCCGACTCAGCCAATCATCAGTTGTGTAATCAAAGAGTAAAATCCATGCATAATTATAATCTTGAATGACAAAATAAATGTATAGGTTATCTTATATTTTATTAGACTGGAATGTAACAATGCCTTTTCTTTGAAGCATTTTGATGAATAATCCTTATCATCATTTGTCCTTCAATTGAAAGTATCGTTGTATGTTATCTTATAATTGACAAGACTTTGAATCCAACAATGTCATTTTTCTTTGAAGCATTTTTTGATTAATAATCCGCATCACTTGTGCTTGAATCAAGATGAAATATTTTTTCTTTGAAGCATTTTTTGATGAATAATCCTCATCACTTGTCCATGAATTCATGTGAAGAACGTCACCCAGAAGCATTGAACCGAAAGTTGATCATTTTTCTCGGTTAAAATTCTCAAACACTTTCCTGTATTCGATGACTTGCTAAACCAGGGCGCCAAATTTTCCATGGTGCCTGTTTTCCTTTTTCTATTGTGCTAAAATACTAGAATGGTCAATAGTTGCACAAAAGACAGCAACTGCTCTGGCCATTTCGGAGTCTTGTCTGCAGGAATGCCGAAATAGAATGTGCTTCAACTACCAGAAGATTAAAATATACTTGACTGTTAGGAGCACATTGGAGATACCCCTCATTTTCAATCATTGGAGTTATAAAAATTGAGAAAAAGTCAAACATATCCATAGGAGTTGGAGAAGAAGGGACAGAAACCTGAAAGTTAGATCCCCTAGTCTGAGCCAGGAATTGACCATTCTTGTTTTCGGCTCGACTTACCTGTTTTTTGTTTTTTTTTTCGTATTTTATTTTCAGAGCTGTGGGAGGCAAAAAAATCAAAGCCATCTTTTTCTGGTCAAAGTCTGTGAAATCTGCTTTTGATCCAGCATGTATGTAGCTGCATACCCTATATCATCCAAATTAAATAATTCTCTACTGGATCTGCCACTTTTTGGTGAAATACACATCAACGTAAAAAAAGTGTAGTAATTTTTTCTCCTCGGAGACTTGGAAAGCTGCAAACTATAATTTGATGATATGAATTTTTTCCTTCTTAAGATTTTCTGCCATTGTACGGAGGTGTTGTTTAAGCTGATGAATAACAAGACTGATTATCCATTAGTATTGTTGAGAGTTGAACAAATTGAGTCCTTTGCTTCATGTTTTTCTTCTTTTTCCATTTTCTTTTTAAAAGGAAATTTCCAGTTTGTGAAATGTAATATTATGTGCTGTAAAATGTTACTAATGAAGATGAAAAGGCCAAGAAAAAATTAAATTCAACTTACCCCTGCTGCACGCTACATTGTATGTGGTTGAGCGTGAAAATGTTCAATCTTATTGTCCTCAAAATGAGGCTGAACAGGTCAGCTGGGCATCCTTAGCAACAAGACCATAGCAACGACATGTGACACCTCTGGATGGTCCTATATTCAAGAATCGGCGGAGGCCTTTTTCTGGCACTTAGCAACCAATGCCATTTTGAACTTTGAAAGCCAAGTCAACAATTTTTCACAAGTCATACACTTTCAAGAAGCCCTACAGTAGACAAAACAGCTGAAAACAATTTAAAGCCGGCAGCGTAGGGTGACTCCTCGTTAATTTCAGGGAGAATTTCATTCTCCCTGGTTTTAAATAATCAAAAAAGTCATGGCTCTCCGGAGCTGCGCTATGTCCTAACGGACGGAAGGGCATTACAGAAGAAGAAGAATATTCATGAAAACCAATCGTTTTTTTTTCTTTTTGAAGAGTGATGAGGGAGGAAGTTGCTTGCCGACTCAGCCAATCATCAGTTGTGTAATCAAAGATTAAAATCCATCCATAATTATAATTCTTGAATGACAAAATAATTGTATAGGTTATCTTATATTTTATTAGACTGGAATCTAACAATGCCTTTTCTTTGAAGCATTTTGATGAATAATCCTTATCATCATTTGTCCTTCAATTGAAAGTATCGTTGTATGTTATCTTATAATTGACAAGACTTTGAATCCAACAATGTCATTTTTCTTTGAAGCATTTTTTGATTAATAATCCTCATCACTTGTACTTGAATCAACTCCAGTGAGTTAATGTAAAAATTTAGGGTAAATTATCATAAATCTGAATTACTCAATTTTCTGTGAACTTTAAAGGCACAAAATAATAATTTCCTTTAAATATGCATGAAAAATATTTTTTTTTTTGTCTCAGGCTGGAAATATTTGTGCTTTCATGCAATTTCAGTCAATTATAGGCCTATAAATAGCCTATAAATAGCCATATTTGGCACCCATCCCTGGAGCCACGCTATGGCAACAGCTATAACAAAACTAATTTTTAATATTGTTTTCTGAGGCCTTCAAAAACAATTATCTGCAGGGACAATTTTGAGATAGCCCTTTTTTTGGCTAAAAACAGGCAAAATGTGGTTTTCCCGCCAAAAACGAGGCTGAAATTTTGGCGTGAAAACCAGTTTTTGGCTATTTTTAGTCCAATAAGGGGCTATCTCAAAATTGTCCCTCCACAAAATTGATTTTTTAGGCCTTAGAAAGCAATATTAAAATTTAGTTTTGTTATAGCTGTTGCCATAGGGTGGCGCCAGGTGTAGGTGCCAAATATGGCTATTTATAGCCTATTTATAGGCCTATAATGCCCTTAAATGGCATTAAAACAAAAATATTTCCAGCATGAGACAAAAAATATTAATTTTCATGAACATTTTTGAGGAATAATCGTTCTGTGGCTTAAATCATCACAGGGAATTAAATAATTTGGAATTTTGGCAATATTTGCCTTAATTTTTACATTAAGTCACCGGAGAAGATGAAATATTTTATCTTTGAAGCATTTTTTGATGAATAATCCTCATCACTTGTCCTTGAATTCATGTGAAGAACGTCACCCAGAAGCATTGACCCGAAAGTTGATCATTTTTCTAGGTTGAAATTCTCAAACACTTTCCTTTATTCGATGACTTGCTAAACCAGGGCGCCAAATTTTCCATGGTGCCCGTTTTCCTTTTTCTATTGTGCTAAAATACTAGAATGGTCAATAGTTGCACAAAAGACAGCAACTGCTCTGGCCATTTCGGAGTCTTGTCTGCAGGAATGCCAAAATAGAATGTGCTTCAACTACCAGAAGATTAAAATATACTTGACTGTTAGGAGCACATTGGAGATACCCCTCATTTTCAATCATTGGAGTTATAAAAATTGAGAAAAAAAGTCAAACATATCCATAGGAGTTGGAGAAGAAGGGACAGAAACCTGAAAGTTAGATCCCCTAGTCTGAGCCAGGAATTGACCATTCTCGTTTTCGGCTCGACTTATCTGTTTTGTTTTTTTTCGTATTTTATTTTCAGAGCTGTGGAAGGCAAAAAATCTTAGCCATCTTTTTCTGGTCAAAGTCTGTGAAATCTGCTTTTGATCCAGCATGTATGTAGTTTCATAGCCTATATCATCCAAATTAAATAATTCTTGTTCTCTACTGGATCTGCCACTTTTTGGTGAAACACACATCAACGTAAAAAAAGCGTAGTTATTTTTTCTGCTTGGAGACTTGGAAAGCTGCAAACTATAATTTGATGATATGAATTTTTTCCTTCTTAAGCTTTTCTGCCATTGTACGGAGGTGTTGTTTAAGCTGATGAATAACAAGACTGATTATCCATTAGTATTGTTGAGAGTTGAACAAATTGAGTCCTTTGCTTCATGTTTTTCTTCTTTTTCCATTTTCTTTTTAAAAGGAAATTTCCAGTTTGTGAAATGTAATATAATGTGCTGTAAAATGTTACTAATAAAGATGAAAAGGCCAAGAAAAATTTAAAAATGCTACATTGTATGTGGTTGAGCGTGAAAATGTTCAATCTTATTGTCCTCAAAATGAGGCTGAACAGGTCAGCTGGGCATCCTTAGCAACAAGACCATAGCAACGACATGTGACACCTCTGGATGGTCCTATATTCATGAAAACCAATCTTTTATTTTTCTTTTTAAAGAGTGATGAGGAAGGAAGTTGCTTGCCGACTCAGCCAATCATCAGTTGTGTAATCAAAGAGTAAAATCCATGCATAATTATAATTCTTGAATGACAAAATAAATGTATAGGTTATCTTATATTTTATTAGACTGGAATCCAACAATGCCTTTTCTTTGAAGCATTTTGATGGGAAAAAGTTCACTATAGCGGGCCGTGAAAATGACCATATTTGGCAAGTGAAACACAATCGTTTTTTAGTGGTAAACGTGGGGGCTCCCACCCCCACACCCCCGCCAACTGGTTTCCATGGCATTATTTCAACAAACTGTAACAAAAATGTGGCTAAAACTTACATTTTTAATGAATTTTGTACTTCGTTGCGTCACCAAAATAAGATCGTCGTCATGTGTTGATGGCGTCATGTAAACATTTCTTGCATGGATACAATGACATGACGTCACGAATCTATTGTTTTCCAAATATGGTCAATTTCACGGCCCGCTAAAGTGAAATATACCCATTTGATGAATAATCCTTATCATCATTTGTCCTTCAATTGAAAGTATCATTGTATGTTATCTTATAATTGACAAGACTTTGAATCCAACAATGTCATTTTTCTTTGAAGCATTTTTTGATTAATAATCCGCATCACTTGTACTTGAATCAAGATGAAATATTTTTTCTTTGAAGCATTTTTTGATGAATAATCCTCATCACTTGTCCTTGAATTCATGTGAAGAACGTCACCCAGAAACATTGACCCGAAAGTTGATCATTTTTCCAGGTTGAAATTCTCAAATATTCGATGACTTGCTAAACCAGTGCGCCAAATTTTCCATGGTGCCCGTTTTCTATTGTGCTAAAATACTAGAATGGTCAATAGTTGCACAAAAGACAGCAACTGCTCTGGCCATTTCGGAGTCTTGTCTGCAGGAATGCCGAAATAGAATGAGCTTCAACTACCAGAAGATTAAGATATACTTGACTGTTAGGAGCACATTGGAGATACCCCTCATTTTCAATCATTGGAGTTATAAAAATTGAGAAAAAAAGTCAAACATATCCATAGGAGTTGGAGAAGAAGGGACAGAAACCTGAAAGTTAGATCCCCTAGTCTGAGCCAGGAATTGACCATTCTTGTTTTCGTCTGGACTTACCTGTTTTTGCTTTTTTTTTCGTATTTTATTTTCAGAGCTACGGAAGGCAAAAAAATCGTAGCCATCCTTTTCTGGTCAAAGTCTGTGAAATCTGCTGTTGATCCAGCATGTATGTAGCTGCATAGCCTATATCATCCAAATTAAATAATTCTTGTTCTCTACTGGATCTGCCAACTTTTTGGTGAAAACACACATAAGTGTCAAAATAACGTGCAAGCACTTTAAGCAGCGCAGGCCTGAATAATCTGTCACTGATGAGTTTGTTTTCTTCCTCTCAAAGAAAATTGTTTTTATAGGATCTGGATACGGAGGTTGAGAAACCTGCTACCAGTAACCCAATGAACTGAACTGAACTGAAAAGGCCAAGAAAAAATTAAATTTAACTTACTCCTGCTGCAAGCTACATGGTATGTCGTTGGGCGTGAAAATGTTCAATCTTGTTGTCCTCAAAATGAGGCACGCTGTGGAATAATGATGGAACTACAGACAGACATGTGCTTGCAAGATGGAAATCCTTTATTTCCGTAATCAACGCTAGAGGTCGCCAGCAGTACAATACATAAACAGACAGAGGGCAGCACGAGCCAGTGCAGTTTATCACATCTTCATTACATCTCCCTTTTTAACAAGTTCTAACTACGAATACACAACTTCATCAAAACAGCAACTGTTATAAACTACAACTGCTAAGTTAACTCACATCAGACAAAACCTTCACCAAATTACAGTTAACTTTATATACCAACTTATACCTAAATATCATCTCTAGACATTACAGAACCATGTATATTAACTTTTATCAAGATGGCATTAAAACTATCATCAAATTGTTCAACGGCATGCACAGATTTCTTCTTGAAGTTTCGTGGGGCGTTGCGATTGAACTTGAACTGCTTGTTGCTTGATTTCGACTGCGACTGCGACTTACTGTTGTTCGTAAATTGCAATTTTCGACAAACTGACTTGAAATGTCCGGGACTCTTGCAATAGTTACAAATTTGCCCTCTCGCTGGGCAGCGACCTTGATCGTGGGACGTTCCACAATTTTCACAAGAATCTTCAGGTGGGGGGTCTTATGAGTGAGACTTCTGGAAATTCGGTTGTCTCGGCTTTGACCATTGCGACGACGACTTGTTCGGATTACGTGACTTCGAATATTGGTAATTCCTCGAGGGATTTTTCAGAGCTGCGATGTTTTGGGTGTTCTCAGACGATGAGCTGGAAGCACCGTACTGTTTAGCTTGGTCTTTGGAAATTTCAGTAGCTCTACAGATTTTCACAGCAGATTCCAAAGTTAATTTCTTTGGCCCATCACAATCTTCATTCAACAATCTGAGCCTGAGCTTTTGGTCTTTGATACCACGAATCAACTGAGTCAAAATTAGTCCATCTGTTAAATCTCCAAAATCACATGATGAAGCTAAGTTCCTGAGCTCTGATACGTAACTGTCTATAGAATTGGAACTGTCTTGAAGTTGCTCAAAAAACACATGTCTCTCAAACACCACATTTGCTTTTGGATCACAATACTCCTCAAATTTTTTTAACAATACATTGTAACTTGCTTTGTCTTCCCCAGCAGCATACACAAAACCTTCCACAGTCTTTTGCCAGTCTTCTAGTCCGACACACGACATAAACAAACTTGTCTTGATAGAGTCTGATTTCGTGTCATATTCACATGCAATCATGAAATGGTGCATGGCAGTCTTGAAATTTCTCCAGTTCTTGCTCAAATTTCCGGATTTCGACAGGGGTCCTGGCTGTTGTAATTGCAGAGCCATGATCTCGAATATTCTGCAAACGTTTTGCACTGTAGTCCACCTCAAAATTCGTTTTGGTTCATTATAAATCCCAGTCTGACATCATGGAATAATGATGGAACTACAGACAGACATGTGCTTGCAAGATGGAAATCCTTTATTTTCGTAATCAACGCTAGAGGTCGCCAGCAGTACAATACATAAACAGACAGAGGGCAGCACGAGCCAGTGCAGTTTATCACATCTTCATTACACCCTGGATGGTCCTATATTCATGAAAACCAATCTTTTTTCTTTCTTTTTGAAGAGTGATGAGTGAGAAAGTTTCTTGCCGACTCAGCCAATCATCAGTTGTATATTCAAAGACTAAAATCCATCCATAATTACAATTCTTGAAATGCCAAAATAAATGTGTAGGTTATCTTATACTTTATTAGACTTTGAATCCAACAATGCCTTTTCTTTGAAGTATTTTGATGAATAATCCTTATCATCATTTGTCCTTCAATTCAAAGTAAAATTGTAGGTTATTTTATAATTGACAAGACTTTGAATCCAACAATGTCCTTGAAGCATTTTTTGATGAATAATCCTCATCACTTGTCCTTGAATTCATGTGAAGAACGTCACCCAGAAACATTGACCCGAAAGTTGATCATTTTTCTTGGTTAAAATTCTCAAACACTTTCCTGTATTCGATGACTTGTTAAACCAGGGCGCCAAATTTTCCATGGTGCCCGTTTTCTTTATTTTATCGTGCTAAAATACAAGAATGGTCAATAGTTGCACAAAAGACAGCAACTGCTCTGGCCATTTCGGAGTCTTGTCTGCAGGAATGCCGAAATAGAATGTGCTTCAACTACCAGAAGATTAAAATATACTTGACTGTTAGGAGCACATTGGAGATACCCCTCATTTTCAATCATTGGAGTTATAAAAATTGAGAAAAAAAGTCAAACATATCCATAGGAGTTGGAAAAGAAGGGACAGAAACCTGAAAGTTAGATCCCCTATTCTGAGCCAGGAATTGACCATTCTTGTTTTCGGCTGGACTTACCTGTTTTTTTTGGATTTTTTTTCGTATTTTATTTTCAGAGCTGTGGAAGACAAAAAAATCGTAGCCATCTTTTTCTGGTCAAAGTCTGTGAAATCTGCTGTTGATCCAGCATGTATGTAGCTGCATAGCCTATATCATCCAAATTAAATAATTCTTGTTCTCTACTGGATCTGCCACTTTTTGGTGAAAACACACATCAACGTCAAAAAAGCGTAGTAATTTTTTCTGCTTGAAGACTTGGAAAGCTGCAAACTATCATTTGATGATATGAATTTTTTCCTTCTTAAGCTTTTCTGCCATTGTACGGAGGTGTTGTTTAAGCTGATGAATAACAAGACTGATTATCCATTAGTATTGTTGAGAGTTGAACAAATTGAGTCCTTTGCTTCATGTTTTTCTTCTTTTTCCATTTTCTTTTTAAAAGGAAATTTCCAGTTTGTGAAATGTAATATTATGTGCTGTAAAATGTTACTAATAAAGATGAAAAGGCTAAGAAAAAATTAAAAATGCTACATTGTATGTGGTTGAGCGTGAAAATGTTCAATCTTATTGTCCTCAAAATGAGGCTGAACAGGTCAGCTGGGCATCCTTAGCAACAAGACCATAGCAACGACATGTGACACCTCTGGATGGTCCTATATTCATGAAAACCAATCTTTTATTTTTCTTTTTAAAGAGTGATGAGGAAGGAAGTTGCTTGCCGACTCAGCCAATCATCAGTTGTGTAATCAAAGAGTAAAATCCATGCATAATTATAATTCTTGAATGACAAAATAAATGTATAGGTTATCTTATATTTTATTAGACTGGAATCCAACAATGCCTTTTCTTTGAAGCATTTTGATGGGAAAAAATTCACTATAGCGGGCCGTGAAAATGACCATATTTGGCAAGTGAAACACGATCGTTTTTTGGTGGTAAACGTGGGGGCTGCCGCCCCCACACCCCCGCCAACTGGTTTCCATGGCATTATTTCAACAAACTGTAACAAAAATGTGGCTAAAACCACATTTTTAATGAATTTTGTACTTCATTGCGTCACCAAAATAAGATCGTCGTCGTGTGTTGATGGCGTCATGTAAACATTTCTTGCATGGATACAATGACATGCAGTCACGAATCCATTGTTTTCCAAATTTATATGGTCAATTTCATGGCCGCTAAAGTGAAATATACCCTTTTGATGAATAATCCTTATCATCATTTGTCCTTCAATTGAAAGTATCATTGTATGTTATCTTATAATTGACAAGACTTTGAATCCAACAATGTCATTTTTCTTTAAAGCATTTTTTGATTAATAATCCTCATCACTTGTACTTGAATCAAGATGAAATATTTTTTCTTTGAAGCATTTTTTGATGAATAATCCTCATCACTTGTCCTTGAATTCATGTGAAGAACGTCACCCAGAAACATTGACCCGAAAGTTGATCATTTTTCCAGGTTGAAATTCTCAAATATTCGATGACTTGCTAAACCAGTGCGCCAAATTTTCCATGGTGCCCGTTTTCTATTGTGCTAAAATACTAGAATGGTCAATAGTTGCACAAAAGACAGCAACTGCTCTGGCCATTTTGGAGTCTTGTCTGCAGGAATGCCGAAATAGAATGTGCTTCAACTACCAGAAGATTAAGATATACTTGACTGTTAGGAGCACATTGGAGATACCCCTCATTTTCAATCATTGGAGTTATAAAAATTGAGAAAAAAAGTCAAACATATCCATAGGAGTTGGAGAAGAAGGGACAGAAACCTGAAAGTTAGATCCCCTAGTCTGAGCCAGGAATTGACCATTCTTGTTTTCGTCTGGACTTACCTGTTTTTGTTTTTTTTTCGTATTTTATTTTCAGAGCTGTGGAAGGCAAAAAAATCGTTGCCATCCTTTTCTGGTCAAAGTCTGTGAAATCTGCTTTTGATACAGCATGTATGTAGCTGCATAGCCTATAGCATCCAAATTAAATAATTCTTGTTCTCTACTGGATCTGCCAACTTTTTGGTGAAAACACACATAAGTGTAAAAATAACGTGCAAGCACTTTAAGCAGCGCAGGCCTGAATAATCTGTCACTGATGAGTTTGTTTTCTTCCTCTCAAAGAAAATTGTTTTTATAGGATCTGGATACGGAGGTTGAGAAACCTGCTACCAGTAACCCAATGAACTGAACTGAACTGAAAAGGCCAAGAAAAAATTAAATTCAACTTACTCCTGCTGCAAGCTACAGGGTATGTCGTTGAGCGTGAAAATGTTCAATCTTGTTGTCCTCAAAATGAGGCACCCTGGATGGTCCTATATTCATGAAAACCAATCTTTCTTTTTTCTTTTTGAAGAGTGATGAGTGAGAAAGTTTCTTGCCGACTCAGCCAATCATCAGTTGCATATTCAAAGACTAAAATCCATCCATAATTACAATTCTTGAAATGCCAAATAAATGTGTAGGTTATCTTATACTTTATTAGACTTTGAATCCAACAATGCCTTTTCTTTGAAGCATTTTGATGAATAATCCTTATCATCATTTGTCCTTCAATTCAAAGTAAAATTGTAGGTTATCTTATAATTGACAAGACTTTGAATCCAACAATGTCCATGAAGCATTTTTTGATGAATAATCCTCATCACTTGTCCTTGAATTCATGTGAAGAACGTCACCCAGAAATATTGACCCGAAAGTTGATCATTTTTCTTGGTTAAAATTCTCAAACACTTTCCTGTATTCGATGCCTTGCTAAACCAGGGCGCCAAATTTTCCATGGTGCCCGTTTTCTTAATTTTATCGTGCTAAAATACAAGAATGGTCAATAGTTGCGCAAAAGACAGCAGCTGCTCTGGCCATTTCGGAGTCTTGTCTGCAGGAATGCCGAAATAGAATGTGCTTCAACTACCAGAAGATTAAAATATACTTGACTGTTAGGAGCACATTGGAGATACCCCTCATTTTCAATCATTTGAGTTATAAAAATTGAGAAAAAGTCAAACATATCCATAGGAGTTGGAGAAGAAGGGACAGAAACCTGAAAGTTAGATCCCCTATTCTGAGCCAGGAATTGACCATTCTTGTTTTCGGCTGGACTTACCTGTTTGTTTGGTTTTTTTTGGTATTTTATTTTCAGAGCTGTGGAAGACAAAAAAATCGTAGCCATCTTTTTCTGGTCAAAGTCTGTGAAATCTGCTGTTGATCCAGCATGTATGTAGCTGCATAGCCTATATCATCCAAATTAAATAATTCTTGTTCTCTACTGGATCTGCCACTTTTTGGTGAAAACACACATCAACGTCAAAAAAGCGTAGTAATTTTTTCTACTTGGAGACTTGGAAATCTGCAAACTATCATTTGATGATATGAATTTTTTTCCTTCTTAAGCTTTTCTGCCATTGTTTAAGCTGATGAATAACAAGACTGATTATCCATTAGTATTGTTGAGAGTTGAACAAATTGAGTCCTTTGCTTCATGTTTTTCTTCTTTTTCCATTTTCTTTTTAAAAGGAAATTTCCAGTTTGTGAAATGTAATATTATGTGCTGTAAAATGTTACTAATAAAGATGAACAGACCAAGAAAAAATTAAATTCAACTTACCCCTGCTGCATGCTACATTGTATGTGGTTGAGCATGAAAATGTTCAATCTTATTGTCCTCAAAATGAGGCTGAACAGGTCAGCTGGGCATCCTTAGCAACAAGACCATATCAACGACATGTGACACCTCTGGATGGTCCTATATTCATGAAAACCAATCTTTTTTTTTTCTTTTTAAAGAGTGATGAGGGAGGAAGTTGCTCGCCGACTCAGCCAATCATCAGTTGTGTAATCAAAGATTAAAATCCATGCATAATTATAATTCTTGAATGACAAAATAAATGTATAGGTTATCTTATATTTTATTAGACTGGAATCCAACAATGCCTTTTCTTTGAAGCATTTTGATGAATAATCCATATCAACATTTGTCCTTCAATTCGAAGTAACATTGTAGGTTATCTTATAATTGACAAGACTTTGAATCCAACAATGTCATTTTTCTTTGAAAGCATTTATTGATTAATAATCCTCATCACTTGTACTTGAATCAAGATGAAATATTTTTTCTTTGAAGCATTTTTTGATGAATAATCCTCATCACTTGTCCTTGAATTCATGTGAAGAACGTCACCCAGAAGCATTGACCCGAAAGTTAATCATTTTTCTAGGTTGAAATTCTCAAACACTTTCCTGTATTCGATGACCTGCTAAACCAGGGCGCCAAATTTTCCATGGTGCCCGTTTTCTTTTTTATATTGTGCTAAAATACTAGAATGGTCAATAGTTGCACAAAAGACAGCAACTGCTCTGGCCATTTCGGAGTCTTGTCTGCAGGAATGCCAAAATAGAATGTGCTTCAACTACCAGAAGATTAAAATATACTTGACTGTTAGGAGCAAATTGGAGATACCCCTCATTTTCAATCATTGGAGTTATAAAAATTGAGAAAAAGTCAAACATATCCATAGGAGTTGGAGAAGAAGGGACAGAAACCTGAAAGTTAGATCCCCTAGTCTGAGCCAGGAATTGACCATTCTTGTTTTCGGCTGGACTTACCTGTTTTTTTGGTTTTTTTTCGTATTTTATTTTCAGAGCTGTGGAAGACAAAAAAATCGTAGCCATCTTTTTCTGGTCAAAGTCTGTGAAATCTGCTGTTGATCCAGCATGTATGTAGCTGCATAGCCTATATCATCCAAATTAAATAATTCTTGTTCTCTACTGGATCTGCCACTTTTTGGTGAAACACACATCAACGTAAAAAAAAAGCGTAGTCATTTTTTCTACTTGGAGACTTGGAAATCTGCAAACTATCATTTGATGATATGAATTATTTTCCTTCTTAAGCTTTTCTGCCATTGCTCGGAGGTGTTGTTTAAGCTGATGAATAACAAGACTGATTATCCATTTGTATTGTTGAGAGTTGAACAAACTGAGTCCTTTGCTTCATGTTTTTCTTCTTTTTCCATTTTCTTTTTAAAAGGAAATTTCCAGTTTGTAAAATTTAATATTATGTGCTGTAAAATGTTACTAATAAAGATGAACAGACCAAGAAAAAATTAAATTCAACTTACCCCTGCTGCACGCTACATTGTATGTGGTTGAGCGTGAAAATGTTCAATCTTATTGTCCTCAAAATGAGGCTGAACAGGTCAGCTGGGCATCCTTAGCAACAAGACCATAGCAACGACATGTGACACCTCTGGATGGTCCTATATTCATGAAAACCAATCTTTTATTTTTCTTTTTAAAGATTGATGAGGGAGGAAGTTGCTTGCCGACTCAGCCAATCATCAGTTGTGTAATCAAAGATTAAAATCCATGCATAATTATAATTCTTGAATGACAAAATAAATGTATAGGTTATCTTGTATTTTATTAGACTGGAATCCAACAATGCCTTTTCTTCGAAGCATTTTGATGAATAATCCATATCAACATTTGTCCTTCAATTTGAAGTAACATTGTAGGTTATCTTATAATTGACAAGACTTTGAATCCAACAATGTCATTTTTCTTTGAAGCATTTTTTGATTAATAATCCTCATCACTTGTACTTGAATCAAGATGAAATATTTTTTCTTTGAAGCATTTTTTGATGAATAATCCTCATCACTTGTCCTTGAATTCATGTGAAGAACGTCACCCAGAAGCATTGACCCGAAAGTTGATCATTTTTCTAGGTTGAAATTCTCAAACACTTTCCTGTATTCGATGACCTGCTAAACCAGGGCGCCAAATTTTCCGTGGTGCCTGTTTTCTTTTTTCTATTGTGCTAAAATACTAGAATGGTCAATAGTTGCACAAAAGACAGCAACTGCTCTGGCCATTTTGGAGTCTTGTCTGCAGGAATGCCGAAATAGAATGTGCTTCAACTACCAGAAGATTAAAATATACTTGACTGTTAGGAGCACATTGGAGATACCCCTCATTTTCAATCATTGGAGTTATAAAAATTGAGAAAAAGTCAAACATATCCATAGGAGTTGGAGAAGAAGGGACAGAAACCTGAAAGTTAGATCCCCTATTCTGAGCCAGGAATTGACCATTCTTGTTTTCGGCTGGACTTACCTGTTTGTTTGGTTTTTTTTGGTATTTTATTTTCAGAGCTGTGGAAGACAAAAAAATCGTAGCCATCTTTTTCTGGTCAAAGTCTGTGAAATCTGCTGTTGATCCAGCATGTATGTAGCTGCATAGCCTATATCATCCAAATTAAATAATTCTTGTTCTCTACTGGATCTGCCACTTTTTGGTGAAAACACACATCAACGTCAAAAAAGCGTAGTAATTTTTTCTGCTTGAAGACTTGGAAAGCTGCAAACTATCATTTGATGATATGAATTTTTTTCCTTCTTAAGCTTTTCTGCCATTGCTTAAGCTGATGAATAACAAGACTGATTATCCATTAGTATTGTTGAGAGTTGAACAAATTGAGTCCTTTACTTCATGTTTTTCTTCTTTTTCCATTTTCTTTTTAAAAGGAAATTTCCAGTTTGTGAAATTATAATATTGTAATGACTTAGCATGTAAACAACACAAAACGCATCTTTATACCTCCCTAGACATCTTAAATTGTTATTTGACAACATTTACCTGCAGTTTACTTCATGATTTCTCACATTTTATCAGTTCTGGCCATGTGCTTGTGTTTTCTTCTAATATTTATTTTTCGCGGCGAAATTAGGTCAACTCGCCCCTCGCAACATTAACAAACCGTTTATTTACGTAAATCTAACAGCTTTAAACTTGTCAAATTCATGATTGTACATCGTAATTTTATTATTTGAACATAGTTTCATCAATGTTTTGCATGATTTTAATGTATTTGTTGTACAATTGAACATTTTATGCAGAAGCCCCTTACAACATCGATGACTCGTCAGTTTCGTGAAAGAATTTTAGACGCGAAGGATGGCGGGTTTTTGGCGGGTTTTAACGTAGATATCGGCGGGTTGGCGGGTTGGCGGGTTTTTCAGGCTATAAAAGGGTGCTTGGCGGGTTCTGAAATGAGTCTGGTCTCAGAACCGGACACGGGAACACCTGAAAAACTAACTGAGCAAGAGTTACCTTAGCCAGAATAGTTGATGGTGAGCATTTAGGCCTAGCCTATTCCAGAAATGATGGCCAAAAAGCTGACACCCATTGAGATGTGAGCATAATGCTCTTTTTATGATTTGAGAAATGCTCTGACAGACCTTATGAAAGGATAGTCATGAAGGCAAAAACAAATCAATTTGAGTCATGTATTTTGGGTTCAGGCCAGCTCAGAAATGCCAAATGAAATTATTTATGGTTAATTGTAGCCTGGGTAAATTCAGGAGAAATTGGGAAAAATGATTTTAAATGGGAATTATTATGAAAATCCATCCAGCGTCGCAAATTCTTGATTTAAGAGTCAGAAAATGTCCAATGAAATGAATGAATAAATGTCCTAAATTGAATAAAAGTTCAAAACTTTAAAAACTTGTCTCCTTTAAAATTCTTGTTTAATTCCTAAGTTTATCGGACGTTTGAATAGTCAATGAAATCAAATTGACATCCATGAAGAAAGATGAGATGCGTTTCAAGAGGAAAAATTAATTCCTCATAATTCCTGTATGATAGCGACAAGCACGCTACCAACACTAAGTCGTTACATACAGAAATTTTTGGTGGCAGCGGTGGGATGCTGTAGAAAATTCACAAGCATCCAGAGATCAATCTGCGTCTCTCAATACTTCAAAATTAACTAGAGGAAGTTAAACGCACAGAAGTTTTGACCAAAAAAATTTATTAGAAATAAACTCAACACAAAGGAAGTGATTTGAGACAATTTATTGACATGAATGAAATTAAACAAAATTCATGATCACCATGAAATTGAAAATGGACGTACCAAACTGGAGTTGAATAGGATCGATGAAGGTCTGAAAAATTACGGCTAAGAGTTTCAGACTGACAAACAATATTAAATTGTCACAGTTTTATAAATTATAAGTTTTTCAAATTTTTTCAAATGGATACCGGAATTGGTTCAGAACTACATGCCAACGGGCCGTCCGTTCTGTCCGCTTATGATCGAGATATTGATGTATCTGAAGCTAGTGATGGAGAAGTAGCTGGTCCGCCTGGTCGCGGCGATCTCGACAAAGGCGACAAAAGTTCGGCCAGTACACAAAATATGAAATTTGGCGACAGTGGTTACTTTACTAGATCAAAGGGAAGAGTGACGCAAAATAATGGAGCAAACAACAAGTCAGTGCATGATTTTGAAAATACTGTTGTTGAGAATCAGAATAAAATCGTTGAAGAAATCAAAAATGGTTTCCAAGGAATTGCTAATTCAATACATGAAGCAATTGTACAAATGAATAGCGTTTCAGGACCAAGACGAAATATGATAAATTCGCAAAATGGTCGTTCTGGAAACGTTTCAGGTCCTGGAAGGACCACAGTTGATGAGTCGTCCGATGAATCTGACGACCAGAGCACACAAGCCGAGCAAAGTGAGCGGTCTCCCCCAAATGTAAATGCTAACGGTTGTTATCCTAGCAATTTCAAGGGCTGCAAATTGCCTCCATTTACTGGAAGAGAATCTTGGAAAGTGTGGTTTGGGCGATTTGAAGAGTGCGCCCAACGGAAGCGTTGGACAAATGAGGAAAAGCTGGATGAATTGCTTCCTAGGTTGCAAGGAGCAGCTGGAGAATTTGTTTACAACCAACTCGTACCTCGAATAAGGAGCAATTATGCCAAATTAACAAGAGAGTTGAATAGTCGGTTTCGAGTAATTGAACTCCCAAAAGCTTTCAGAAGCAAGTTGTCCAAAAGAGTTCAACGAAATGGAGAGTCAGTAGAAGACTATGCAGCTGAATTGAAAATGCTGTACGACAAAGCTTTCCCTGATCGTTCCAACAAAGTCCGAGAGGAGGACCTCCTGAGGTATTTCATGGATGGTTTGTGTAATGACGAAGCCCGTAAATTGGTGGAGTTCGTCAAGGAACCGTCTACCATAGACGCAGCTGTTATGGAAGTAGTTCTTTTCCTGGAAGGCCATCACAAGAATGGTGGTGATCGCAACATAATTGATAAAGCTGGGCGCCGTAATTCAATAAATTTGATCCATCCTGCTGATGATGATGACAATTACGACGTAGACGATGTCGAGCCTGAGTCAAGGGTTGCATGGATGTCTACGCAACCTGGAAATAAAGAGAAACATTTTGTCAATAAAACAATGAGAATACAAAATGGTAATGAGGAAAGTGCGAACAGTGATATGGTTACCCTAGAAACCATTAATGATGCACTGACAAAAGTGACTGAGAAAATGGCCACGTCAGAGCAGTTTTTGGAGCTGCAAAATGATGTGAATAATTTAGGAAGCAGGATGACTATTGTTGAAGAGGAAGTCAGCAGACGTTCCTACAAACCAAGAGGGAGTAAGCCTACAACAAGTCAACAGTTTTCTAACAATTTCCAGAGAAGGAATTCAAACAATGAATATTTTTGTTTTAACTGTAACCAGCCAGGGCATTTAGCAAATGAGTGTTCACGAGCACACTGGCTCACGGGTCAAATGCAAATGACTGTGCAGCCAAATGCGAATTTTCCGGGTCGGAGTTCTGTCGATAAAGGACCACAGTTGAGAAATGGTTCAAGTTGCAGTGTAATCCCCACAGGTCAAGTTAGTTCCCAGGTTCAGATGCCTGGCGGGACAAGAGAATCTGATGTTCAACAGATGTCAAACTTACAAGGGTCGACTCTGTAGGCCGAGAGAAGACCCCTAAAGATAACGGACAAGATAGAAACGAAGATGACAAGGACAGTTTCTTGAGTAAATTGCCATTTTATAATGAAGAAATTTCAGAATTTTACGAAGAGATAAATCGAGTTTCCCCTGATTGGAAAGGGGTATACATAAAAGGACAAGTTGAAGGAAATGAAATTTATTTTACTGTGGACACAGGAGCCTCAGTCACCGTACTCGCGGAAAGAGTGTGGAAACAGTTGCCGAAGCAAGTGCGGGAAAGAAGACCAGTTAAGAAGCAATTGATAGGAGCAAATGGGGCTCCATTAAAAGCACTAGGGAGAGTGCTATTGGAATTACAGCTTGGGCCAGTTAGTCTGCACACAGAAGTTGACGTGGCGGAAATACAGGATGATTGTCTGCTGGGAGCAGACATACTTTTGGAACAAAAGGAAGGGCCTTTTGATTTATTGTTCAGTGAAGGAACAATTAAGTGGAATAATGAGAGTATTCCCTGTATTAGTCCAATAATACAACCTGTCAGGAAGGTTGTTTTTGAAGCAGACGTAACAAACCCAGAGAATTCTGAGATTATTAATGATGTGGAACTGGCAAATGGTTTGACTGATTTGACAACCGAAGCATGTCCAAAATTTCAAGAAGTCAACAAACTGGCAGTGGTTGCCAGTACGACGAATCCAATAAATCCGGAGTCACTTATGGAGCGGATGATGCATCCATTTGATCCACCGGTATTTGAGGATAATAAAGAAGATGGAGAGATATCAAACAGATTGTTCAAAGTGAACAATGGCCTTTGGAATGTCATGGAGACATTATTTTGCCTGATCATAGTGATCAGATTAAGAATCAACAAGTTTTTCATGTTGTTTTCCTGGTTGTTTTCACAGATTGCTAATAAAGCATATGAAACAACACAGAGAATGACAATTAAACTAAATGATGGAGTACCAAAATTATTTGAGACTCCATTCTTGGATGACGGACGATTGAGACCCAAATTATTTTATCCAACGACCAATAATATTTGGCGAATGGTTCAATGCTTAATTGCAAGGATTTTTGGAATGAAGGATACATTCCTTAAATCAACAATCCTATTAAACAAAACGTGTATCTAAATGCAGAGGAATTTGATTATTCCATGATAGTCAGAAAAAGATGAACTGCAAAATACTGAATTGCATGCGGAAGATTACTGAATGGAAAGCGAAGTCTGAATTAAAAATACAACAGACTTCTGAATTTCCAAAAATTCAGTGTGGAATCTAAGCACACTGTACAGTGGTGAACGTGCTTACCTTGCTGACTAAAGGCAACAAACAAGACCTTGAACCGCTAGTGACACCAGGACGGGAAGCAGGAAGAGGAGTTATGTTTTGAATGAAGTTCTGTGACCATGGCCACATCACCTAAGACCATATGTTGAGGATGAAGATCGAGATGAAGATCAAGGTCAATCCTGTAGAAGATCAAGATCCAAGATGACTGATGTCCCTGAAGCTAATTGTACCAGTTGGACTCGGATGATCTGAAATTGGAACATCATCTTATTCAATCTGATGAGATGCTTTGTCACTGAAAATTACAAGATTCAAGTTAAAATTAACAAGATTCAAGTGGAAGTTGTGAAAAAAGAACTGCTCACCCTGAGGATTTTCGAAACCCATGGACAAGACAGCCGGATACCAACAGACGGAGCGAGGAACAAGCGGCACCACTATCATCTACAGTGATCATTGATGACTATCAATTTAATTTTATTGCATGATGATAAATAACAAATTTGTGAGTATGAATATGATTTAATTGTTAAATTTTAATGTTATTGTATCTCATGGATTGAGCCTGAGGCTACTGTAACCTTTTTTAAATGATATTGTATGTACTGTTTAAAAATGCTAAACAAGAATCCGCGGATGTCCTAGCCGATTCAAAATGTTATTTTTAAAATTTCACTTTTATATGTATTTGATGCGTTTTAATGTTCAATTTAAGCTAGACAGTTTATCAAATTGTTATTTGGATGTATGGTAATAATAATTATACTGATATTGTGACATTCATGAGGACATTTGAATGTCTAAGTGGGGGAGAATGTAATGACTTAGCATGTAAACAACACAAAACGCATCTTTATACCTCCCTAGACATCTTAAATTGTTATTTGACAACATTTACCTGCAGTTTACTTCATGATTTCTCACATTTTATCAGTTCTGGCCATGTGCTTGTGTTTTCTTCTAATATTTATTTTTCGCGGCGAAATTAGGTCAACTCGCCCCTCGCAACATTAACAAACCGTTTATTTACGTAAATCTAACAGCTTTAAACTTGTCAAATTCATGATTGTACATCGTAATTTTATTATTTGAACATAGTTTCATCAATGTTTTGCATGATTTTAATGTATTTGTTGTACAATTGAACATTTTATGCAGAAGCCCCTTACAACATCGATGACTCGTCAGTTTCGTGAAAGAATTTTAGACGCGAAGGATGGCGGGTTTTTGGCGGGTTTTAACGTAGATATCGGCGGGTTGGCGGGTTGGCGGGTTTTTCAGGCTATAAAAGGGTGCTTGGCGGGTTCTGAAATGAGTCTGGTCTCAGAACCGGACACGGGAACACCTGAAAAACTAACTGAGCAAGAGTTACCTTAGCCAGAATAGTTGATGGTGAGCATTTAGGCCTAGCCTATTCCAGAAATGATGGCCAAAAAGCTGACACCCATTGAGATGTGAGCATAATGCTCTTTTTATGATTTGAGAAATGCTCTGACAGACCTTATGAAAGGATAGTCATGAAGGCAAAAACAAATCAATTTGAGTCATGTATTTTGGGTTCAGGCCAGCTCAGAAATGCCAAATGAAATTATTTATGGTTAATTGTAGCCTGGGTAAATTCAGGAGAAATTGGGAAAAATGATTTTAAATGGGAATTATTATGAAAATCCATCCAGCGTCGCAAATTCTTGATTTAAGAGTCAGAAAATGTCCAATGAAATGAATGAATAAATGTCCTAAATTGAATAAAAGTTCAAAACTTTAAAAACTTGTCTCCTTTAAAATTCTTGTTTAATTCCTAAGTTTATCGGACGTTTGAATAGTCAATGAAATCAAATTGACATCCATGAAGAAAGATGAGATGCGTTTCAAGAGGAAAAATTAATTCCTCATAATTCCTGTATGATAGCGACAAGCACGCTACCAACACTAAGTCGTTACAATATTATGTGCTGTAAAATGTTACTAATAAAGATGAACAGACCAAGAAAAAATTAAATTCAACTTACCCCTGCTGCATGCTACATTGTATGTGGTTGAGCATGAAAATGTTCAATCTTATTGTCCTCAAAATGAGGCTGAACAGGTCAGCTGGGCATCCTTAGCAACAAGACCATAGCAACGACATGTGACACCTCTGGATGGTCCTATATTCATGAAAACCAATCTTTTTTTTTTCTTTTTAAAGAGTGATGAGGGAGGAAGTTGCTCGCCGACTCAGCCAATCATCAGTTGTGTAATCAAAGATTAAAATCCATGCATAATTATAATTCTTGAATGACAAAATAAATGTATAGGTTATCTTATATTTTATTAGACTGGAATCCAACAATGACTTTTCTTTGAAGCATTTTGATGAATAATCCATATCAACATTTGTCCTTCAATTCGAAGTAACATTGTAGGTTATCTTATAATTGACAAGACTTTGAATCCAACAATGTCATTTTTCTTTGAAGCATTTTGATGAATAATCCTCATCACTTGTACTTGAATCAAGATGAAATATTTTTTCTTTGAAGCATTTTTTGATGAATAATCCTCATCACTTGTCCTTGAATTCATGTGAAGAACGTCACCCAGAAGCATTGACCCGAAAGTTGATCATTTTTCTAGGTTGAAATTCTCAAACACTTTCCTGTATTCGATGACCTGCTAAACCAGGGCGCCAAATTTTCCATGGTGCCCGTTTTCTTTTTTATATTGTGCTAAAATACTAGAATGGTCAATAGTTGCACAAAAGACAGCAACTGCTCTGGCCATTTCGGAGTCTTGTCTGCAGGAATGCCAAAATAGAATGTGCTTCAACTACCAGAAGATTAAAATATACTTGACTGTTAGGAGCAAATTGGAGATACCCCTCATTTTCAATCATTGGAGTTATAAAAATTGAGAAAAAGTCAAACATATCCATAGGAGTTGGAGAAGAAGGGACAGAAACCTGAAAGTTAGATCCCCTAGTCTGAGCCAGGAATTGACCATTCTTGTTTTCGGCTCGACTTACCTGTTTTTTTGTTTTTTTTTCGTATTTTATTTTCAGAGCTGTGGAAGACAAAAAAATCGTAGCCATCTTTTTCTGGTCAAAGTCTGTGAAATCTGCTGTTGATCCAGCATGTATGTAGCTGCATAGCCTATATCATCCAAATTAAATAATTCTTGTTCTCTACTGGATCTGCCACTTTTTGGTGAAACACACATCAACGTAAAAAAAAAGCGTAGTCATTTTTTCTACTTGGAGACTTGGAAATCTGCAAACTATCTTTTGATGATATGAATTATTTTCCTTCTTAAGCTTTTCTGCCATTGTACGGAGGTGTTGTTTAAGCTGATGAATAACAAGACTGATTATCCATTTGTATTGTTGAGAGTTGAACAAACTGAGTCCTTTGCTTCATGTTTTTCTTCTTTTTCCATTTTCTTTTTAAAAGGAAATTTCCAGTTTGTAAAATTTAATATTATGTGCTGTAAAATGTTACTAATAAAGATGAACAGACCAAGAAAAAATTAAATTCAACTTACCCCTGCTGCATGCTACATTGTATGTGGTTGAGCGTGAAAATGTTCAATCTTATTGTCCTCAAAATGAGGCTGAACAGGTCAGCTGGGCATCCTTAGAAACAAGACCATAGCAACGACATGTGACACCTCTGGATGGTCCTATATTCATGAAAACCAATCATTTTTTTTTCTTTTTAAAGATTGATGAGGGAGGAAGTTGCTTGCCGACTCAGCCAATCATCAGTTGTGTAATCAAAGATTAAAATCCATCCATAATTATAATTCTTGAATGACAAAATAAATGTATAGGTTATCTTGTATTTTATTAGACTGGAATCCAACAATGCCTTTTCTTTGAAGCATTTTGATGAATAATCCATATCAACATTTGTCCTTCAATTCGAAGTAACATTGTAGGTTATCTTATAATTGACAAGACTTTGAATCCAACAATGTCATTTTTCTTTGAAGCATTTTTTGATTAATAATCCTCATCACTTGTACTTGAATCAAGATGAAATATTTTTTCTTTGAAGCATTTTTTGATGAATAATCCTCATCACTTGTCCTTGAATTCATGTGAAGAACGTCACCCAGAAGCATTGACCCGAAAGTTGATCATTTTTCTAGGTTGAAATTCTCAAACACTTTCCTGTATTCGATGACCTGCTAAACCAGGGCGCCAAATTTTCCGTGGTGCCTGTTTTCTTTTTTCTATTGTGCTAAAATACTAGAATGGTCAATAGTTGCACAAAAGACAGCAACTGCTCTGGCCATTTTGGAGTCTTGTCTGCAGGAATGCCGAAATAGAATGTGCTTCAACTACCAGAAGATTAAAATATACTTGACTGTTAGGAGCAAATTGGAGATACCCCTCATTTTCAATCATTGGAGTTATAAAAATTGAGAAAAAGTCAAACATATCCATAGGAGTTGGAGAAGAAGGGACAGAAACCTGAAAGTTAGATCCCCTAGTCTGAGCCAGGAATTGACCATTCTTGTTTTCGGCTCGACTTACCTGTTTTTTGTTTTTTTTCGTATTTTATTTTCAGAGCTGTGGAAGGCAAAAAAATCAAAGCCATCTTTTTCTGGTCAAAGTCTGTGAAATCTGCTTTTGATCCAGCATGTATGTAGCTGCATAGCCTATATCATCCAAATTAAATAATTCTTGTTCTCTACTGGATCTGCCACTTTTTGGTGAAACACACATCAACGTAAAAAAAGCGTAGTAATTTTTTCTCCTCGGAGACTTGGAAAGCTGCAAACTATCATTTGATGATATGAATTTTCTTCCTTCTTAAGCTTTTCTGCCATTGTACGGAGGTGTTGTTTAAGCTGATGAATAACAAGACTGATTATCCATTTGTATTGTTGAGAGTTGAACAAACTGAGTCCTTTGCTTCATGTTTTTCTTCTTTTTCCATTTTCTTTTTAAAAGGAAATTTCCAGTTTGTAAAATTTAATATTATGTGCTGTAAAATGTTACTAATAAAAATGAAAAGGCCAAGAAAAAATTAAATTCAACTTACCCCTGCTGCATGCTACATTGTATGTGGTTGAGCGTGAAAATGTTCAATCTTATCGTCCTCAAAATGAGGCTGAACAGGTCAGCTGGGCATCCTTAGAAACAAGACCATAGCAACGACATGTGACACCTCTGGATGGTCCTATATTCATGAAAACCAATTTTTTTTTTCTTTTTGAAGAGTGATGAGGGAGGAAGTTGCTTGCTGACTCAGCCAATCATCAGTTGTGTAATCAAAGATTAAAATCCATCCATAATTATAATTCTTGAATGACAAAATAAATGTATAGGTTATCTTATATTTTATTAGACTGGAATGTAACAATGCCTTTTCTTTGAAGCATTTTGATGAATAATCCTTATCATCATTTGTCCTTCAATTGAAAGTATCGTTGTATGTTATCTTATAATTGACAAGACTTTGAATCCAACAATGTCATTTTTCTTTGAAGCATTTTTTGATTAATAATCCTCATCACTTGTACTTGAATCAAGATGAAATATTTTTTCTTTGAAGCATTTTTTGATGAATAATCCTCATCACTTGTCCTTGAATTCATGTGAAGAACGTCACCCAGAAGCATTGACCCGAAAGTTGATCATTTTTCTAGGTTGAAATTCTCAAACACTTTCCTGTATTCGATGACTTGCTAAACCAGGGCGCCAAATTTTCCATGGTGCCTGTTTTCTTTTTTCTATTGTGCTAAAATACTAGAATGGTCAATAGTTGCACAAAAGACAGCAACTGCTCTGGCCATTTTGGAGTCTTGTCTGCAGGAATGCCGAAATAGAATGTGCTTCAACTACCAGAAGATTAAAATTTACTTGACTGTTAGGAGCACATTGGAGATACCCCTCATTTTCAATCATTGGAGTTATAAAAATTGAGAAAAAGTCAAACATATCCATAGGAGTTGGAGAAGAAGGGACAGAAACCTGAAAGTTAGATCCCCTAGTCTGAGCCAGGAATTGACCATTCTTGTTTTCGGCTCGACTTACCTGTTTTTTGTTTTTTTTCGTATTTGATTTTCGGAGCTGTGGAAGGCAAAAAAATCAAAGCCATCTTTTTCTGGTCAAAGTCTGTGAAATCTGCTTTTGATCCAGCATGTTTGTAGCTGCATACCCTATATCATCCAAATTAAATAATTCTTGTTCTCTACTGGATCTGCCACTTTTTGGTGAAACACACATCAACGTAAAAAAAGTGTAGTAATTTTTTCTCCTCGGAGACTTGGAAAGCTGCAAACTATCTTTTGATGATATGAATTTTTTCCTTCTTAAGATTTTCTGCCATTGTACGGAGGTGTTGTTTAAGCTCATGAATAACAAGACTGATTATCCATTAGTATTGTTGAGAGTTGAACAAATTGAGTCCTTTGCTTCATGTTTTTCTTCTTTTTCCATTTTCTTTTTAAAAGGAAATTTTCAGTTTGTGAAATGTAATATTATGTGCTGTAAAATGTTACTAATAAAGATGAAAAGACCAAGAAAAAATTAAATTCAACTTATCCCTGCTGCATGCTACATTGTATGTGGTTGAGCGTGAAAATGTTCAATCTTATTGTCCTCAAAATGAGGCTGAACAGGTCAGCTGGGCATCCTTAGCAACAAGACCATAGCAACGACATGTGACACCTCTGGATGGTCCTATATTCATGAAAACCAATCTTTTTTTTTTTCTTTTTGAAGAGTGATGAGGGAGGAAGTTGCTTGCCGACTCAGCCAATCATCAGTTGTGTAATCAAAGATTAAAATCCATGCATAATTATAATTCTTGAATGACAAAATAAATGTATAGGTTATCTTATATTTTATTAGACTGGAATCTAACAATGCCTTTTCTTTGAAGCATTTTGATGAATAATCCTTATCATCATTTGTCCTTCAATTGAAAGTATCATTGTATGTTATCTTATAATTGACAAGACTTTGAATCCAACAATGTCATTTTTCTTTGAAGGATTTTTTGATTGATAATCCTCATCACTTGTACTTGAATCAAGATGAAATATTTTTTCTTTGAAGCATTTTTTGATGAATAATCCTCATCACTTGTCCTTGAATTCATGTGAAGAACGTCACCCAGAAGCATTGACCCGAAAGTTGATCATTTTTCTAGGTTGAAATTCTCAAACACTTTCCTGTATTCGATGACTTGCTAAACCAGGGCGCCAAATTTTCCATGGTGCCCGTTTTCTTTTTTCTATTGTGCTAAAATACTAGAATGGTCAATAGTTGCACAAAAGACAGCAACTGCTCTGGCCATTTTGGAGTCTTGTCTGCAGGAATGCCGAAATAGAATGTGCTTCAACTACCAGAAGATTAAAATATACTTGACTGTTAGGAGCACATTGGAGATACCCATCATTTTCAATCATTGGAGTTACAAAAATTGAGAAAAAGTCAAACATATCCATAGGAGTTGGAGAAGAAGGGACGGAAACCTGAAAGTTAGATCCCCTAGTCTGAGCCAGGAATTGACCATTCTTGTTTTCGCCTGGACTTATCTGTTTTTTGTTTTTTTTCGTATTTTATTTTCAGAGCTGTGGAAGGCAAAAAAATCAAAGCCATCTTTTTCTGGTCAAAGTCTGTGAAATCTGCTTTTGATCCAGCATGTATGTAGCTGCATAGCCTATATCATCCAAATTAAATAATTCTTGTTCTCTACTGGATCTGCCACTTTTTGGTGAAACACACATCAACGTAAAAAAAGTGTAGTAATTTTTTCTCCTCGGAGACTTGGAAAGCTGCAAACTATCATTTGATGATATGAATTTTTTTCCTTCTTAAGCTTTTCTGCCATTGTACGGAGGTGTTGTTTAAGCTGATGAATAACAAGACTGATTATCCATTAGTTTTGTTGACAGTTGAACAAATTGAGTCCTTTGCTTCATGTTTTTCTTCTTTTGCCATTTTCTTTTTAAAAGGAAATTTCCAGTTTGTGAAACGTATTATTATGTGCTGTAAAATGTTACTAATAAAGATGAAAAGGCCAAGAAAAAATTAAATTCAACTAACCCCTGCTGCACGCTACATTGTATGTGGTTGAGCGTTAAAATGTTCAATCTTATTGTCCTCAAAATGAGGCTGAACAGGTCAGCTGGGCATCCTTAGCAACAAGACCATAGCAACGACATGTGACACCTCTGGTCCTATATTCAAGAATCGGCGGAGGCCTTTTTCTGGCACTTAGCAACCAATGCCATTTTGAACTTTGAAAGCCCAGTCAACAATTTTTCACAAGTCATACACTTTCAAGAAGCCCTACAGTAGACAAAACAGCTGAAAACAATTTAAAGCCGGCAGCGTAGGGTGACTCCTCGTTAATTTCAGGGAGAATTTCATTCTCCCTGGTTTTAGATAATCAAAAAAGTCATGGCTCTCCGGAGCTGCGCTATGTCCTAACGGACGGAAGGGCGTTACAGAAGAAGAAGAATATTCATGAAAACCAATCTTTTTTTTTTCTTTTTGAAGAGTGATGAGGGAGGAAGTTGCTTGCCGACTCAGCCAATCATCAGTTGTGTAATCAAAGATTAAAATCCATCCATAATTATAATTCTTGAATGACAAAATAATTGTATAGGTTATCTTATATTTTATTAGACTGGAATCTAACAATGCCTTTTCTTTGAAGCATTTTGATGAATAATCCTTATCATCATTTGTCCTTCAATTGAAAGTATCATTGTATGTTATCTTATAATTGACAAGACTTTGAATCCAACAATGTCATTTTTCTTTGAAGCATTTTTTGATTAATAATCCTCATCACTTGTACTTGAATCAAGATGAAATATTTTTTCTTTGAAGCATTTTTTGATGAATAATCCTCATCACTTGTCCTTGAATTCATGTGAAGAACGTCACCCAGAAGCATTGACCCAAAAGTTGATCATTTTTCTAGGTTGAAATTCTCAAACACTTTCCTTTATTCGATGACTTGCTAAACCAGGGCGCCAAATTTTCCATGGTGCCCGTTTTCCTTTTTCTATTGTGCTAAAATACTAGAATGGTCAATAGTTGCACAAAAGACAGCAACTGCTCTGGCCATTTCGGAGTCTTGTCTGCAGGAATGCCAAAATAGAATGTGCTTCAACTACCAGAAGATTAAAATATACTTGACTGTTAGGAGCACATTGGAGATACCCCTCATTTTCAATCATTGGAGTTATAAAAATTGAGAAAAAGTCAAACATATCCATAGGAGTTGGAGAAGAAGGGACAGAAACCTGAAAGTTAGATCCACTAGTCTGAGCCAGGAATTGACCATTCTTGTTTTCGGCTCGACTTACCTCATGTATGTAGCTGCATACCCTAATATTGTGACCAGCTGTACCGTTCCGTTTACCTGTATTGAGTTCGTGTTGTTATGCTACGCAGTGCGCATGCGCGCACGAATAAATTACTAGTTTCGAACCGCAATGGAAGCGTTGTTGTTGTGATGTTAAATTGGCGACGAGGATAAACAGCCATAACTCGGAAATTAAGGGAAGACATGGGGCGAGGCAAGCAACAATAACACCGCGGATTACCCCGCTGACGACGGCAGTCAATGGCAAGTTGCGAATCGCATCCCGGACCCCTGGACAGGCAAAATTCCGACGAAAAATTGTGAGATTTTTACCACGACGTCCACGTGGTTGAAGCCCACGAGGCACCGGACGAGAATAAACGATCAGAAAAGACATTTTTGATGGATTTACCAGGCAATTTATAGCAGCAACAACTTCGCGGAAGGGTCCACGAAGTGAGGCACGTAATGTCAGGTTGATACGCTCATTACGGAGCTCGGCAGAAGTGAATTTCCGAAAAAAAAAATTGTGACATTTTTACCACGTGGTTGAAGCCCACGAGCGCAAGATCTCAGCATGGCAGCGCAAAATGTCTACATCGGAGGTATTTATCTTCATATTGAACCTTTCAAAACCCCAGAAGACAGACTTAATATCGGGGGAGCCTGGAAATTGTGGTTAGAGGAATTCGAGGAGGAGGCACACTTGCAAAAAGTGACAGAAGTTGCCGATTGGGTCAGATGTTTACGTCGATATGGGGGACCCGAAGTTTGAAATTTGGTGAAATATTTACCCGACCCGCCCGCTCTACCTAATAACGCCAATGAATCTGACTATCAGAAATTGGTGAGGAAATTAAACAGTCACTTCATCCCATAAGAAAATAAACATTACGCAAGATTCGTTCCCTTAAAACAGAAACCACAGCACCATGAGAGCACAATCAGCTTCGCTGCTAGGTTGATGGAAAAAGCTGAAAAGTGTGAGTTTGGAAATGCGAGAGATGAGAGGATATTAGAACACCTGTCCCAGACACTCAGCGACGACACGCTCATCAAGAGGTGCATTGCGAAGAAATGGAACCTGGCAACATTCTTAGACGAAGCAGCTAAGAAGGAGGACATCTCCACAGAAGTGGACGAGATGAAAAAGCAGCTCAAGGTATTGGCAATCAACTATCACAGGGGCAGATCCAAATTTAGAGGCAGGACACGTGGTCATCACAACTATCGTTCACATGGACGTTCGCAGAGCAGATATGGACGTTCGCAGAGCCGCAGCAGACACCAGAAAAGAACGGAATCTAGCAGTCAGGGAGAAGTGAGTGCATCTAACTACTCTAAGGAGAAATGCTGAGAGATGAGAATGAACTCAGAATCAAGAAGGTGAAAGAACAGTCAAATTCTTCGGACACAGATTTACCAGTGACGGACTGAAGGCAGACCCAGAGAAAATCAGGGCAGTGAAGGAATGTTCAGCACCCAAGAGCAAAGAAGAAGTGAGAAGTCTGCTGGGTATGACTGGATACCTATCTAATTTCATTCCCCAGTATTCTACACTGACGGCGCCACTAAGAAGATTGACGAGAAATGAGACGAAATTCAAGTGGACGAAGATAGAAGAAGCAGCATTCCAGAGTCTCAAAGATGCCATCACAAGCAGTGAGACGATGATGTATTTTGATCCTGCGAAGGAAATTATTCTACGCACAGAAGCAAGCTACAATGAAGGATTATCTGCAGGATTATTCCAGCCATCAGAGAAAGGGCTGAGACCTATCCACTTCATCAGCCGAAGCTTGACTGATACAGAGAAGCGCTACAGCCAGACAGAGAAAGACGCTCTAGCAATCAAGTGGGCAGCAGGCAGGTTGAGAATTTATTTATCTGGCGCTCCGAGATTTACTGTCATCACTGGTCATAAGCCGTTAATTCCCATGTTCTCAAAGACCAAGCAGCTTCCACCAAGAATAGAGAAATGGATCATGGAATTGCAGGACTTAGATTTTGAAGTCAAGTATGAACCAGGCAGAGATGAGCAAGACCCAATGGACTACTTGTCAAGACATCCACTTCCAGAGACAGAAAAGGACAAGACTGAGAAAGTGGTCAGGCAGATTAGCAGAAGTGAAAGCAGCACAACCCTAGAGGAGCTACGTGAAGAAACAAGAAAAGATGAGAAAATGCAATTGCTTATCGAGTGCATCAACAAGTGCGACTGGCAGAGACGAAGGAAGGAACTGTCATCCTATTATGACATGAGAGATGAATTCAGCGTTGTAAACAGCCTAGTTTACAGAATAGACCGTATTGTTGTACCGCCAGAACTACAACAGAAAATAGTGAAAATTGGACACCGAATGGGGCGCCTAGGCAAGACCAAGACCAAGCAGATGCTGAGGGAGAAGTATTGGTTTCCGGCGATGAACAGCATAGTAGATACTGTAATAGAACAGTGCTATGAATGCAGAGTAGCGACCAAAGAAGAGAAGCAGGAGCCGATAAAACCAACGGAGATTCCAGCTAAACCTTGGGACGTTGTGGCTATGGACTTTGGTGGACCGTACCCAGACGGACACTACAACTTAGTGCTGGTGGATAAGAGGACCAGGTACCCGGTGGTGGAAGAAGTGTCATCGACTTCTATGAAAAGCACCAGAGAGAAGTTGCATCAGATATTCGCAACTTACGGAACACCAAGTGTACTGGTATCTGACAATGGACCTCCATTCAACTCCCATGAGTTCAAAGATTTTGGCAAAGAACAGGGATTCAGGCATCACCGCATCACACCGTTGCACCCAAGGGCGAATGGACAAGCAGAAAACTTCATGAGATTGCTAAACAAGACTGAGCAGATCGCTAGAATGCAAGGAAGAGATCCTTCTAACAGACGGACAGCAATACAAGAGATGCTCATCGCATACAGATCGACACCACACCCAGCAACGGGAGTTACCCCGTACAAGGCTATGCATTTCAGAGAGATTAGAACGAAGTTGGATTACGAACCACCAGAAGAAGAGAAAAATCCAGAAAATTCCAAGATCAATGCCAAAGACCGTGAGTACAAGGAGAAGATGAAGTCGAAAGGCGAGAACAGAAATTTCAGAAAGACTTTGTTAATTCTGGGCGACTATGTACTAGTCAAACAAGAGAAAAGGAACAAATGGACGACGTCGTACGAACCGACGATATACACGGTGATTGAGGTTAAAGGATCACAGATAACAGCGAGACGTGTTACAGACGGAAGAACAGTCTGCAGAGACGCAAGCTACTTCAAGTTGGTGAACTCAGTAGTGAACACAGCAGATGACATCAGTGACGAAAATGAAACACCAGCGATAAGCGAAATTCAAGAAGTACCAATCGTGAGTGAAAACGAAACAGCTGAAATCGAAGACCACCAAGAGACAAGAAACGAAGCGAGAAATGGAAATGAAGAAACCGAAACAGCAATCGGAAACGGTGACAACGCTGATGTACCAGAACCAACCAGTTCACCAGCTGTCGAACGACCCAGAAGGTCGCGTAAACCACCAGTGAGGTTTAAAGACTATGTAACTATATTGAATTAATTGACTGGACTTCATTACGAGTGTAGGCGGATCGCTGCTCGTAATGACACAAACTGACTGAATTGACAGAATGAGTGCAGGCGGATCGCTGCTCATTTAGTAATAATGACAAAGACCAGATTGTATGACTGGAAGATCGTGAAAAAAATCTGTGAAATTGTGAAAATTATTATGTGACTGAGATAAGACTCTGTGAATCAAAGTGAAGAACGGAATATTGTGAAATTAATTAATCAAGTGTGAAATCGTGAAAATTTATTATGTGACTGAGATAAGACTCTATATGAATCAAAGTGAAGAACGGAAGATTGTGAAATTAATTAATCAAGTGTGAAATCGTGAAAATTTATTATGTGACTGAGTTAAGACTCTACGTATCAAAGTGAAACAGGAAGATCGTGAAATTTATTAACCAAATGTGAAATTTAATTATGTGACTGAGATGGAACTCTATAAATCGAAATGAAACTGGAAGATCGTGAAATTATGAACAAATTGTGAAATTGATAACCAACGTGAAAATTTGAATTATCGTGATATTGACACTATTATACCAAGGATGAAAAAAAAAAAAATGAATTATTAACAAAATCAAGTGAAAAAAAAAAAAAAGAAGAAGAGATATTGACTCTGATTGACTATTAATTCCGTTGGGAAGAACATGACTCATTGCGATTGTTTCGCACAGAAGAGAAGTTCCACTGAAGATCATACATCGAAGAAACTATTTGAAATGTATCATTATGCCATCTGATATATGTAAAATGTTATAATGTGATGAAAATGATTTATGCAAACTTATGTAAGAACCTTGGTATCTTAACAACAGAGAAGTAAGGTCAAAATGTCAACATTATCAGATCAACTTGTAAAATCTTATGAATTATATAAAAGTATTAATCAACCGTATGGTAAACTCTAATTGAGATCATAATGAGTAAAAAGGTTGTATAATGTAAAAAGTGTAAAATACATAATTATACTGTTGATTACATTACTGATTTAATTAGATTAAGTTCAGACTTTACTTACAGTTTAATGAGAAGTTATTATTGTGTAAGAATTCAGTTTGTTGTTCAGAATTTCTAATACTTTAGAAGTCAGTTAGAATAACTAGAGATGAGTTATTATTGTTCAAAATGTTTCAATTTAATTTCAAGTTGCGGTCAAAATAAGATCAAATACTGAGTAATAACTTTTATACGAAGTTACAGTAGAAACTCAAAAGTTAAAGTAACCTGTTAATTGTAAATTAAAATAATGAAGTAAAAACAACACTGTAAAATTGATTCAAGATCTTTATTAAAATAAGGGAGAGATATTGTGACCAGCTGTACCGTTCCGTTTACCTGTATTGAGTTTGTGTTGTTATGCTACGCAGTGCGCATGCGCGCACGAATAAATTACTAGTTTCGAACCGCAATGGAAGCGTTGTTGTTGTGATGTTAAACCTATATCATCCAAATTAAATAATTCTCTACTGGATCTGCCACTTTTTGGTGAAACACACATCAACGTAAAAAAAGTGTAGTAATTTTTTCTCCTCGGAGACTTGGAAAGCTGCAAACTATCATTTGATGATATGAATTTTTTCCTTCTTAAGCTTTTCTGCCATTGTACGTAGGTGTTGTTCAAGCTGATGAATAACAAGACTGATTATCTATTAGTATTGTTGAGAGTTGAACAAACGTAGTCCTTTGCTTCATGTTTTTCTTCTTTTTCCATTTTCTTTTTAAAAGGAAATTTCCAGTTTGTGAAATGTAATATTATGTGCTGTAAAATGTTACTAATGAAGATGAAAAGGCCAAGAAAAAATTAAATTCAACTTACCCCTGCTGCACGCTACATTGTATGTGGTTGAGCGTGAAAATGTTCAATCTTATTGTCCTCAAAATGAGGCTGAACATGTCAGCTGGGCATCCTCAGCAACAAGACCATAGCAACGACATGTGACACCTGTGGATGGTCCTATATTCATGAAAACCAATATTTTATTTTCTTTTTGAAGAGTGATGAGTGAGAAAGTTGCTTGCCGACTCAACCAATCATCAGTTGCATAATCAGATTCAGATTTAGATTCAGATTATTTATTTGTAGCTCATATATGTACAATTTTATAAACTGTAATTATAATTCAATAGTAGGCCTATCTTACACTGAACATAAATATATAAGCTACAGGAAGTCCTCTAAGGCAATCAAAGAGTAAAATCCATCCGTAATTGTAATTCTTGAATGCCAAAATAAATGTATAGGTTATCTTATACTTTCTTAGACTTTGAATCGAACATTGCCTTTTCTTTGAAGCATTTTTTGATTAATAATCCTCATCACTTGTACTTGCATCCGAGATGAAATATATTTCTTTGAAGCACGTTTTGATAAAATTTCTATTTTTTTATTTTTATTTTTTTCTAAGTGTTTTAAATGTATGGTCATGTAATCAGAGAATGTAATCAGTGTTATAAGATTGTAATTATCTAAAAGGTTAATTAGATGCTGTTTTGTAGTACTAAGCAGGAGTCACTCGCAGTTTTTGTCAAAACTATTGGCCCTGCTGTGCCTTATGATTATATTATATCTATGTATTCATTTTGGTACAAATAAAGTTCAAGTTCAAGTTCAAGTTGATGAATATTCTTGAATTCATGTGAAGAACGTCACCCAGAAGCATTGACCCGAAAGTTGATCATTTTTCTAGGTTAAAATTCTCAAACACTTTCCCGTAGAACTTTCGATGACTTGCTAAACCAGGTCGCCAAATTTTCCATGGTGCCCGTGTTCTTTTTTCTATTGTGCTAAAATACAAGAATGGTCAATAGTTGCACAAAAGACAGCAACTGCTCTGGCCATTTCGGAGTCTTGTCTGCAGGAATGCCGAAATAGAATGTGCTTCAACTACCAGAAGATTAAAATATACTTGACTGTTAGGAGCATATTGGAGATACCCCTCATTTTCAATCATTGGAGTTATAAAAATTGAGAAAAAGTCAAACATATCCACAGGAGTTGGAGAAGAAGGGACAGAAACCTAAAAGTTAGATCCCCTATTCTGAGCCAGGAATTGACCATTCTTGTTTTCGGCTGGACTTACCTGTTTTGTTTTTTTTTTGTATTTTATTTTTAGAGCTGTGGAAGTCAAAAAAATCGTAGCCATTGGTTCAGGTCAAAGTCTGTGAAATCTGCTGTTGATCCAGCATGTATGTAGCTGCATAGCCTATATCATCCAAATTAAATAATTCTTGTTCTCTACTGGATCTGCCACTTTTTGGTGAAAACACACATCAACGTAAAAAAAGCGTAGTAATTTTTTCTGCTTGATAACATGGAAAGCTGCAACCTATCATTTGATGATATCAATATTTAAATATCCATATTTAGCTATCATTGTTATAGTACTGGCTACCTTCGCCCAAAGGGTTCTCCTGCCACAGAGGAGGAATTTACTACAGAAGAAGAAGATATGAATTTTTTTCCTTCTTAAGCTCTTATCCAAATTAAATAATTCTTGTTCTCTACTGGATCTGCCACTTTTCGGTGAAAACACACATCAACGTAAAAAAAGCGTAGTAATTTTTTCTGCTTGATAACATGGAAAGCTGCAACCTATCATTTGATGATATCAATATTTAAATATCCATATTTAGCTATCATTGTTATAGTACTGGCTACCTTCGCCCGAAGGGTTCTCCTGCCACAGAGGAGGAATTTACTACACAAGAAGAAGATATGAATTTTTTTCCTTCTTAAGCTTTTCTGCCATTGTACGGAGGTGTTGTTTAAGCTGATGAATAACAAAACTGATTGTCCATTAGTATTGTTGAGAGTTGAACAGATTGAGTCCTTTGCTTCCTGTTTTTCTTCTTTTTCCATTTTCTTTTTTAAAGGAAATTTCCAGTTTGTGAAATTTAATAATATGTGCTGAAAATGTTACAAATGAAAATGAAAAGACCAAGAAAAAATTAAATTCAACTTACCCCTGCTGCACGCTACATTGTATGTGGTTGAGCGTGAAAATGTTCAGCAACTTAGTATCGTCGATTGGACCACCGAGTTGCCTCGATGGGACCAGCCCAGAAAGCAATGTTTGAAACAATTAAACATTTAATAACCCATAAACATGATTTTCTGTTTGTGTCAGCTAACCTCAGATCAGATAAACTTTCAATTTTGGACTTTTCTTACTTTTCTGTATTGTTCCAGAAAATGCCTGTAGAGGCATCTTAGTATGGGAGTTAAATTATCGTAATTAATTTAGCATATTTCTGGGCCATAATTTTATGTCTTTACAGATTATTGTGACCACCAGCATGGCTGTGGTCACTTAGAAATCGTACGATTCAACGCACATTTTTGCGGAGGAATAGAACAAGATCCACTTGATGCCCAGTCATGAAACTTGCTGTATGTACCTAACTTTACACTCCTTACTCGCGGCTCTTAAGACCCAATGCAAAAAAAGGGTATTTGATGCACTTTGGTAATTCAGGGTTTTTTAGTGGCACAGTCTACCTTATTGTTTTTTTATTGGCAACTGGTGTGTTTTGAGACAGCCCCCAGACTTGTAGCTCTGCCATTGGTCTATATTTGATCAGACTCGATATGCATGACTGCCTTGGCTTATACTGAAGGCCAGTGCAGGGGGATGTCTCAAAAGGAGCCAAACTCTGTATTTCCAAATAGTCCAGGGGGATGTCTCAAAAGCAGCCAAACTCTGTATTTCCAAATAAAATAAGTGGGGGCACCCCTGTGGGTTACCCAAAGGGTGGAGGCACCCCTGTGGGATACCCAAAGGGTTGGGGCACCCCTGTGGATGTAATGTTGCCAATGGGTGTAATGTTGCCAATGGCGTAATGTTGCCAATGGGTGTAATGTTGCCAATGGGGGTAATGTTGCCATGGGTAGTAATGTTGCCAATGGGTGTAATGTTGCCAATGGGTGTAATGTTGCCAATGGTTTAATGTTGCCAATGGATGTAATGTTGCCAAAGGGTGTAATGTTACCAATTGTGTGATGTTGCCAATGGGTGTAATGTTGCCAATCAGTGTAATGTTGCCAATGGGTGTAATGTTGCCAACGGGTGTAATGTTGCCAATGGGTGTAATGTTGCCAATGGCTGTGATGTTGACAATGGGTGTAATGTTGCCAACGGGTGTAATGTTGCCAATCAGTGTAATGTTGCCAATGGGTGTAATGTTGCCAACGGGTGTAATGTTGCCAATGGGTGTAATGTTGCCAATGGCTGTGATGTTGACAATGGGTGTAATGTTGCCAACGGGTGTAATGTTGCCAATGGTGTAATGTTGCCAATGGGTGTAATGTTGCCAGTTGGTGTAATGTTGCCAGTGGTGCAATGTTGCCAATGGGTGTAATCTTGCCAATGGAGGTAATATTGCCATTGCGTGTAATGTTGCCATTGGGTGTAATGTTGCCAACGGGTGTAATGTTGCCAATGGTGCAATGTTGCCAATGGGTGTAATGTTGCCAGTTGGTGTAATGTTGCCAGTGGTGCAATGTTGCCAATGGGTGTAATGTTGCCAATGGAGGTAATGTTGCCAATGGGTGTAATTTTGCCAATAGGTGTAGTGTTGCCAATGGGTGTAATGTTTCCAATGGTGTAATGTTGCCATTGCGTGTAATGTTGCCATTGGGTGTAATGTTGCCATTGGGTGTAATGTTGCCAATGGGTGTAATGTTGCCATTGGGTGTAATGTTGCCATTGGGCGTAATGTTGCCATTGGGTGTAATTTTGCCATTTGGTGTAATGTTGCCAATGGGTGTAATGTTGCCAAGGGTGTAATGTTGCCAAGGGTGTAGTGTTGCCAAGGGTGTAATGTTGCCAATGTGTGTAACGTTGCCAATGGTGTAATGTTGCCAATGGGTGTAATGTTGCCAGTTGGTGTAATGTTGCCAGTGGTGCAATGTTGCCAATGGGTGTAATCTTGCCAATGGAGGTAATATTGCCATTGCGTGTAATGTTGCCATTGGGTGTAATGTTGCCAACGGGTGTAATGTTGCCAATGGTGTAATGTTGCCAATGGGTGTAATGTTGCCAGTTGGTGTAATGTTGCCAGTGGTGCAATGTTGCCAATGGGTGTAATGTTGCCAATGGAGGTAATGTTGCCAATGGGTGTAATTTTGCCAATAGGTGTAGTGTTGCCAATGGGTGTAATGTTTCCAATGGTGTAATGTTGCCATTGCGTGTAATGTTGCCATTGGGTGTAATGTTGCCAATGGGTGTAATGTTGCCATTGGGTGTAATGTTGCCAAGGGTGTAATGTTGCCAAGGGTGTAGTGTTGCCAAGGGTGTAATGTTGCCAATGTGTGTAACGTTGCCAATGGGTGTAATGTTGCCAATTGTGTGATGTTGCCTATGGGTGTAATGTTGCCAATGGGTGTAATGTTGCCAAGGGTGTAATGTTGCCAAGGGTGTAATGTTGCCAATGGGTGTAATGTTGCCAATGGGTGTAATGTCGCCAATGGGTGTCATTTTGCGATGGGTGTGATGTTGTCAATTGTGTGGTGCTGCCCATAGGTGTAATGTTGCCAATGGGTGTAATGTTACCAAGGGGTGTACTGTTGCCATGGGTGTAATGTTGCCAATGGGTGTAATGTTGCCAATGGTGTAATGTTGCCCATTGTTGTAATGTTGCCAATGGGTGTAATGTTGCAAATGGGTGTAATGTTGCCAATGGGTGTAATGTTGCCTATGGGTGTAATGTTGCCAATGGATGTAATGTTGCCAATGGTGTAATGTTGCCAATGGGTGTAATGTTACCAATGAGTGTAATGTTGCCAATGGTGTAATGTTGCCAATGGGTGTAATACTGCCAATGGGTGTAACGTTGCCAATGGGTGTAATGTTGCCAATGGGTGTAATGTAACCAATGGTGTAATGTTGCCTGTGAGTCTAATGTTGCCAGTGGAGGTAATGTTGCCAATGGGTGTAATGTTGCCAATGGATGTAATGTTTACCAAGTGGTTGCACAGTATTTTAATGCGATGTCGTGCACTGGTAGCAGAGCTACGTTTGTGCATCTTATGCACTCCGTTCTAGTTTTTTTTTTGGCCAATAATTTCTTGATCACTTTTGATGAAACAAATTCTTTCTGAACAGTCTGGTCTTCAAACACATAATTTCTGATGTAAGGGGGTGACCATTTCATATCCAGGGAGGGGGAGGGCTTGGAATTTTTTTTTTAGTAAATAATTTCTTGCTCACTTCTGACGAAACAAATTCTTTCTGAACAGTCTGATCCTGAAATAAATCATTCCTGGTGGGGATACATTTAACAGCCTGGTGTTTCTAAGTTAGGGGCAACAATTTAATAATCAGGGGGACTTGCGGGGGATCTCAGCAGGAAATCTTTACTTATTTTTGTAAATCACTTCAATTATTTAGCCGACATCTTGTCCCTGTTGGACAGCAATCCATGGGCCAGACAATCCCTTGGCATATGCTGCATCTAGTTGTCACTGCTTAGCATAGAAAAACACATCATCTGGCATCTTTGGTATATTTGCACATGCTTGCACTTCATCATTATGAACAGTCAACATTTTGGAGCCACAAGACCAGCTTTTCAGAAACATAAACAGGTGAAGGGCCCTCTAGTGGCCAAAAATGTAACTATGACAGGTGAATTTGGAGATGGGCCCCCACTGAATTATATTGCATAACACAGCATCAGTGCCCTCTAGTGGTCATTTCTTGAACCACAGGCAAAGAGATCTTGCACTTGGTGACCCCAGACCAATTAAAGTGCAATGTCAAAGAAAGTCCTGATTGCATTTCTACATAATTATGGGATTTTCACTCAAAAACTCAATAAGGGATAGAATGAGTTATATTTTTGGCACTCAAATCTTGAGATGCTTGACAAAAATGAATAACCAGGCGCCATGAAATACACTGTACATAGCATGTGGTGCAGTATATAGTGATCATCCACTTCTGGCCTTAAGTAATTTTTGAGATTAAGGAGATTTACAATTGTTAATGCCTTAGGAAAAAAAGCTCTAATCAATAGCCATAGACAAGGCTACTGACCAGTGTGCTGGTCATGCAACCACTGAACCTTAAGAAAAGTCTGTGAACTTTGCACACGTGGTTGTGTTGGGGGTGTGGCCTAGTGAAGAAATGAGGCCTCTGATAGGCTAAGAGCTTTGGCTTTTCTGGGAAAGTTGGGTTGCTTGCTTTTGAGAAGGTCCCTCAAGTAAGGTCATGGGATCAGCTGAGTCAAAATATTGGGGGTCTTCTCAAAATATACATCTATTACTAGGCCTGCAGAATTAGTTGTGTAAACAGAATAAAAGATGCATTGAATGTGTGATTTCCACTGGCAATTGGTGACACAATGAGAGCTCACTTTGTGCATACAGGTATGTAAACATTCCTAATTAATCTGTGCAGTGTTCAGGAAGAATAGTCCTGGCTCTGACCTACAACCCCGTATACAATGCAAGCCGCAGAGAATTTGATGGTTGAATAGTGTAGCTTAGTGTCCTAGCTTCCAAAATCACACAGGTGGACGTTCCGATTTTACTGCGAATAGCCACTAGAGGGCGTTTTTCAAAATGGCCGCCGTTCTCACTCTCGCCATTCTATTTTCCTTAATTTTCAAGAAACAATTACATGCAACACCACTTTTTAGGGGTTTTCTGACCTGCAGAATCCATTTCTGAACTTACTTTTGTGATACAGTGTGTGTATCATGTGATATTGCAATGGCTAATTTAGATTTATGAAGACCGATGGTCAAATTTACTAAAATCGCCATAAATCTGCCTAATTCTTGTATCTAAGCCCACTCCAGCAGCCAGATTGGTGTAATGTGTGACTTATAAAGGTTCAGGATACTTAACTTGGGGTTCAACCAGGTCTGGGGACAATTTATTTGGCCCAGAACCAGGCCTATATTCAGTTTTGACTGGCAGAGAATGGTCGAAAAGCTAAATAATTGCCTAAAAATCACAAATTTGGTTATATAAACAGCAAATAAAGGATGGAACTGCCTCAGATTAATACATTCTCTGCTTCCTGTATAATTTCAGAGTGTTCTTTGCAAAAATAGTGGTCACTGTAATTTTTTTCGTTTCAAATAAAGTCAGAAGGCAGCTGCATCCTTCCAAATTTTTTTAAGATTTCTGAAATTGGTATTTAAACCTACCACCCCTCTCATTCTTCTATTTAACTAACCCCAACAAACTTGATATGTGGCTTAATTAGATTTCTTATAATCTATATGGCAAGAACCAGGTATATCTTTTAGATTTTGACAGGTAGAACATGGCGGAAAATTCTACCTTATAAATAACCAGTTTTATTTGTGCTGTCAACTAAACGAGGGTAGAACTAGAATAACCCTCCCCCCCCCCCACATTAATATATGCTTTGTATTTTATTGGATGTTGGACTATTCTCTACCAATATCATAGTGTTAGAAAATATTTGGATTTTATGTGACAAATTAAGTCAAATATGTCAAAATTATTTAAATGTTGTACTCTCATTTTTTAATGTAGACAAATCCGAGTTGTTGGATTGTTCTATGTGTATTATTGTTAAGGTTTCTTGACATCCATTTCGGGTATTCTATCTATTGTTTTGAGAGACATAAAATTACTACAAACAAAATTACCCCTCTTAACAAATTTGGTCATTCCAAAAACTTTATCTGCTATTGGTCCGTCAAACTGACTCTAAAGCAATCATGTATTCTTGACTTTTTACAAAAATTTGGATTAATTAAGTGATCATGCGCATGCCAGTTATGTTGAAAAATGTGATGCTATGTTCCAGAATATTACTCGAAAGTCATTGAAATATGACAAATAAAACATTAACTGTCTATGTTTTGATCATAAATTACTAAAAGTCTTAACTGATGAAATGTGCCATCCCTCTGATGTCAAATGCAGTCAGATGCTCAGTGGGAGCATTCAGGTTATGATGCTTAATTCTATCTAATACAAAGTATCCAATTGGCCAAAACTTACTTGGCCAACATGAGACACTTAATAATCGTCAATACCCATACTTGATGCTCGTAACTATTATCATTCAGACAAAGGCTATAGAACCCTGGCTGGACAACATAATGCTACTCACACAAATGTCTATTGGTTTTTTGTGGTTGTTTTACATTTCAGCTATTTCACTGCTACTATGTTGTTCCAGTAAGGGATATTCTGACCAATGAGAGTTGTGGGATTTTGCAATCACATGATTCTGAAGTGTCAAGGTAGACTGTACAGAACAGAAGTGGACTAGAACATCCAGTGTCTTTGGTGGTTTTTTTTTCAGAATTGTATTTCAACTTAATCAGAGTAGTTTCCTGATTGTTATTTTCTATGATATACATTGCTTGAGCAGCTTTGAGGGCCAAATGGTGTGAAACTGACAAACTTGCCTAATGCTTACGTTTTTTTTAAAGGTAAGGAATTATCATGACAATATCCTTTGCCGTGTACATGCGCACTGTGTTGGTATATTTTCATCATTTGTGTGCTTTTGAAGTAGCAATTTTTTTGAGACGGAGGAAACCTCACAGGATATTAATTCAATTTCAATTTTTTTAAATTATGAACTGTGTGTTTGAATGTGTCATCGCAAAAAGTGTGTCATTTGTGCTGATAAACTTTGGTGTAGAAATCTGATAAACCAACTCCACTTTGAACTGTACTATGTACACAGTACAAAAATTCATGATTCATGATAGAAGGTAGAAGATGATTTGCAAATATTGACAACCGTATGACGATTTTTTTTCCTTCTTGTTTTCACTTTTGTCAATTTTGACTGCTAACCCTATATTAAGCAGCTACACTGTATATTTGAGACAAAGATGAAATCATGTGCAAAGTTTTTTGTCAAGGGTCAGTCAGTTGTTGATTATGATGATAATTAAAACAGCCAATGTTGCAGCAACGCTGAGCATTTTGCACTATTTTGGTAGGTTTACAGCATGATACTCATACTGCAAATGGTACTCTGTACTTGTTTCAGAACTGAAGTATCAGGTATTGACTAATGGAAGCGAGTTTCACTTTTAAAAACAGTAGACGTTGTTGTTTGAATAAATACCCAAATTTCTAGTTATTTTTTGGTGGTTATTTTGCTTTGCAGCTATTTTATGCCCATCAAAACAAAAGATAAACCAGTTCTACCCAAATAAGTGCTCAGAAATCTTAATAAGTCATACGACAAATCTACATATGTAGTTGAGAGTAGGATGAATAAAAAAAATTGACTGGACCTGTAATGTTTATTACACGGTCCATTCTTGACAATCCAAAAAATAACATTATTTTTGACACTACAGTCCTATTTCCACCACAGTAACTGCTCTTTTCACAAAGAACACTCTGAAATCATGCAAGAAGCAAAATGTGTATTAATTTTAGGCAGTTCATTCCTTTATTTGGTGTTTTAAAAACCTAAGTTGGGTCAATCAGACAATTGTTTTGTTTTTTACAGAGTTTTTGCCAGTCAAAACTGAAGACAGGCCTGGTCCTGGTCCAAATAAAATATTCCCAGACCTGGCTCAACCCCATATTAAGTTTCCTTAACCCTTCTAACTCACACATTACACCATTCTGGCTGCTGGAGTGGGATAAGATACAAGAATTAGGCAGATTTATGGAAATTGAATTGAATTTGACCAATGATTGGTCTTCATGGTCTTCATCTATATATAAATTAAACATTGCAAAACCACATGATACAAACAATATAAAACAAAAGTAAGTTCAGAAATGGATTCTGCCTTTCAGAAAACCCCCAAAAAGTGGTGTTGCATGAAATTGTATCTTGAAAATTAAGGAAAATAGAATAGCAAGAGAATAATTTGGAAGGATGCAGCTGCTTTCTGACTTTATTTTGACACAAAAAAGATTACAGTGACCACTCTTTTTGCTAGGAACACTCTGAAATTATGCAGGAAGCACAGAATGTATTAATCTGAGCCAGTTCCATCCTTTATTTGCTGTTTATATAACCAAATTTGTGATTTTTAGGCAATTATTTAGCTTTTCGACCATTCTCTGCCAGTCAAAACTGAATATAGGCCTGGTTCTGGGCCGAATAAATTGTCCCCAGATCTGGTTGAACCCCAAGTTAAGTATCCTGAACCTTTATAAGTCACACATTACACCAATCTGGCTGCTGGAGTTGGCTTAGATACAAGAATTAGGCAGATTTATGGCGATTTTAGTGAATTTGACCATGGGTCTCCATAAAAGTAAATTAGCCATTGCAATATCACATGATACACACACTGTATCACAAAAGTAAGTTCAGAAATGGATTCTGCAGGTCAGAAAACCCCTAAAAAGTGGTGTTGCATGAAATTGTATCTTGAAAATTAAGGAAAATAGAATGGCGAGAGTGAGAACGGCGGCCATTTTGAAAAACGCCCTCTAGTGGCTATTCGCAGTAAAATCGGAACGTCCACCTGTGTGATTTTAGAAGCTAGGACACTAAGCTACAAGATTCAACCTTCAAATTCTCTGCGGCTCGCATTGTATACGGGGTTGTAGGCCAGAGCCTGGACTAGAATTTATGGCTTGCATATATACATGTATGCACAGTATGCATTATCATGGCTTCAGAAGGTGCATGCTGTAGGCCCAATCAACAATCAACACTTCAACAACAATAATCACAACATCTGGGCAGTTGAATAGGCCTATGAAACTATTATTACCCTCTTACTTGTACAGGTTTAATTGTCCCTCTACAAAATTAATCAGCTGATCTGCTTGACATCAAATTGATGATGCAATACGGCTTCCCTTATCTATCTATCTATCTATCTATCTATCTATCTATCTATCTGTTTAGCTTTCTATCTGTCTATCTATCATCCTACTGTAAATTCATGGACCCCTTCGTCTTAACCAGCCAGACAGGGGTGCCCATCGACAAAAACTTGCATGCTACCTTTTCTCATCCGCAAGAAGGACATCTATAGGCTGGGTTTTATGGTCAAAATTAAAATTTTAATATTTTTCCCCACTCTCACCCCCATTTCACGGGTATTATGCTAGTAAGCTATAATGTACATAAGCCCAAAGTGACTTTTGTTCAGGGGGGGGGGCTGGTAGGGTGTGTGGACACTGGACAGTGACCTTTCCCATACAAAAAGCCGGCCACAGAGACTTACCCCAGCAGCAGCTGGCAGAGAGGAAGGGGGGGGGGGTTGTCAAGTGAGTTTTGATTAATATTATTTGTAGAAATTATTACATCTTTGGGTAGTCAGTATTAAAAATTGTATATGATCTGACTTGTAATTCTTCAGAGCATGGATTAAATAGCCTGGCCTGATTATCAAATTATATGTTCACTATACCTTGTTCCTCATGCCATGTAAACAAACTTATCAGTCTGAGCGCTCTGTCTCCCTTTAGATAAAAAATTTATAATCAAGAAAAAAGTGAAACAGAAACATTGAAATGGTCTTAAGAGGGGGGGGGGGGGGGCAGTCCAATTTTGACACCTCATGTGTCAAAATGATTCATCTGGAAATTTATAGGCCTACATTTAAGATTTTTGCTTTGCACTGATGTAATGATGAGCAGGCAATCAACACTTGAAGCACAATATAATTTGCGCCAAAAAGTTGAGGATCTTCTCAAAACATACATTTGCCTGTTACTATCCAAATTAATTTTGTATAGGCTTATTAAATCCCACTTTTATTTGCTTAGCTTTGCATGTGTTGTGTTAAATTGGAATTTGGCCTGCATCTTCCAAATATGACACTTATTGCTGTTTAGATAGTTCAGGAATAGGTTTGAATTGGAACATAGAAGTGTGGTGGCTTCAAAGAGGCAATTGAGTATGGCAATTACTGGCAATTACCAGTGCCTGGGACCAAGATAAACCCCTGGGAAACCCATCCGTGTGTGCGTAAAAAAATCGCTCCCTGTCTGATTTCGGAATTCCACGCAGGTGAACATGGACACGGAGTGGACCAAAGAATAGCATGTAATGCAATTAATTGTTGTTCTATTTTTCACGCACACGGAGCATGCAACTCACAGCACGCAGCACGGACAAATGGGTAGTCCCCTTTATGCATTACTGCACTGCAGCACGGCACTGAATTACAACAATGCATTACAGCACTGCATTACAGAACTGCATCACAACACTGCATTGTATTACCTACTTGCATAGAGGCCCCCCTCGAATAAAGGCCCCACTAGAATAGAGGCCCATCTTGAATATATGCCCCCCCATTGAATAGAGGACCCCTTGAATATAAGCCTCTCTGAAATAAAAGACCCCCTTGAGAAGAGGTCCGTTTGAATAAAGGACCCCTCTTCATCTGAGACATAGATGGCAGTGAATATATATTACCACTATTATGCAACTGGCCACCACTGAAAAGGAAAACCACGGAAAATCACTGAAAACCACAGCATATGAACTTGGCTGGCATTGCCATTTACTGCTTTTGCTGTCAATTGCCTGTTTGAAGGAATAATGCGCTATATATATATAGTCCATCTGGTGGTCACATTAACATCGCTTGCGATTCTAGTTTGTTCATAAAAAGCTGAAATTGTCATGTTTACAGGCTGTATTATGAATATGCATACATCCATGAGGTGGTCCGATCGAGGACACTCCACTGGTCCAATCGAGGGAATATCTGTCATTTGCAAAATTTAAGCCAGTGCCCTGAATTTTATAGATAAATGAATTTTTCTTTTTTGTTTTGGAAGACAATTAGTTGGAGGTCACTGATTTAGATTCTGAAGGATTTCCCAGCAGTATGTGAATTCTGACTGTGTGAGACCTGAATGACAATGTTAGATCAGACAGTCACTACCATTTTATACTTGTTTCCTTAACTTCAAATATTGATGATTTTTCAAGTCAAACATTCATGACCTTTTCCAAATGATTGAAAAACAATCACTCAAGACAGGACAGCTGTTGATAAGCTTAATAATTTTTTCACAGTCATAGTGTTCTGATCGAGGCACCGGTCCGATCGAGGGACTCTCCCTATAGTATATTAGAAACACAAAAGCAGTACATTGTGCAATGATGATTTGCATGATTGAGAGACTTTTTCGAACAAAGTTGGCATTTGAAGTACAAATGCAGTATTTTCGCAGCATATGTATAGGCTAATTGTAAAACAAATCCACAACGAATTATCTTTGAAAATAATGACAACTGCAAAAATGTTACAATAGACTATTTATTACATGTACATATTTTACTTAGAACTAAATTATAACATTTTCAAAAGAAGTTCTTATATTTATCCTTAAAACAGGACACATCTGGATAGTCAATGAATCTCAATCACATGAAATTCACTAACATAATATCATTGTCAACTGTGCAAAAACATATAGCCGGAAAAATAATATTTTAGCACTGTGATATACAAAACATTGCTCAGTCCTAATCATACATTCCAACCAGCTTGGCCTGCTCTTTGGAGGTCCCTCCTCCCACTACTGACACGTGTTTACTCATGTCAGTGGTGAAACGGCTTGAGGGAGGTCTGCGGCCAAGAGTCTCAGCCATCTCACGAATGAAAATGGCTCTTGCTCCACAACAAAGACCAATGTAATCCACCCCAAGGTCAACCATCTCTTCCGTGAATTTGCGAACATGTTTTCTGGCACTCAACCACATTTCTAGCTGAGCAGGAAAACTCCTGGTTCCTTTTGGTTTGAATAAAAATATTATTACATTGATGAACATACGGCTGTCAATAAAAGTATAGAATTTATAGATAAAAACAAAAACAAGAATCACTGTTGATGCAAAAATTGTAACTCATATTTTTTCTCTAACTTTTAGTCTAACCTTTTTTGCAAAAGCAGAAATCATGAATTTGGTTCTTATAATCAGTGTTGATATCATGATGTGCGTGGAAAACCCCTTTATTGTTCCTTTCTAAAGAGTGCATGGAAGAAAACATTTTCATCTCAAAGAAAAAAACATTATTAGGCCTTCATTTACAGTGAATTTAGCCAAAAATTTAAGAGTCTATATTCAAAATTATTATTGCTGCTACATTAAAATTTTGTCGTGTGAATTAGATTTGTCCTTTCTCGTCTGACCGCCCTTCATTGTTTCCTTCCAGCTCCCTTGTATGAGTCCATGATCACAAATTTAAATTCACGACTTCACATGTCATATGTCTGCTTTGTCATTACAACTTTTCATAATTTGAGGCGTTAACAGCTTTACAGTCATTTTCATATATACAATGTTATAGAATACTAGGGATGCATGCTGTGACACTGAGTTAACATGTGACATCACAGTTCAACAGCATAGAAAGCAGTGATGGAAATGGAAATTTTCTGTCGGGGTAGCTCTCGGCTGGTGCGGCAGCGTCGTGCCATTCAAACTTTTTAAAAGTGAAAAAATTCCTGCCACCAGAATATAATTTTGGCTAATAGCACCTGGAGAACTGAAAAGTGAACAGGAAAATGTATTTTCACCACTTGTCATATGGGGAGCTGTAGGAGGGTAGAACTCCCCCTGTTTTCTGATCAAGGGAGCTCAGCTCCCCCCCCCCCATTTCCATCACTGATAGAAAGGAACTTCAAATTCCACTTAAATATGACGAGCACAGTTACTGCCCTACAAAGGTACATAATAAAGTTAGGAATTTTTTATGTTTCCCTTCTCAGCTGTAGGGTCTACAAAGGTAAAGTTTCAGAATGTCAGTCAGCCAATTGGACACCCACTCTGCTTTTGAGCTCCAGAGCTACGAAAATATCTTTTGTGGCAAATTTGCTCATTTCAACACGATTCTAGAACATATTTTCAAACTACTCCAAATTATGAGCTATTATGGCAATACTATGGTTTGTTGGACAATGCAATCAGCTTAGAATTTGAATTCAGAAGATAAGCTTACCGTCAGAAGGATCCTTCAGCTGAAACATGGTTGGCTCCTTCTCATGTGTCCTGTATGGCACTGGAAGACAGGCAAGTGGACCCTGTTGCAGCAGAAAAGGAAGGGACATAGGTTTGTTCATCACTTTTATAACAACTTACATGTAACAAGGCCAACAGGGAGTGCATGTCATGTGATTTCATAAGGTGACATGGTTTGTGGTTGGTATGACTAAAATGAACTGATGTGAAGATAACCTTTCTTATCCAGCATATGAGTACCTTAGTGACCACTAAAATTGAAATCTCAAATGCTTACAGCCTGTAAACTTGAGGTGCAAAAAGAGTGGACTGTTACACTGTGAAAATGGCACTTCGTTAATCACCATACTGATGATTAGTCAAAAGTCATGTTCATACCCGATACTTTCAATGTTAGTTTGATTTAAGTAGACTAATCTTGCTTGTTGGTGATAGACTAACAAAAGGATTATGCATGCATCTGAGTTTTATTCTAAAATCAGTTATGACAAATCAAATGGCCTTCTCTTGATCATGACCAATCAAAGGGCCTCTTTGTTTCCCATGTTGAATGGAGAGAAGATATGATACTTCATCGGCTATATGACTCAAAGAGTGCCAAAATCTGTATGAACCAATACTCATTTTTTGCATATCAAGTTTATCGGCCATAAGAAGTTTCTGTTAATTGAATTAATTTTAAAGGTTATTATGTTCTTATGAGAGGTCACACAGAGCAAGATGTCCCTCTGACGAGCGCCTTAGCCACTAACACATATTTCTTCAATTTACAAAGCAGCATGCTACACATTACCCGACCAGCATCAACGGCGCATGTGGATACCACTTGAACAATAACAGAAATGGTGATGAGATACACTTAATTTCCTATTTTTTCCTCAGATTAGGTCGAACATTGGTTGCATGAACAGGGGTCGCAATTCAACTACACAACCAATAAGTTGGAAAAATGTGAGGCATTGCTCATTATACTTCAGTCCATACCTTGCATCTGGCTCTGATCTTGCGCATGTGGGGCAAAATTGTCTCTGGGCCATGGCCACAGTTCAAACCCACAACGTCAGCCCCAGCATCTTCTAGGGCGGCCATTGCATCTGCAACATCCAGTCCATCTGCCATTCGGCCATCTGAACCGACATTCATGGTGATCACAGCCGGCAAACCTGGGTTCGATAAAGCCACAATTTATTTCCATTTTCGACAAACAAAAACCATCTTTTCAAATATCTAATCTTGAAATAGCATTATAAATGTACATATATATAACACCAATTCCAGATAAATGTGCTCACTGGCGGTCACAATATTCTTTGGGTACACTCTAAAAAATGTCGGGACAAAATTGGTTTTTTAGATTCACAATGGTTTTTTGAAAAACCAAATTTCAATGCAAAAAACCAACATGGATTTTTTTAAAAATCCATGTTGGTTTTGCATTGAAATTTGGTTTTTCAAAAAACCATTTTGAATTTTAAAAAACCAATTTTGTCTGAAATTTTTTAGAGTGTACAAACTTTATATCAAGAAAGAGATTTATTTATTTATTAACTCTTATGAAACTGTTTGTTCAATTGATAATTGTTACATATGTGGTCGTTAATGTCCCCAGGTCAACTGCTCTTGTGTCTTCTGATGAAATCTGCTAAATTTCCATTGCAGTCTTCTTTTTTTAAACTTCTTATTCTAATGAATTTTTGTATTTTTTGTTTTACTTTGTGACCTTCTCTTATTATATACTAAATCTGAAATGGTTGCATACTCAGTATTTTACCCTATATATTATGCCATTATATTCATAAAAAGGCGGCCTCTCTGCAGCGACAAATAAATATTTGATAGGTCTCCCTTCCCACAACATATAATACTTAAACAAAATAATTGAATATTGTAAATTATATATGGGAAAATAAACAAATCTGAATCTGAATCATATTGACCAGCAATCATGTCTATCATCAAATGCAGTGATAAATTCTGGACATGACCAAAGTGGGGTTTGAACTGATATCCAGATTATAACCATTGTCCTATGGAGCATCATATGCATACCATTTCCAAAATCCTTGATAACTTTCAAACTCAACAAAGCTTCTCGTGTATCATTGAAGGTTTCAGCAACAATAAAGTCAGCTCCTTCTTCCACTGCCCAGCAAACTTGCTCCTTGAAAAACAAAAGTGAAAAAAAGGTTCTTTTCTGAAAGATCTAAAATAAATGTTGGTATTTAAATCATTTGGTATAGGTTGAATTTCAGAAATTCACTTTCATAATAATATATCACCTTGAACATTTCCATACACTCCTTTTCAGAAGCTGGAGTGGGTTCAAAAATAGTTGTGTTGCAAATGTTTCCCGCCATCAACGTACCAGTCTCATCAGCAACCTGGCGGGCTAATTTAAGAGCTTTTCTGTTGAGAGGTTCCAAAATGTCTTCTTTGCCAATAAGTCGGAGCTTTGCTCTGTGACCATAGTACTAGAAAAGTAATATTTACATTCGATAGTATGTGTCGTCAAAAGGTTTCTGAAATCTAATCTATAAATTAAGTAGTCACGGAGATGAACAAATTTTGCCTGACCGGACTGAAACAGTACTCAACATGAAAATGGTATTATTTTTAGACCTTGGAATTTGCAAAAAAAAGCAGCATTTTATCTTGTTTTTGACTTGGAAATATTATCTTTCACTAAGTTTCAGCATTAATACTTTATATTAATACTTTATACCCGGTTGTGGCTGCCAGAGCTCTATAAGCAAGACTTACTGATCAATATGGCTTCTGGCCATGTAATTTCAGTATCAGAGACAACCTCCCCAGACCCCCAGACCCAAACAGTACAGTGTCACCCTGTTGACTGCATGGTTATCCAGTGGGGTAAGCCAGTACAACTGCAACAACAGAATATTTCTTAACGTTTTTTGCATAAATACGTACTGTGAAAGCCAGAACGACATCGCTGCCGGCATGGACAAATTCCTCGTAGATGTTCTTGACCAAATGCGGTTTTTCAATCACAATCTCAGGTACGAATGGACCGGCCTGAAGGTATCCTCTTCTTTCCAACTCAAAGATGTATCCCTCCGCAACCACCACCTTCTCTTTTCTTGCAAGTCTTTCTCTCAACCCATTCATGTCTGAAATACAAGTAAAATCCCAGTAGCAAATTCTCTAGCTTAGATTACCATGTATATCTAGCTTAGATTACCATGTATATTTTTTTAACCAGAAGCAATTCAATGATAATAAGCTGTCAAGAAAGACAGCAACAATCTATCTATCTGTCTATCTACTATCTATCTATCTATCTGTCTATCTGTTGTATCTGCCAATAGTCCTCATGACAAAGAACTTGATCCTCAAATAGTCATCCTAATATCCATTTCATTAGTACTTTTCAAAGTTTAGGCGAACTTCGTGAAAAAGTCACTGTCTGTGTCTGCCCATTATGTTGCTGCTGTCATGGTAACCCCCCCCCCCCTTCGTTTAGACCACCACTGCCTGACTTTCTTTTGTGAAGCAGCCTGTAGGTGCGCTGAAGGTAGACCGAGGTCACAGTCTTCACGTTGCTGTAGGCAACGTAGACTGAGGACATACCATTTGGTGAGAACTCTTGAAATTCATTGGAATCAATAGGTGATAATAACAAACAATCAAGCATGAATACAAACAGAAAACTGCAATCTGCAAACAGATAGCGACATAAGTGGTTATATTGTTTTGTATCCAGTCCTGAGGTGTTTTCGACGCAAAGAACAGTCAAAATATTTAAAAAGTGGGAGGGAACAATTATTTCTGGATATCACTTTTAAAAATGTCAGAATATGTGGTAGTTCTTATCACTTGTAAAAAGTTGTAACCACATAAATTGAAGTAAAATGTTACTTGTGGTGTGGTTTGACTATCTATCTATCTATTTATCTATCTTTCTATCTATATATATCTATATATCTATATGTCTATCTATATGTCTATCTATTTATCTATCTTGGCCCTATCTATTTATCAGTCTATGTAGGCCTGTCTATTGATTTTTTTATCAATCTGTGAATCTATCTATCAGTATTTGTGATTGTGCAATTTTTATTCAATCTAAATGCGACCTGAATATGTCAAATGTGGTCTCAGTCAATCACTGTTCATCAAAGTTTGTTTGGAACTAACCAATCAGATCATACATACAATGCTTGACTGAGTATGATTGACTGCTGAATGTAATAGTCCAATGCTACTATTTGGTAGACAATAGACATAGAAACTGAAATAGTAAATTATGAACAACAAAATGATTAACAGCTATCAGTTTTGCAAAAGCCTCCCTCTCTTCAGTCTGAAACTCCTTTGAATTTTTGGTGGTAAATTGTTGAAAATCGGCCGATTTTGACATTTTTAAGTACAGGAGAGCTCTGAAAATCGCACATAATACACTTCAAATCATTTTCTATCCACCCATATCTTTAATTTTGATGAGAATAGGCCCAAAACAGCCGCGACACGATCCTGTGTCGCAGATGTAGTCCTCAACCTATGTATTGTCTCCCATCCTTCTCAGCTACACTGAGAAGGTGGGTCTTCCTATCTACGCTGAAGGAGCTCTGGCGACGTGCATGGCTATTTATAGAACAGTGGCATGATCATGCTATTTATAGAACAGTGGCATGATCATGAATAGATCATGAACAGTGGCATGTGTCAGACGATACAGTGGTGATTGGAAATGTATTAGATAATGATGAGAGCATGTATAGAGAACAGGTCAACTTATTTGTAGATTGGTGCAGATCAAATTTTCTCAATCTGAATGTAAAGAAGACGATGGAGATGGTCCTCGATTTCCGTAAAATTAAAAATGACTATGACCCAATTGTAATAGGCGACGACGCTGTTCAAATTGTACACAACTATAATAAGTATTTAGGAGTTGTAATTGATGACAGGTTAACTTTTGCTGACAACGTACACCATCTTTATGTAAAATGTATCAAAAGGTTACACCATATGAGAATGCTCAATAACATCGGAGTTGACAAACAGATATTACACTTGTTTTATCGATCTATCATTGAATCTGTACTGTCATATTGTATTGTTACATGGTTTGGCCCATCTCATAAGAAAGATCATTCTAAATTGTCAAAAATAACTCGAGCAGCAAAGAAGATGGGTATTAAGACTGAGAATCTAAATAAAATTTATGATGATGCTTGTCTAAAAATGGTTAACAAGATTATGAAGGAAAATTGTCATCCTCTGTTAAGTAAATTTATTTTTCTCAGGTCAGGCAAACGCTTGTGTGTACCAAAACACCACACAAAGAGATACGCAAATACTTTTGTGCCACATGGAGTGAAGATGTTTAACCACACCAAGTTGTGATATGTATATACTGTGATATAATGTGATATAATAATATTTCTGCACTGTGATATATATATATTTATTTATTTATTTATTCTGTTTTAACTGCATGTGATTATGATGGAGCATGTCAATCAAATGAGTTTCATTTTTCAATGATTCAATAAAGTATTATCGTATCGTATCGTATCGTATGGCGCATACTAATCTGATCCATCAATACATGTTTAAAGTCAACATATTGCTTCATAAACTTAATAAACTTTAATTTCTCTCCCTTTGTGGGCAAGTTGCGATTCTGGATGAACTTGGATGCCCTAATTCATTCAGCAAACAATTTCTTATACCTGTTTGGGCTAAGTCAGCAGCAGGTGATTGGATGGCTCAGTAGTAAAGCATTTGCCTGTGAATTCAAGGGTCGAAGCATCGACTCCCCCGTAACATTGTACATATTTTTTTTTATCAGGCAGTTTTAATTGCACAAACAGGGATTGATTTATAATGTGGGGACAGGACGTTTTTAAAGAAATGATTAATTTTCTCCAATGCTGCACTGATTTTTCAGTAGTCTGCACACTCTGTGATCTGCATAATGCCAGCAGTAGCTTCATCCTGTTTTGGTATTTAGTTACATGCTTCTAATAAAACAAACCATGCCATGAAGGTCAAGGCCATTGTGACGTAATGGCGTAGTAGCCCCCCTCCAAAAGTCACTGAACTTTGCAAAAAGATCGCTGATCAACCATTCGGGCGCAAAAAGGCCTCCAGACCAAAGAGTTGATGGCCCTTAGCAATTACCAGGTCTATCTGACACAATTTTTGGGGGGGGGGGCAAAGCCAGTGATACTGCAGATATTTAGGAATTCAATTACTTTTAGGGGGTCAAGTCTTTGGGAAAATACAGGTCAGATATTTAGGTAGAACAAGACTTTTGGAAAGGCCGGGGAACTATTCAGCAAGCCTTTGGCCCCAGAGCAAGCCTTTGGGAACGGATCATGCCCAATCAAGTGATCGGGAAAGCAAGCCTTTTGGTCCAGAGCAAGCCTTTTGGCATCAGTGACAAAGGATGCCCGATCGCTTCATTGGGCAAGCAAGCCTTTTGGCTGATTAAAAAAATGCCATATGGTTGAAAAAGGCCGCCCAATCAAGTGATCGGGCAAGGCAAGCCTATGGGGTGTAACATCTGTCTACCTATATAAAAGTTTAGGGCAGGTCAAAATTTGGCATGACAAGTCAGCCTAATCGCACATTATTCATGCTTCCTTTGAGCCTCCCCTCCACTCCCCAGGATTTGTATAGATTATTCACCTAGGGAGAGGCAATATATGATTTATCCAGCGAGGGCGTTAGCCCGAGCTGTGATAAACACATATTGCCGATCCCGCGGTGAATAACAGGCTTATACCATAAGACAAAACTGAAACTTGTTGTTTGTTGCTGTGGTTTTTCACAGCTTCACCACAGGGCCAAACTCACATTTGGCCCTGCAATTCTTAATGAAGATACCAAGGTGTATGACTGAAGTGCCCTCTGGTGAATTTCAAATAGAAAAACCTGATTAAAATTGCTAAAGGAGCAGTTTTTGAGAACATTCTTTATGGTCCTTTGCGAGTTAAGTCTTTCAGCAATATTTGGAGAAGATTAGCATCAATCACACTGCATTTGGGTTCAAATTAAACCTTATTTTGGCAATCCTACCTGTGTGTGCACTCATATCAGCATACATCACAAGGGAATTCCCTTTCACAGCCAATCAGAATTCAGGAGACTACAGAGCCACCTGCTGAGTCAACTGGAACCAAAATATTAGTCTGCTATTCTGGTGTGCCAGGAGGAACTACTTTTGACCCAGTTTTATCTTCTGTCCTCAGCGCACAAAGGCCTTATAAATGCTCTTGTTAAACTCTTTAGGCCTTTTTAGAAAAACTTGATGGGATGATCAAAACTATGCCGTTTCCATGATTAAAATAAATTTATAAAAAATGTTATTTAATTTTGTATGGCTATGCAGGCCCAGAGAAATTCAGGAGACCCATAAAATAATATTTGATACAGCTGCAGTGTACATAAAGCATTTTAACCTCACCATGGTTGCATGCAATTGAGCTAACTGAACCTGGTTGCCAAGCTTTGTCTCACAAGGTAAGGGATTTTTTTTTTCATTCTTGTAAATGCAGAGGTACATGACCTATCACATGCCCACATCTCCCTCAGCCTTCGGACACCCTGCCAAGAGAACCCCTGCCCACACAGGCTGCAGAAGTCACTCATCTGGGTGAAAATTACATATTCATGAGCTATTGGTCATTAATACCATATATTCCTAACGCGCATACATACATATCTGGGTTTTTTTTTCTTCATACTGATCTGGTGTTACCTTTGTGGAATATATTACTGTTTTTAACCAGAAGAATCAACAACTAGATGAAGTATGGGATAGGGGATCATGTGGTGCATGGAATGCTGTCCCACAGGGACGAAATGGCGCCGTAATATTTTCCCAATAGGCCTATATATGTCTCTCACTTCAAGTCACTTGCAATCACTACTGCTTATGGGTCTTGTTTGAGCCATGTATGTATGCATGTGTTTGCCAGAGGGCATAAAGATGATTTATTTATAAGTAAAAAGAAAGGCTTCAAAAAAGGTGGCAACAAACACGTTTAAAAGAGAAGGAAGTAGATAAAAATTGAGCTGAATTTATAAAATGACAAAACAAGACTTATGAGTGTTTTTTCAAACTATCAATGATGTTGGCCCTATTATAGAGAATAACGCCAAAATCAATGTCAGTTCTTCACAGAAAATAATTGCTTTACTTTCTTCATGAAATATCAGACAAAACTCGTATATTTTCACAATTTAAGCGAAAGTTTTGTGGGAAATTTTAGTTTAAGTTTAACGTTTAATACATATTTATTAAATTGGAACTTGCTTACACAATAGGCCTAAACTAATAGCAGTTACCTGGTAATGCATGTCAATGACAATGTGTAGTACCTGAGTCAGCATCACAATCACAGCAAAGTGCAATTAGCTTTGACACTTCACTGCTGACTTCAGAGTTCACCCCTCTGAGCTATTCTCAATGGCAATTTGCCATCATTGGCCTTGCTTGCCCTTGCCATCATTGCTTGCCATCATTGATGAAAGCAGCCTTAAACTGACTTCATTTATTTTCGTAGTTCCATAACATTCCACCAGAGGCAAAATGGCGCTGATCGCGGCACCCTCGTCCCTCTAGTGGATATGCAACGAACTACCGTCCACGAGATCAAAACAACGCAACGTCCACGCCATGACCCACCCTGTGTCTGTGTCCAAGTCCAAAACAGAGTAGCCGGCAAGATCTAACGATCTGGCCGGCGCCAAAAAGAACGGATGGCAATAGAACACTTTAATTTTTTTCTTCACTGCATCACAGATATTGTTTTATTGTAACACCAATTAGCACAATAATATTGATGCATCTTGGTAAGCAGAAAAACTTAGGATAAGTTACATTCAACAATTTTTAAAAGAGTGAAACAAAATATTTCCAAGTGTGAAATGACTGCAGAGTTAGCAGCTGTTAACCAATGTTTTTGTTGCAAGAATTCAATTAGCAAAACAGCAAGTAAGTAAAAAACACAGATATTTAATATAGGCCTATAAACACATTTTCCTAATGCTGTGTATTTAATAATTATAATTTTTTGGTTCTTTTGAAATTGTTCTACAGCAGTTACCATGAAAATGAAAAGCAAAGGAGCACAGAGCTGTGCTTTAATAAATGACCACAGATAGGCCTAACAATATTTTTTCCATCACAGTCCATCCAAATGACATCCAGTTGAGATTTGTTGTATTCACCAGGGTTTTCACCATTCCCCAGCCAAGAATCAAACCCAGGACCTTGGAAGTTCAATGGAGCAGCTGTGAGAGATCATCCGTGTTTTTCCTTTCAACAAATGAAAAAAAAAATTATTAAATCATTCTGAGGCAGAATTCACACAGATTTAGTAAATATAATTTAATAACAAGACTTGTACATTTTCAACACTATATATTTGTAGTGGACACTTTTCCTTTTTAGATAAGTTGAATTTGCCAACTGAAATAAACTTAATGTAGACCTGATAACTCTCTGAATCTAGCCTATTAATGGCTATTATGGACAATGAACAGTTGATCCCTGCTCATAAAATCACAAGCCCAGATTACAAAGCCATATGAAATCACTGCAAGCCAATTACCAAGTTAATAAATATGCACTAACACAATAGGCCTAAAAAATAGGCCTAAAAAAATATTTATTCATTTGTCAGTTGATTCCGATCTCTTTACCTGTAGAGTCACATTTTGACGGAGTATGTCTACAATCTAAGTTACATAGATAACTTAGATTGCAATATGGAATCAGATTTGACACCCAAACATGAGTCAACAGCAATTGGCAAAGTGAGGATGGGTCACAGCCTTAGAATCCTCCAGAATTGCAATTAGCTTTACTGGATGCTTCTGTAATTGGCTACACTTAATTAACTAATTGAAAACTGCCTATCTGACACAATTGCAATGCTTACCTTCACACACTCAGCCCTTCTCTTTGTTGTCTTTGCAAATGGCTTCCAGGTGTTGGGATTCACAGCAGTTGGTGTGATTTGGTCAGCGGATGAATATCAACTTCAGGGATAGCCCAAGGGATTCCCCAGAGTATTGCTATTAATAGCAACTTCCGCAAATATGACCACACACATAGCCATGGTTTTTCCACCAGGGGCGCTTTAGCCATACACCTTAGTCTAATAGAACAGAACAACAGCAATGCCATGTCATCTGGGACCTGTGGCTTCACTTATTATTCTCCCATGGGAGGAGTCTGGACAACAAAGAATATGGGTTTTATCGCAGTGAAATACTGGCTCATGATTGGCTGACAGAGGTGTCGAATGGTATAAAAACATTAATCCCCCATTATTGCTTCACATAATCACATAGTACAACCTCTTTCAAATTGCTTGTCATCCCTCTTGATTCACACCATTTTCCTCTCTTCCACCTCCCAGCCCCATGTCATTATAACACAATTAAGATGGCAGCTATGGCAGGCCAGCCTGCAAGGTGGGCTGACCAGTGTCCATCTTAGGTAAAAAGTTGCAATATCTGTCACAAGAGGCTGGGTTGGACCATGCCAGTCAACACAGTGTGTAGGGAAAATACATGTCAAAGGCACCATGCACTCTTTAACCATTTTACAAAGCTGCAGGACGCCTTAACTACCCAATACAAGAAGCTCCATTAAATATCCTAGTACATGCATACAGGCTAACATAGTTTTTTTTTCACAGCTGACTATCATCTCACATTCAATACTGTCCACTGGCACTTATACTACATGATCAATACCAGACCGCTTTCGAAGTTCCCCGGCTATTCTCATGGTGACATCAATACTACCAAATACACTTCTGTTATTAATGGTCTTTTCTGTTTCTTTATATTTTGTGAAGAAGTAGAGTAGGTCGGGGCATGTGGCCCCCCTTAACTTCGAGGTGCGATTTGACCTACTTTTTATGGGCGATTATTTGAATGCTTATGCTGTCATAAAGGGATCATTTGACTCTACTTATAACTAGTGAAACAAATGTCTACCAATTTTAATAAAGGAGTTACAGCCATTTTTGTAAAAAAATTCAAATGGCCTTCTTACCCCAAGAAGCCCCCCTATTATAATAATATGGCAATTTTTTTTTGCGGGTGCATTCAGCCTAAAAGTTATTTCTTAGGGTTCTTCTATCATTTTTAAGACATTCTATTCACTTTTTCTGAATTTTTCTGTTCATACGTTTATTTTTTAATATTTTTTGCCCTGTTTCAATTTCGGGCCAAATTTTTTCTATTTTAATTAGCTATTCTATCAAGATTTAAGGTAAAGTAGGGGAAGCTTGGAAGAGTTGGGCCGCAGGGAGGGTTGGGCCACCCTGATTTTTGAGGAAACTAAAACATTTTTCAGAAAGCTGCAGCCACCAAAATTTTATAAAAATAATATCTTTCAATGGATGTAACATACTTGGCTAATTTGCTTGTCATGATCTTTAGAGAAAAGAAAATTCGAATTTTGATGAAAACGGAAAAAACTGAGCCATGTTATGAGTTTTTAATTGTCTGTCAAACAACAAGGACTGAGCAAATTTTCCCTGGCATGCTTGATAGGCTTGACTATTCAGTTGTTATTGACATATTTTGGAAAATTATCAGACAACCAATTCTGTCATAATTGGGATAAAGAAAAAATTTTGGAATGGGGGAGAGTTGGGCCAGTGCCACGATTGTCCCCACATGTTTTGCCTTTACCCAGATTCACTTTTATTAAAACAGAAGAACTTGCCCAGAACAATTTTCAACAGAGACTGAATGTTTTTAGGCCTTACTACATTTCATGGTCTAATAAAATTTAAAAATCAGGAAATCTAGATGGGGAGAGTTGGGCCGTCAGGCCGAGGCTTATGTCTGAGAGCAAGCTTGTGTTGCAAGAGGCCTCAATTCTGGATAAATGAATTCTATGACCACTATATTACAGGTTAAAAATATATGATCCTCAACTTGGTCTCAAGTACAGCCTAACCGAACCAGACATATTGCAGTGGCCCAAGTCTCCCTCAGAATGGCCCAAGTCTCCCACTTAGTGGGGAGAGTTGGGCCAAAATTTTTACAATTTTCATAGGGCTGTAGCTCATATGTTCTTGCGCATATATCAATGCAATCCTACAGTAAGTGAACCACCCTTCCCTATGTTTTAACATTGGGCCTGCGTTTCACTTACTTTGACCCATACCTAACTCCAACTACAGCAAAGAAAATTGGCTGCTATTTTTATCCCACATGCCTCACATATCAGCCTTTATGACCCAAAATGTTTTCCTCTCATCGGATGAGAATTCTTCCTTCCAGAAGCATTTTGGTTAAGGATGTTTAACATTGATGCAATGGCACAATATCATGCGTTTCACTTACTTACAGGCGGCACTGTAAACTTTTAAAATTATGTGCAAGGAGACCCACTGAAGCAACGCTTGTGGTTGTGGGCCACCTACATATAGTTAAATTCCATACACACACATATATATACACTGTATAACAGCGGTACATAGTAATATTATTTTAACAGATGTTTCAAGGTAGGTGAAAAAAAAGAAAAGAAAAAAGATGAATAAGAAAAAAAAACAATCAACTAATCAGACAATTTAAAGAGGTAAGTGAAAAAGAAAAACAAAATAATAATAATAAAAAATATAATAAATTTAAGAACCAATATGGCATTTAAACATAAACATATATATATACATATAAAGTTACAGAAAAAAAAAAATACAAGAATGGTCAATAGTTGCACAAAAGACAGCAACTGCTCTGGCCATTTTGGAGTCTTGTCTGCAGGAATGCCGAAATAGAATGTGCTTCAACTACCAGAAGATTAAAATATACTTGACTGTTAGGAGCACATTGGAGATTCCCATCATTTTCAATCATTGGAGTTACAAAAATTTAGAAAAATTCAAACATATCCATAGGAGTTGGAGAAGAAGGGACAGAAACCTGAAAGTTAGATCCCCTATTCTGAGCCATTCTTGTTTTCGGCTGGACTTACCCGTTGTGTAGCCATTTGTTCAGGTCAAAGTCTGTGAAATCTGCTGTTGATCCAGCATGTATGTAGCTGCATAGCCTATATCATCCAAATTAAATAATTCTTGTTCTCTACTTGATCTGCCACTTTTTGGTGAAAACCCATATCAATGTAAAAAAAGCATAGTAATTTTTTCTGCTTGAAGACTTGGAAAGCTGCAAACTATCATTTGATGATATGAATTTTTTTCCTTCTTAAGCTTTTCTGCCATTGCACGGAGGTGTTGTTTAAGCTGATGAATAACAAAACTGATTATCCATTAGTATTGTTGAGAGTTGAACAGATTGAGTCCTTTGCTTCATGTTTTTCTTCTTTTTCCATTTTCTTTTTTTAAAGGAAATTTCCAGTTTGTGAAGTGTAATAATATGTTGGAAAAAATTCACTATAGCGGGCCGTCAATATGCCCATATTTGGCATGTGAAAAACGATCGTTTTTAGTGGTAAACGTGGGGGCTGCCGCCCCCACACCCCCGCCAAATGGTTTCCATGACATTATTTCAACAAACTGTAACAAAAATGTGACTAAAACTTACATTTTTAATGGTTTTTCTACTTCGTTGCGTCACCAAAATAACATCGTCGTCAAGTGTTAATGGCGTCATGTAAACATTTCTTGCCTGGTTACAATGACATGACGTCACGAATGCATTGTTTTCCAAATATGGTCAATTTCACGGCCCGCTAAAGTGAAGCATACCCAATATGTGCTGTAAAATGTTACTAATGAAGATGAAAAGGCCAAGAAAAAATTAAATTCAACTTACCCCTGCTGCACGCTACATTGTATGTGGTTGAGCGTGAAAATGTTGAATCTCATTGTCCTCAAAATGAGGCTGAACAGGTCAGCTGGGCATCCTTAGCAACAAGACCATAGCAACGACATGTGACACCTCTGGATGTTCCTATATTCATGAAAACCAATCTTTTATTTTCTTTTTGAAGAGTGATGAGTGAGAAAGTTGCTTGCCGACTCAACCAATCATCAGTTGCATAATCAAAGAGTAAAATCCATCCGTAATTGTAATTCTTGAATGCCAAAATAAATGTATAGGTTATCTTATACTTTCTTAGACTTTGAATCCAACATTGCCTTTTCTTTGAAGCATTTTTTGATGAATAATCCTCATCACTTGTACTTGAATCCAAGATGAAATATTTTTTCTTTGAAGCATGTTTTGATGAATATTCTTGAATTCATGTGAAGAACGTCACCCAGAAGCATTGACCCGAAAGTTGATCATTTTTCTAGGTTAAAATTCTCAAACACTTTCCCGTAGAACTTTCGATGACTTGCTAAACCAGGTCGCCAAATTTTCCATGGTGCCCGTGTTCTTTTTTCTATTGTGCTAAAATACTAGAATGGTCAATAGTTGCACAAAAGACAGCAACTGCTCTGGCCATTTTGGAGTCTTGTCTGCAGGAATGCCGAAATAGAATGTGCTTCAACTACCAGAAGATTAAAATATACTTGACTGTTAGGAACATATTGGAGATACCCCTCATTTTCAATCATTGGAGTTATAAAAATTGAGAAAAAGTCAAACATATCCATAGGAGTTGGAGAAGAAGGGACAGAAACCTAAAAGTTAGATCCCCTATTCTGAGCCAGGAATTGACCATTCTTATTTTCGGCTGGACTTACCTGTTTTGTTTTTTTTTGTATTGTATTTTCAGAGCTGTGGAAGTCAAAAAAATCGTAGCCATTGGTTCAGGTCAAAGTCTGTGAAATCTGCTGTTGATCCAGCTTGTATGTAGCTGCATAGCCTATATCATCCAAATTAAATAATTCTTGTTCTCTACAGGATCTGCCACTTTTTGATGAAAATACACATCAACGTAAAAAAAGCGTAGTAATTTTTTCTGCTTGAAGACTTGGAAAGCTGCAAACTTTCCTTTGATGATATGAATTTTTTTCCTTCTTAAGCTTTTCTGCCATTGCACGGAGGTGTTGTTTAAGCTGATGAATAACAAGACTGATTACCCATTAGTATTGTTGAGAGTTGAACAGATTGAGTCCTTTGCTTCATGTTTTTCTTCTTTTTCCATTTTCTTTTTTTAAAGGAAATTTCCAGTTTGTGAAGTGTAATAATATGTTCTGTAAAATGTTACTAATGAAGATGAAAAGGCCAAGAAAAAATTAAATTCAACTTACCCCTGCTGCACGCTACATTGTATGTGGTTGAGCGTGAAAATGATCTTATTGTCCTCAAAATGAGGCTGAACAGGTCAGCTGGGCATCCTTAGCAACAAGACCATAGCAACGACATGTGACACCTCTGGATGGTCCTATATTCATGAAAAGATTTGTTGAAGATTCTAGATCATATAGTGGTATAGAAACTTACACAGATCACAGACTGGTAAAAGCAAAATTCAATCTAGAATGATACAAGATGAAGCCTCAAAGAAATAATTCGAAATTGAAATTAGAAGAATTAAGAGAAGAAGGAAAAAAGAAGGAATATCAAGACAAGATAAAAAATGAGATAGGGGAGATACAGACAACAGAATCAGGTCAAGAAAAACGGGTGAAAATTGTCAAGATCTATACCAAAGCCGCAGAAGAGGTTGTCGGAAGAAAAGACAAAAGTAAAAAATAACATGCAAGCACTTTAAGCAGCGCAGGCCTGAATAATCTGTCACTGATGAGTTTGGAGTGGCAACCCACTGACCAATGAACAGTACAACTTGGGCTTTAAATTCTAGTAAAAAATGCACAAAAATGTACTGAAACTGCCTATTCTGAAAGCAAACTTAACTGATTGAGTTCTAATTTTTTATGTGTATTACAGTGGTCCCTGTCTTGAACGACCTCCTAATGAGCGACCAGACCCCTATATGCGACCATAGGCCCTCTGCATTAATGATTTTCTTAATAAATATCATCCCAATAAGCGACCAACCTGTCTAACGCGACCAACGACCGCAAAATTGGCAAGAATTGGTTGATTCCACCCTCATATGTGACCAATAAACGACCAGAAATTACCAAAATGCGGCAATGAAGCTACGATGCTTTGCGCCACTTTGGCACAAGATACCAATCTGGTTGATTGCAGCTTCAATTAAACATTTAGAATTACAAAGATTGAGTCAACTAGTAATTCAATCAGTTAGTTAATTGCCACTTCAATTGATTGCTGAAGCTTCAATTGATTGCTGACAGTGACACTCCAATTGAAGCTTCAGGACATTGAGCAATGTTGATTGCATTTTAAGATAAGATAAGATAAGATAAAATTTTATTTAACGTCGGTGGTGATAATACAAACACTAAACACTGCAGCATGAGTGCAGTGAATTAAAGACTAAAGAGGAACAGCAAGTGACTTACTTGAAAAATAGATAGATTGGTCGTTTCTGATCAGATGAAAAAGTAATACATTTGATTGACTTTTAAGAGATAAAAGATGCTTATGGAACCATATGATATGTATTGAGGGAAGTTATTAAATAAAATAGGAAAATCAATTTACAGGATGAGCTCAATAACCAACGAACACTAAATTGACCAAAAAAAAATTCATTTCATCCCTGTATACAGTGTATACACAAGTGCTTTTGACTTAATTCTAAATGAAATAAAAAGATGCATAGTTATGCAGCCAATAATATTTTGAAATTAGGATGGGTTTATTTCGGCTTCTCTTATTCAATATCAGATAAGATATTTAGCCAAGTTTGTCACTCTCTTGGTATTAATTATATATCAATTCAGTTTGTAACTTTAGAGACATGAAAGCTTACAAGCAGAATACAATGTACCTGAAGGTCCATTAATTGCATTTATATTAATGCAGGAATTACCTAATGGGTGCGGAATTTTTAAATTTTTATTTAGTCATTCAAGAAACAACATTTAAAAGTTTAATCTAATCAGAAACAGACTTGTATACTGGTTATTACTAGTAGTGATGGCTTACTGGATGTGATATTAGAATCAAAAATTGTCTTATGAAGCATCCGTATCATGAGAGGAGACTCTACCCCGAGGAGAGACCGCACCCCCACGAGAGACCGCTTGACTCCTGCAGAAGGGGCGGTCTCATAACGCAGGGACCACTGTATTTGTACTATAAGATAGCATACTGGCTACATGGCAAAGTTTGTTGTTTGATGTGTATATGAGAACCAGCTAAATGTAAACAAGAGAACTCCTTAATTAGGTCACTTGGTGTGTAGACAGTGTCTGGCTGTCAGCACAGCAGCAGAGCAGCAGAGCAGCAGCAGGTCACCATTTACAATCATTTAAATTTCCCGGGAAAAACTAGCTTTTTAGTTGAGTAAATAAATATATTATTTTCACAGAAGTTTACCAAAAGTTGATGGAAGCAAGATAAACTCATGATGAGACCATATCGCAAGTTTCAGAGTGATAGGTGTAACAGTGCGATCACCTATATGGTCAGAGTTTGTAGAAAAATGCTAGTGGTAAGAGCAGCTGCGCTGCTAAAAAAGTGAAAATGAAGAAATTAAAAAACTGTCAGAAAGACAGATGAAGATAAGAGATAATATGAATTCAAGTAAAAGTAAAGAAAATAAAGAAGAGCTACGAAAAGAAAGAAACAAGGTTATGAAAGAAATTCATAAGGGACCGTTCAGAATTTATGACTGGGGGGGGTGGGAGTTTTGGCCGAGGGGGTACTAACTTTTCACACGTGTTTCAAGGGGGGGTATTAATTTTTGACAACACTTTCAAGGGGGGGTAAGAAATTTTAACAAAGAAAAAATGTTAAAAAACATGCATAAAATCATTTTATTTGGACTTTTTTACACGCAAAAGTCCGTGAAATGACGCGAATCTGTACGTGTGGCCATGTATAATAGCATATATGTGTGTATTGCTTTGTATGTAGAGGGGAGGGTACTAAAAATACGCATGAAACCTAAGGGTGGGGTACTAAAAATCCGCATGAAACTCAAGGGGGGGGTATCAATTTTTGACGGGAAGTTCCAGCAAAACTCCCACCCCCCCCCAGTCATAAATTCTGAATGGTCCCTAACAAACTTGAAGAAGAAGAGGAAAAGAAAATCTTGGAGATGGTAGAAGCTGTAGAAGACTCAAAAAGTGATTCAAGGAGAATGTTCCAAGTAGTCAAAGATCTGCAAAGAATTAAAGAGAAAAAGAAAATATTGGTGGATGGAGAAAATGGAAAAACAACAGATGAGGTAGAACAAACAAGAATTGTTACAAATTTTTTCCAAGAGATGTTTACCAAAGATATGGAAGAAGAGATAGAAAATATTGATCTGAAAGAGATGGCCGTAAAATTTAGTAAAGAAGAAATCAAGGAAGCCGTTAAAAGACTAAAAGATGGGAAAAGTGCTTGGATAGATGAAATTTATGGAGAATTAATTAAATACAGTCCAGAAGAAATATACGAAGAGATAGCTGAGATATACAATCATGCTGCAACAACAGGGATGTATCCAAAGGAATTAAAAGAAGGTGTTCTCGTTCCACTACAAAAACCAGGAAAAAAGGCAGGTCCCCAAGGGAATCTTAGGCCAATCATCTTATTATCAATACTGAGGAAATTCTTGCGATATGTATGTTGAAGAGATGTCTTATCATGTCTAAACAAGTTTCTAGAGATAATACCTTCAACCCAAGCAGCTTACCAGAAAGGACGAAGTACCACAGAACTAGTTTTCAGTTTCAAAATACTAGCAGAAAAGGCGATAACATCGCAAGATTATTATTCTGCTTATGTCGGACATGTCAAAGGCGTTCGATACAGTAAGGAGAACTGAACTGATGAAAACTTTGAAAGAAATACTAAATGAAGTTGAATTGCACATGATAAAGATTTTGATTGAAGACGTCAAGCTGAGAGTCAGAATAGGGAAAACTTTAGGAGAAGAGATTATCACAAATGTGGGAGTAAGACAGGGAGATTGTCTAAGTCCTATCTTCTTCATTATATATTTAGCCGAAGCTCTGAAATCAATGCAAGGAATCATGATAGCACCTCACATTGATGATCACAGATATACAAAATACAGCAGTAGACTATTGATGATTGATCAACAATACGCAGATGATACAGCATGGATAACGAATGATAACGAAAGAATTGAAGATATCAGAAAGACAGTCCCAGCCATTTTAAAAGAGAAAAATTTACAAGTGAATGATGGTAAAACAGAAGAATATGAAGTTAAAAGGGGAGAAGATGAAAGCTGGAAAAATGCTAATATTTAGGAAGTCTTCTAGACGCAAGAAATGACATTAACAGAAGAAAAATTTTAGCCATAGCAGCTTATAACCAATTGAAGAAAATCCTGGAAAGCAAGAAAGTGTCGAAAAAGGCTAAAATCAGACTTTTCCCTAGTCACGTAAAAAGTGTATTTTTATACAACTGCGAGTTATGGACAGTGACTAAACAAATAGAGAATGACGTTGACGTTTTTCAAAGAAAAATGCTGCGAAAGATCTTAGAAATAACATGGCAAGATAGGATATCAAACGAAGAATTGTACAGAAGAACTAAGTTAAATCCATGGAGTAAGAGTGTGAAAGAAAGAAGATTACAGTGGTCTTGAAATTTACTGAGACTACCGGAAGAAACTCCAGCAAAGGGAGCGCTGACGGAAGCGAGAAAATATGTTCAAACATAGGCTGCGCAGCAGCAAACCTTCAGCGAATAACACCTTTAGAAGATTACAATAATATCATCAAATTGGTGCATTTACGAAATTGCTTATAGGTATGCAATAGCGGTCAGGTAGTGGCCTTCAATTATCTATATTTGTCTGTTGTCAGCAAAAACAAACACATATGTTTGGTGTAAATGAGTAGGGGTTTTAATAATAGCAACAAGTAATTTGGTATACAAATGAAATTGTTTGTGATACAAATAGATTGGAAAATCGAGTACATTTGTATACATGAAATGATATGCAAGATGGACAGTCAACAATGGCTGAAAGTCCTATATTGAATAGAGAATGTAATTAACCCCTACCATTAGATTTATGATTAATCTAAAAATACATTATGTATATTTTGATAATGAAAAATATTACAAATACGGTTGAAATCTGAAAATACATATGATACGAATACTAATACACTTGTGGTAGCATGTGAAACATGGCCAAAAGCTGAGGAGGCTTAGAAATGTTGAAGTGTAAGGTGAGTCAGCTGCTACCACAAGAGAAAGAAAAAAGAGGACAAAACAGGTTGTGATATATGACAAATTGACAAATAAAACAGTGGTGAAGTCACTGTCAGCATTGTTGAGATACATCGACTAATGACTACTGGGTCATCCAATCGTGTTGAAAGTTTGTGCGTGAATAACAGGAATTGGGTACATATACATATGTAGAATGGTTTAAGAAAGATTGCATGCTTCATTCAGCAATGCTTTGTAATAATCAATCTCGATTTGATTGGATCACCTGATCTCGATTTGATTGGATCACCTGACAAGTTGTACATTATTGTCACATGGTAGGTTGTTGTTATGATGGTGGGTGTGTTGATACTCGCAAGTGTGACAGATGAAGATTCACTGCATTGAGTGTTATAAATTGTTGTCACAGTGGAGGTGTTGGTAGTCCATATAATCTGAAAGATGAATATTCACTGCAAAGAGTGTGGTAAAGTGTTGTCACTGCAACGAGTGGTAAATTGATGTCACAGTAGGAGTTTTGGTACTCCAAAGTGTGGCAGATGAAGATTCACTGCAATGAGTGTGGTAATTGTAAGAACGATCTGTTGTTTTATGAACAAATTACGATGAACGATTTCGTAATGTGATAACAGCATTTTTCCTAATGACTGCTTGGTCATCCAGGATGCTGCTGAGTATCGCAAGATGGTAATCCATGGGGAAAGTAAGGGAAAGGCACTTTTGCCACAGCACGTAATGTCACATAACTACACCGAATAAGCACAATAATTGTTGTAAAGTGGATGCCCGCATTGTTTCCCAATGACTGCTTGGTCATCCGGGATGGGGCAAGTGATGTGATATAGTAATCCATGCAGCAGTGAGTGCAAGGCACTGTTTGGCGCGTAATAATCGTACAGAACAATTAGTGAAGCACAAAATAATTGTGGTATAGTACAGCTATAGCACGGAATAAGCACCATAATGGCAGTAAAATGGATACCCGCATTGTTTCCCAATGACTGCTTGGTCATCCGAGAAGTGGGTAAGTGACATGTTATGGTAATCTATGTGTAAGTTGGTCCAAGTAACTTTGTTGGCACAGAATAATTATAGTGGTAACCAATGTAATAGTCCGCAGGGTTCTTGAAATACAGTCATGACCATGGGAATAAATCATGATAAGTAATACTGTGTGACCAGCTGTTTCCGAATGACTACTGGGTCATCCCAGAAGTGGTAATTGGCACATCAGAAATGAGTGGGAATTGGCACATGAGAAATAACAGGAGTTGTAGTACCGCTGAATGGCTATGATGGGAATGAAATGGACAGTCATAAGCTAATCCGATGTGATGTCTTCTCGCACATATATATGTGAGTGCAGTGGACTGAGTAGACGGGATTGGGATCCAATAGGATAATACATAATAGGTGACTATAGTGATGTGAAGTTGAGGGGCTCACCGCCCTGGGTTGGGCTGTGACCAGCTGACGGATTTCCATCTACCGATGTGTGAGGATTGTCGCCTTGGTTCAGGTGCCGAAGACGATACTAGTATATGAATGAAAGCATGGCGGTGAATAGGGTGGCCTTTACTGAGGAATAATGCCCCGCCTAGTCGTGGGTGGATGGGAAGGTATGTCATGAGTGGACTGTAGTAGGATACCAGCCTGCTGGTTGGAGGCATGTGTGTACCTGGATAGATGGAGAGTAGCCTTGAAAATGTGAGGAATGAGGATTGGTGCTGGCAGGTAATGGCATGTAGCAGTGTTTCAGTCAAGAGTACCTCACTCGCTCTGAGGCATGCGTCATACATTACTGTTGACATCGGAGAGTAAGGTAGCAAGTCAAAATGAGACAAAGTGCAGTATGGTAAGGCAGTCAATAGACTACTGTCACCTAGCAGTACTGTGCTGGAAATGAGAAGATATCTATCGTGGGAGTAGATATGAAAGTAATATGGAGTTTTATAATGTTGAGATAAAAAGGTTGTAGGCAATGGAATAAGAGAATCAAAGGTTTAGGATGTGGACAGGTGACAGCTTAAGATAGATAGGATCAGAGTAATTGAGATCAAACAGATGGAAATTAGAATTGTTAATGTAATATTGGTGAAGGTAGGAGGTTTAACAAGACATATGTGACCTGGAGAAGGTGGAATTGAATACAGAGGAAGTATTAGTATATGAAAAGTTGTATGTATGTAACCTGTCAAGGGATGTGGATGATGATGGTGTAGAACATGAGAGTTGTGAAGAAGGGGAGTGTGAAGAAGAAAACTAGAAGGCAGGAACAGGATCATGATAAGTTCCTGCGAGGAATAAGAAAGGTATATATTGATTGAAATGTGGATAAGCTAGGATGGTGGTGAAGGTTATGTGTTGATGGTTAAAAATAAAAGGTGAATATGATCACTATGGAAATTGAGAAATGGTATGCGGTATAGTGAAAAGTTGTAACACAAGTTATAATAGTTTGCTGACAGTGTTGGTCACTGCAAAGAGAAAAGTGTATGGAATAGGAAACTGTAAAGTGTATCGAGAAGTTTGGACTACCGTGGGTCCGGCCAATAGAAAAGTGTATTGGTTATGTGATTGGAAGAAGTAATAGATGGGAAGTGTGTGGTCTCGGGTGTGTTGTCCCGATGGGAACATGGATGCGGCCCCCTCTTGAAGGCACATGTGAATGAAAAGCGTTGCTGCCAGAATACATCAGGCTGGTCTGTTGAGTGGGGTGTCTCATTCTTATTATTGCTCCCTAAATGAACCGTGCAGGAGATATTTGTCATGGCCGGCTGAGGCGAACCCGGAGGTGCACCCGAAGTGTGCCCTGAAACAGCAACATGAAATAGGATGTACTGAGAGTATGAATGAGATGTGGTCAAAGTAGTGTACGAATTAGAAGCAGATAACATGAATTGTATTCGATTTAGAAACCGTAATGTTGGAAATGAATCTGAGAAGTGATTGGGCCAATACATGTATTGTAAAATGTATAAGAAAGAGTGATTGTACTTATCTTAGTTGGCTGGATGAGGCTCACTCATGAAATGAAAACCTAATCCCTGATGTTGATGCCTGAAGGAAAGGCTACTAAATAAATGATAATGTGTGGTGTCACTGAAACTGAAAAGAGTTGTAGTTGAGGGACATGCTGTGCAATAAATATGGCATGTAACAATGGTAATGAGAAGGAAGAGTAATTGACATGAATGGTTTGAGGATACAGTTTACTTATCTTAGTAGTCGTGGGTGAGGCAACAACATTGCCTTTTCTTTGAAGCATTTTTTGATGAATAATCCTCATCACTTGTACTTGAATCCAAGATGAAATATTTTTTCTTTGAAGCATGTTTTGATGAATATTCTTGAATTCATGTGAAGAACGTCACCCAGAAGCATTGACCCGAAAGTTGATCATTTTTCTAGGTTAAAATTCTCAAACACTTTCCCGTAGAACTTTCGATGACTTGCCAATCCAGGGCACCAAATTTTCCATGGTGCCGTGTTCTTTTTTCTATTGTGCTAAAATACAAGAATGGTCAATAGTTGCACAAAAGACAGCAACTGCTCTGGCCATTTCGGAGTCTTGTCTGCAGGAATGCCGAAATAGAATGTGCTTCAACTACCAGAAGATTAAAATATACTTGACTGTTAGGAACATATTGGAGATACCCCTCATTTTCAATCATTGGAGTTATAAAAATTGAGAAAAAGTCAAACATATCCACAGGAGTTGGAGAAGAAGGGACAGAAACCTGAAAGTTAGATCCCCTATTCTGAGCCAGGAATTGACCATTCTTGTTTTCGGCTGGACTTACCTGTTTGTTTGGTTTTTTTTGGTATTTTATTTTCAGAGCTGTGGAAGACAAAAAAATCGTAGCCATCTTTTTCTGGTCAAAGTCTGTGAGCCTATATCATCCAAATTAAATAATTCTTGTTCTCTACTGGATCTGCCACTTTTTGGTGAAAACACACATCAAAGTAAAAAAAAGCGTAGTAGTTTTTTCGGCTTGAAGACTTGGAAAGCTGCAAACTATCATCAGGTGATATGAAATTTTTTTTTGCCTCTTTAAGCTTTTCTGCCATTGCACGGAGGTGTTGTTTAAGCTGATGAATAACAAAACTGATTATCCATTAGTATTGTTGAGAGTTGAACAGATTGAGTCCTTTGCTTCATGTTTTTCTTCTTTTTCCATTTTCTTTTTTTAAAGGAAATTTCCAGTTTGTGAAATGTAATATTATGTGCTGTAAAATGTTACTAATGAAGATGAAAAGGCCAAGAAAAAATTAAATTCAACTTACCCCTGCTGCACGCTACATTGTATGTGGTTGAGCGTGAAAATGTTCAATCTTATTGTCCTCAAAATGAGGCTGAACAGGTCAGCTGGGCATCCTTAGCAACAAGACCATAGCAACGACATGTGACACCTCTGGATGGTCCTATATTCATGAAAACCAATCTTTTATTTTCTTTTTGAAGAGTGATGAGTGAGAAAGTTGCTTGCCGACTCAACCAATCATCAGTTGCATAATCAAAGAGTAAAATCCATCCTTAATTGTAATTCTTGAATGCCAAAATAAATGTATAGGTTATCTTATACTATCTTAGACTTTGAATCCAACATTGCCTTTTCTTTGAAGCATTTTTTGATGAATAATCCTCATCACTTGTACTTGAATCCAAGATGATATATTTTTTCTTTGAAGCATGTTTTGATGAATATTCTTGAATTCATGTGAAGAACGTCACTCAGAAGCATTGACCCGAAAGTTGATCATTTTTCTAGGTTAAAATTCTCAAACACTTTCCCGTAGAACTTTCGATGACTTGCTAAACCAGGTCGCCAAATTTTCCATGGTGCCCGTGTTCTTTTTTCTATTGTGCTAAAATACAAGAATGGTCAATAGTTGCACAAAAGACAGCAACTGCTCTGGCCATTTCGGAGTCTTGTCTGCAGGAATGCCGAAATAGAATGTGCTTCAACTACCAGAAGATTAAAATATACTTGACTGTTAGGAGTACATTGGAGATACCCCTCATTTCCAATCATTGGAGTTATAAAAATTGAGAAAAAGTCAAACATATCCATAGGAGTTGGAGAAGAAGGGACAGAAACCTGAAAGTTAGATCCCCTATTCTGAGCCAGGAATTGACCATTCTTGTTTTCGGCTGGACTTACCTGTTTTTGTTTTTTTTTTGTATTTTATTTTCAGAGCTGTGGAAGTCAAAAAAATCGTAGCCATTGGTTCAGGTCAAAGTCTGTGAAATCTGCTGTTGATCCAGCATGTATGTAGCTGCATAGCCTATATCATCCAAATTAAATAATTCTTGTTCTCTACTGGATCTGCCACTTTTTGATGAAAATACACATCAACGTAAAAAAAGCGTAGTAATTTTTTCTGCTTGAAGACTTGGAAAGCTGCAAACTTTCCTTTGATGATATGAAATTTTTTCCTTCTTAAGCTTTTCTGCCATTGCACGGAGGTGTTGTTTAAGCTGATGAATAACAAAACTGATTATCCATTAGTATTGTTGAGAGTTGAACAGATTGAGTCCTTTGCTTCATGTTTTTCTTCTTTTTCCATTTTCTTTTTTTAAAGGAAATTTCCAGTTTGTGAAATGTAATATTATGTGCTGTAAAATGTTACTAATGAAGATGAAAAGGCCAAGAAAAAATTAAATTCAACTTACCCCTGCTGCACGCTACATTGTATGTGGTTGAGCGTGAAAATGTCAAAATCTGTGGAATATGCTGTTGATCCAGCATGTATGTAGCTGCATAGCCTATATCATTCAAATTAAATAATTCTTGTTCTCTGCTGGATCTGCTGCTTTTTGGTGAAAACACACATCAACGTGAATAAAGCATAGTAATTTTTTCTGCTTGAAGACTTGGAAAGCTGCATACTATCATTTGATGATATGAATTTTTTTCCTTCTTAAGCTTTTCTGCCATTGTACGGTGGTGTTGTTTAAGCTGATGAATAACGAGACTGATTATCCATTAGTATTGTTGAGAGTTGAACAGATTGAGTCCTTTGCTTCATGTTTTTCTTCTTTTTCCATTTTCTTTTTAGAAGGAAATTTCCAGTTTGTGAAATGTAATATTATGTTCTGTAAAATGTTACTAATGAAGATGAAAAGGCCAAGAAAAAATGGCTCAAGTCCAATATACGGATAAGAAGTTCCTGAGGGACTGTTTACTTCATAAAATCATTGCGTCACAACCGTTGTCATGACGTCACATGGGGGCTGCTGCCCCCACACCCCCGCTGATTGGTTGAAATTGTTGTTGTGATGACGTCATCAGCCAAACAACACCCTTATTGTTACACTTGGAACTATTTAATTCAATTCAATTTATTCCAAATGTAGACAGGATACATGTATGTATTGAAACAATAAAAATAACAGTTACATCTGGGGGCAGATGCTATGACTCATTCAATCATCAGTTGCATAATCAAAGAGTAAAATCCATCCGTAATTGTAATTCTTGAATGCCAAAATAAATGTATAGGTTATCTTATACTTTCTTAGACTTTGAATCCAACATTGCCTTTTCTTTGAAGCATTTTTTGATGAATAATCCTCATCACTTGTACTTGAATCCAAGATGAAATATTTTTTTCTTTGAAGCATGTTTTGATGAATATTCTTGAATTCATGTGAAGAACGTCACTCAGAAGCATTGACCCGAAAGTTGATCATTTTTCTAGGTTAAAATTCTCAAACACTTTCCCCGTAGAACTTTCGATGACTTGCTAAACCAGGGCGCCAAATTTCCATGGTGCCCGTGTTCTTTTTTCTATTGTGCTAAAATACAAGAATGGTCAATAGTTGCACAAAAGACAGCAACTGCTCTGGCCATTTCGGAGTCTTGTCTGCAGGAATGCCGAAATAGAATGTGCTTCAACTACCAGAAGATTAAAATATACTTGACTGTTAGGAGCACATTGGAGATACCCCTCATTTTCAATCATTGGAGTTATAAAAATTGAGAAAAGTCAAACATATCCATAGGAGTTGGAGAAGAAGGGACAGAAACCTGAAAGTTAGATCCCCTATTCTGAGCCAGGAATTGACCATTCTTGTTTTCGTCTGGACTTACCCGTTTTGTGGTGTTTTTTTTTCATATTTTACTTTCAGAGCTGTTTAAGGCAAAAAAATTGTGGCCATTTGTTTAGGTCAAAATCTGTGGAATCTGCTGTTGATCCAGCATGTATGTAGCTGCATAGCCTATATCATTCAAATTAAATAATTCTTGTTCTCTGCTGGATCCGCTGCTTTTTGGTGAAAACACACATCGTGAAAAAAGCATAGTAATTTTTTCTGCTTGAAGACTTGGAAAGCGGCATACTATCATTTGATGATATGAATTTTTTTCCTTCTTAAGCTTTTCTGCCATTGTATGGTGGTGTTGTTTAAGCTGATGAATAACTAGACTGATTATCCATTAGTATTGTTGAGAGTTGAACAGATTGAGTCCTTTGCTTCATGTTTTTCTTTTTTTTACATTTCCTTTTTAGAAGGAAATTTCCAGTTTGTGAAATGTAATATTATGTTCCGTAAAATGTTACTAATGAAGATGAAAAGGCCCAGAAAAAATTAAATTCATCTTACCACTGCTGCACGCTACATATTGTATGTGGTTGAGCATGAAAATGTTCAGCAACTTAATATCGTCGATTGGACCACCGATTTGCCTCGATGGGACCAGCCCAGAAAGCAATGTTTGAAACGATTAAACATTTAATAACCCATTAACATGATTTTCTGTTTGATTCAGCTAATCTCAGATCAGATAAACTTTCAATTTTGGACTTTTCTTACTTTTCTGTATTGTTTCAGAAAATGCCTGTAGAGGCATCTTAGTATGGGAGTTAAATTATCGTAATTAATTTAGCATATTTCTAGGTCATAATTTTATGTCTTTACAGATTATTTGTTCATAAAAAGCTGAAATTGTCATGTTTACAGGCTGTATTATGAATATGCATACATCCATGAGGTGGTCCGATCGAGGACACTCCACAGGTCCAATCGAGGGAATATCTGTCATTTGCAAAATTTAAGCCAGTGCCCTGAATTCTATAGATAAATGAATTTTTCTTTTTTGTTTTGGAAGACAATTAGTTGGAGGTCACTGAATTAGATTCTGAAGGATTTCCCAGCAGTATGTGAATTCTGACTGTGTGAGACCTGAATGACAATGTTAGATCAGACACTACCATTTTATACTTGTCACCTTAACTTCAAATATTGATGATTTTCAAGTCAAACATTCATGACCTTTTCCAAATGATTGAAAAGCAATCACTCAAGACAGGACAGCTGTTGATAAGCTTAATAATTTTTTCACAGTCATAGTGTTCTGATCAAGGCACCGGTCTGATCGAGGGACTCTCCCATATAGTATATTAGAAGCACAAAGCAGTACATTGTGCAATGATGATTTGCATGATTGAGAGACTTTTTCGCATAAAGTTGGCATTTGAAGTACAAATGCAGTATTTTCGCAGCATATGTATAGGCTAATTGTAAAACAAATCCACAAAGAATTATCTTTGAAAATAATGACAACTGCAAAAATGTTACAATAGACTATTTATTACATGTACATATTTTACTTAGAACTAAATTAAAACATTTTCAAAAGAAGTTCTTATATTTATCCTTAAAACAGGACACATCTGTATAGTCAATGAATCTCAATCACATGAAATTCACTAACATAATATCATTGTCAACTGTGCGAAAACATATAGCCGGAAAAATAATATTTTAGCACTGTGATACACAAAACATTGCTCAGTCCTAATCATACATTCCAACGAGCTTGGCTTGCTCTTTGGAGGTCCCTCCTCCCACTACTGACATGTGTTTACTCATGTCAGTGGTGAAACGGCTTGAGGGAGGTCTGCGGCCAAGAGTCTCAGCCATCTCGCGGATGAAGATGGCTCTTGCTCCACAACACAGACCAATGTAGTCCACCCCAAGGTCAACCATCTCTTCCGTGAATTTGCGAACATGTTTCCTGGCACTCAACCACATTTCCAGCTGAGCAGGAAAACTCCTTGTTCCTTTTGAGTGGAATAAAAAAACCATGTTAACATTGATGAAGATACAGCTGTCAATAAAAGTATAGAATTTATAGTTAAAAACAAAAACGAGAATCACTGTTGATGCAAAAATTGTATCTCATATTTTTTCTCTAACTTTTAGTCTATACTTTTTGCAATAGCAGAAATCGTGAATTTGGTTCTTAGTCAGTGTTGATATCATGATAATATGCATGGAAAACCCCTTTATTGTTCTTTTCTAAAGAGTGCATGGAAGAAAACATTTTCATCTCACTATCTAAAAAATTTCAGACAAAATTGATTTTTTAGATTCAAAATGGTTTTTTGAAAACCAAATTTCAATGCAAAACCAACATGGATTTTTTTAATGTCCCGACATTTTTCAGAGTGCAAAGAAGAACATTCATTTACAGTGAATTTAGCCAAAAATGTATGAGTCTATATTCAAAATTATTATTGCTGCTATACATTAAAATATTGTCGTATGAATTAGATTCGCCCTTTCTCGTCTGACCTCCCTTGTTTCCTTCCAGCTCCCCTTTACGAGTCCATGCTTACAAATTTAAGTTCGAGACTTCACATGTCATATGTCTGCTTTATAATTACAACTTTTCATAATTTAAGGCATTAACAGCCGTACAGTCATTTTCTTTTACAAAATATTGCAATGCTAGATAATAGGGATGCAAGCTGTGACACTGAGTTAACATGTGACATCACAGTTCAACATCATAGAAAAGAACTTGAAATTCCACTTAAATATGACAAGCACTGTAAAAACGGAGGGAAGACACCCACTCGCTTTTGAGCTCCAGAGCTTTGAAAATATCTTTTGTAGCAAATTTGCTCACTTTACAGGCAATTTCATTAGTACGCGATTCTAAGACTCTTTACACCCTAAATACATAGCATTTTTGCTTAATCTGATTGGTTTAGGAACAACAGAACGTCACACAACCAATATAGCAAACGTAGCAAGTGCATGTATAGCATTGATTTATCACAGGTAACTGTGATTGACCAAAATCGCATGTTAATGAAATCACCTGTAACACGATTCTGGAACACATTTTCAAACTACATGGTCCCACAACCACTCATAAGGAATTCACAGAGACATTGTTGCACTCCACTGAACTGAGGTTTGAAACAGGTGATTACAACAAACAGTCAATGCCAAACAATGCTAAACAAGATAATCCAGCTTGCTATTTTGTAACAGGGCCCCTTTAGACATTGTCAGAACATAAGAAAATGTGTTAGAGTCTCACAGAGCCAGGGAATATTTGCCAAAGAAATTCTAATTTGAGCATTTGTGCATCCATTTATCCACATGGAATTGTTCATGGACTATATTTATATTGCATGGGATATCTATATTTGGAATTGCTAACACGACAAATTGTAGGATACAGATTCATAGAAAAGGTAAGATATAAATTCTCATATGGCCATGTCAACACAGAATTTTTTGCCAACTCACATTGAAAATTTGAAGGCTGTTAATCAAATATCAAAGATGTTTCAAGGTTACACTTTGCATAGGCTTTGTCCACAGTGACTAAATACACCAGTTCTATGTGTTTTCTACAGCTGACAGCAATTTGATTTGATATGAATTGACTTTTTCTGAAACATGTGCTTTCTCCAAGCCAATGTTTTGATCAAACAGGAAGTCATGTACAACATGTACAGTGCTGCCACGTTGTTGCACCATGAAACTACTTCAAATTGTAAAACTATGGCTAGCTGGGCAAGGCAATCAGCTTATTAGAATTTTAATTCGGAAGATAAGCTTACCATCAGAAGGATCCTTCAGCTGAAACATGGTTGGCTCCTTCTCATGTGTCCTGTATGGCACTGGAAGACAGGCAAGTGGACCCTGTTGCAGCAGAAAAGGCAGGGACATAGGTATGTTCATCACTTTTATAACAACTTACATGTAACAAGGCCAACAGGGAGTGCATGCACTATGAAAATGTCCTAATCATTCATGGTAAAATTTGATTCATTATCACCCAAAAGTGAGCTACATAACGTTCACTGATCAGACCCACACCAAGAAATTCCTTACAAAATTTAGATTAATATGAGCCTTGTCTGATGAGTGAATCCCATGTAGCTTGTAGTGAAAACTGGCCTTAAAAGTTTGAATCAGGGAAATTTAAAAATGGCCACCATTTGTTATTGCTCTCTGCACATGCTCAATAGGTCTGAGCATGCTCAGTGGAATCAGGTCACTCCCGGGCATGCTCAGTGCCAAATTAGGTCAGAGCAAATTTTCCACTGCATTTCTATAGTGGCATGTCATGTGATTTCATAAGGTGACATGGTTTGTGGTTGGTATGACTAAAATGAACTGATGTGAAGATAACCTTTCTTATCCAGCATATGAGTACCTTAGTGACCACTAAAATTGAAATCTCAAATGCTTACAGCCTGTAAACTTGAGGTGCAAAAAGAGTGGACTATTGCACTGCGAAAATGGCACTTCGTGAATCACCATACTGATGATTAGTCAATAGTCATGTTCATACCCAATACCTTCAATGTTAATTTGATTCAAGTAGACTAATCTTGCTTGTTGGTGATAGACTAACAAAAGGATTATGCATCTGAGTTTTACTCTAAAATCAGTTATGACAAGTCAAATGGCCTTCTCTTGATCATGACCAGTCAAAGGGCCTCTTTGTTTCCCATGTTGAATGGAGAGAAGATATGATACTTCATCGGCTATATGACTCAAAGAGTGCCAAAATCTGTATGAACCAATACTCATTTTTTGCATATCAAGTTTACGGGCCGTAAGAAATTTCTGTTAATTGAATTGATTTTAAAGGATATTATGTTCTTATGAGAGGTCACACAGAGCAAGATGTCCCTCTGATGAGCGCCTTAGCCACTAACACATATTTCTTCAATTTACAAAGCAGCATCCTACATTACCCGAATAGCATCAACGGCGCATGTGGATACCACTTGAACCATTAAAGAAGTAGTGATGAGATGGACTTTATTTCCTATTTTTTCCTCAGATTAGGTCGAACATGGGTTGCATGAACAGGGGTCGCAATTCAACTACACAACCAATAAGTTGGAAGAGTGAGAGTAAATGCAATATGAAGTAACTTCAGTCCATACCTTGCATCTGGCTCTGATCTTGCGCATGTGGGGCAAAATTGTCTCTGGGCCATGGCCACAGTTCAAACCCACAACATCAGCCCCAGCATCTTCTAGGGCGGCCATTGCATCTGCGACATCCAGTCCATCTGCCATTCGGCCATCTGAACTGACATTCATGGTGATCACAGCCGGCAAACCTGGGTTCGATAAAGCTACAATTTATTTCCATTTTCGACAAACAAAAACCATCTTTTCAAATATTTAATCTTGAAATAGCATTATAAATGTATATATATATAACACCAATTCCAGATAAATCTGCTCACTGGCGGTCACAATATTCTTTGAATACAAACTTTATATCAAGAAAGAGATTTATTTATTTATTAACTCTTCTGAAACTGTTTGTTCAATTGATAATTGTTACATATGTGGTCGTTAATGTCCCCAGGTCAACTGCTCTTGTGTCTTCTGATGAAATCTGTTAAATTTCCATTGCAGTCTTCTTTTTTTAAACTTCTTATTCTAATGAATTTTTGTATTTTTTTGTTTTACTTTGTGACCTTCTCTTATTACATACTAAATCTGAAATGGTTGCATACTCAGTATTTTACCATATACATTATGCCATTATATTCACAAAAAGGTGGTCTCTCTGCAGCGACAAATAAATATTTGATAGGTCTCCCTTCCCACAACATATAATACTTAAACAAAATAATTGAATATTGTAAATTATATAAGGGAAAATAAACAAATCTGAATCTGAATCATATTGACCAGCAATCATGTCTATCATCAAATGCAGTGATAAATTCTGGACATGACCAAAGTGGGGTTTGAACTGATATCCAGATTATAACCATTGTCCTATGGAGCATCATATGCATACCATTTCCAAAATCCTTGATAACTTTCAAACTCAACAAAGCTTCGCGTGTATCATTGAAGGTTTCAGCAACAATAAAGTCAGCTCCTTCTTCCACTGCCCAGCAAACTTGCTCCTTGAAAAACAAAAGTGAAAAAAAGGTTCTTTTCTGAAAGATCTAAAATAAACTTTGGGATTTAAATCATCTGGTATATGTTAAATTTCATAAATTCACTTTCATAATAATATATCACCTTGAACATTTCCATACACTCCTTTTCAGAAGCTGGAGTGGGTTCAAAAATAGTTGTGTTGCAAATGTTTCCCGCCATCAATGTACCAGTCTCATCAGCAACCTGGCGAGCTAATTTAAGAGCTTTTCTGTTGAGAGGTTCCAAAATGTCTTCTTTGCCAATAAGTCGGAGCTTTGCTCTGTGACCATAGTACTAGAAAAGTAATATTTACATTCGATATAGTATGTGTCGTCAAAAGGTTTCTGAAATCTAATCTATAAATTAAGTAGTCACGGAGATGAACAAATTTTGCCTGACCGGACTGAAACAGTACTCAACATGAAAATGGTATTATTTTTAGACCTTGGAATTTGCAAAAAATGGCAGCATTTTCTCTTGTTTTTGACTTGGAAATATTATCTTTCAGCATTAATACTTTATATTAATACTTTATACCCGGTTGTGGCTGCCAGAGCTCTATAAGCAAGACTTACTGATCAATATGGCTTCTGGCCATGTAATTTCAGTATCAGAGACAACCTCCCCAGACCCCCAGACCCAAACAGTACAGTGTCACCCTGTTGACTGCATGGTTATCCAGTGGGGTAAGCCAGTACAACTGCAACAACAGAATATTTCTTAACGTTTTTTGCATAAATACGTACTGTGAAAGCCAGAACGACATCGCTGCCAGCATGGACAAATTCCTCGTAGATGTTCTTGACCAAATGCGGTTTTTCAATCACAATCTCAGGTACGAATGGACCGGCCTGAAGGTATCCTCTTCTTTCCAACTCAAAGATGTATCCCTCCGCAACCACCACCTTCTCTTTTCTTGCAAGTCTTTCTCTCAACCCATTCATGTCTGAAATACAAGTTTGTTTGTTTGTTTGTGTTTTATGCCTCTGCAGCACCTTAGTGGGCTATATCGAGGCAGGCGATCGCCGCATGATGATGAGATGAGAAGACTGTGAGTCTGGCACATACCCTATTAATTCAGGGATGCCCAGGGTCTTTCAGTTGCCCCAGCATAGAATACTGAATACAACCCGCCTCCATTTAATGTCCCATGGGCTCGGACAAAAGTGAGTTCCCGGGGTGAGATTTGAACCCACGCCCTCAAAGCCAGTTGACAAGCGCACTTACCAATTAGGCCATGGGGGAACTCTCTGAAATACAAGTAAAATCCCAGTTGCAAATTCTCCAGAATACCATGTATATTTTAACCAGAAGAAATTCAATGATAATAAGCTGTCCAGAAAGAGACCAACAATCTATCTATCTATCTATCTATCTATCTATCTATCTATCTATCTATCTATCTATCTATCTATCTATCTATCTATCTATCTATCTATATATCTATCTATATATCTATCTATCTATCTATCTATCTATCTATCTTTCTTTTTTTCTTTCTTTCTATCAGTCTATATATCTTTCTGCCTATAAATCTATCTTTACAAAAGTTTAGGGCAGGTCAAAATCTGGCATGACAAGTCAGTCTGATCGCGCATTATGCATGCTTCCTTCGAGCCTCCCCTCCACTCCCCAAGATTTAAACATTGATCCCCCATCATTGCTTCACATTATCACATAGTACAACCTCTTTCAAATTTCTTGTCATCCCTCTTGATTCACACCATTTTCCTCTCTTCCACCTCCCAGTCCCATGTCTTTATGGAAGACCTGTGCAAAGTAACAATATCTGTCACAAGAGCTAGGCTGGGTTGGATCATGCCAGTCAACACAGGTGTAGGGAAAATACACGTCAAAGGCACCACTCTTTAACCATTTTACAAAGATGCAGGACGCCTCAACTACCCAATGAACAGTATTATCAGAACAGTCATATTACCCTTTATTCGCACCCATTGCTGTGGTAACTTTTGCAGATGAGACCGAAATGATGCGAAAACATGTTTGTTGTACTCCAACACGATTCGCCCCATGTAGACATGATACAATTTTAAAACATTTGTACAGGTTCAACTTCAGCATTTATCAGGTATACAATGGGGATAATCATCAACAGATATTTAAATAGAACAATGGAGCAATTACACAATAGCAATAATATCAAGCAAAACAAAACAACATCTCAATGGTTTGGAACTGTTATAAACATTAAACACATGAACACCATGTTAAACAATGATCAACATTTCAATTCTCGAGACTCGCTTGGCGAGACGAGAAAATGCTGAGTCATTGCTGATCTCGAGACTTCTCGAGAACTCTCGCTCTCATTGGAAACTCTACTTGAAGTTAGGCAGTAAGATTGCATCATATAAATTTCCTATGCAGCATAGATGAACATACTTACTTCTTGTAGTCGTTTGTGAAACTGTCGCTTTGCAGCAGCCGAGATCTTCAGATATGAAAGATACTAGCTGGAGGTTGTGTTCCAGATTGCGATTAAAATCTCAGCCACAAAACATTTCTGGGTTCAAGGTTCAAATAATCGGTGCAAATGAGGAACATCAGTACTTATAAGAGCTGTTGCACTCACATGAATCTGCATTGATTAGGATACATGAGTATGTACACATCCAATGAGCATTTATGATGGGGTGATCAGGTCCACAAAAGCACATATGACAGATAAATGCACAATCATTCTGCTTTTAAAGCTTTCAATACTTCAAGCCTTTATAGAAAAACTTACCTTTGATATATTATATTGTTTCATATACGAGGGGCATCCCAAAAGTTCTGACCAATTTTTTTGGCAGACCTTTCTATTTAAAGTATCTGTGTGAAATTTTCACAGAATTAATTTCAGGTATAGCACTATCTATTTTGAAAACTTGGTACCTGTTGGAAGAATTTAAATTACTTTTCTGTTGCCATGAAACAAAAGGTCAGAGCACCCAACACAGCACAATTTTTTAGCCTAAATCCATGTGTCTATATGTGTGTAAATAATCATAGGATTTACTGTAAATATGCAATTGATGAACACGAAAAATAATAATGGCAGCTTGACAGTATCTCAAAGTTGTTCTCTGACATTTAAAGTAACTATGAATCAATTTAACCCCTGAGCCGAAGCAATCTCCAAGGTCTTCGAAACTGATCGAGCTGTTCCTAAAATGTGGAATTTCAGTACATTTGCTTAGTGCCTCATTTCTGATTATAAATGAGTATGATCTATTCAATTTGTGAAATGGTAAATATATTTGGTTTCACCAAAAGGCCACATCTGGTAAATAGGTAGATGAGGTTGGGTTTGATCCCAGGATTCTTGAGCACCGCCTCAGGGTAGTAGATTGTTTCGGCTGAACCATTTCAACAGCTGTGGAGCAACTGATGGAAAGTGTTTTGATCAGGTTGAAATATAAATAAATGTTAATAATGCAATGGAGGATATCTTGAAACACTGCTAGCCTATCAAGAAATACATTTTCTTGCAATCATTTGTTTTATTACTGTGAATTCTCTCACTATAAACAAAGCTAATTTGCTGAATTTTGTTAAAGAAATTGAACTGGGTGCACTGGCTTTCCATATCCATGGAGACAGAAAAGTAACTAAACGACCTCTAACAGTTTTTTTTTTTAAATAGATAGTAAAATACCTGAAATTAATTCTGTGAAAATTTCATTCAGCTACTTCAAATAGAAAGGTCTGCCAAAAAATTGGTCAAAACTTTTGGGACACCCCTCGTAAGCTTATAGAATGCCCATTTTATTATATAATTATTGCATTCAGTGCATTGAACTGAACAAACAGTGTTTTTTATTCATCACATATTGATAAAGTCAGCCGTACAATTTTTTATGAGATTTCTAACATAGGCTACTATTGAAGTGCATTGAAAACCAGACAAAATATTGTTAGAAAATTATACATTTATTAAACTTGTACAAATAAAATAATACCAATTACTTAGTTAATTTATGCATTATTTACATTTTATGTACAAGTCATCGTCACTCACTGAATATTATTACACAATCACATGTATGGTTTTACAAAGGCAAAAAAAAAACATGAAATTATTCGGGGACAAAAATATATTAAAAATACCAAGGTTTATTTCAGTATCAAAGAAAGTCATTAAGAGAAATGACACATCACTGGTTATTTTATGATGTCAGGGGCGTAATTTTCGCAGCAAATGTGGGGGGGGGGGACGCGCGGTGACGCAGTCAGTTTTACGTTTTACATTCATGAATTTCAAAGTTTTGTTTGGCACGGTAACCTGCCCAAGCAGAAAGGTGGACATGTCTGTTAGAACTATCAAATTGAACCAAGTTGAACCCAAGGGCCATTGCTACTTTTATGCTTTCACACAAAAAAGTGGGAGGGGACATTTCATATTATGTCCCCCGGGGTCAGAAATGTGGGGGGGACATGTGGGGGGACATGTCCCCCCCGTCCGCCACCAAATTGGGCCCATGTATGATGTGCATATATAGCAATATAATAGGCCAGTTATATCAATATCGATATACAATTTTCAAAATAAATTGCAATGTAAAAATAATTATTTCATGTTAATTAAAGGATGAGGACATGCGGAAGTACCGCGGAGGAGGTCCCATGTTCTGGGAGTTCCTTTCTCTTCGAGGGACATTAACAAAACACGTTTCGTCCGCCATCTTTTTTTGGTGAGCTTCCTTTGGCACAGTCGTGTAGATGACAGCAGGAACGTAAGGGCCCCATTCGTAATGTCTAAAAAAAGTGTCATTAAACAATCAGTCTTTTAGACATTGAAAAAATTTAAACAACATAAAAACTGCCAAAAAGAAATTGTGCAATTATTGCCAATTAATGACACAAAGCCTTTTAAAAATTGTTTTCTGACGTGTTGAAAGTTATTTGCCAGGGGCAAGAGGCAGTAATTGAAGAAATCTTAAGAAGATGTTTATTTAAGCCATCTGTTTCCTCATTAACAGAGGCAGCTGAACTTTTTGTCACTGTTTGTAAACAACGTAATAGATTTTTTTATTATCCATCTTGAAACAAGATAACCTACTACTCTCAACTGAGTCAACTCGTGCTTGTGACAATTTCATAAAAGTTATGAATCATAAAACAGAACATTTTATTTGGAACACGAGGTACACATACAAAGAGCATTACTTCTTTTGTTTTCATTTAAGTGATAACATAATTTATATAGGCCTGTCCACCTATATAATAAAATGTCAAACTAGTGAGCACTGGTTTGCTGTCCTCAATCCCCAACAGGACAGGTTCAACAGGATGGAATGTGACAGTCCCATATAATATACAATGGATTTATTTTATTTTCTGGGAATTTCAGTGGGTCAAGATGACTGACAGAGGTCAATGGCTTCAAAAAACAGTTTTCGAATTTGATGTATGTGCACCAGTGATGGGCACAATTCAGTCTTCTGTGCACTGAGTGAAAAATTAGTGAAGTTATTATATATGCAGTGCAACACAATTGCCAGAAACAAAACAATTTTCCTGAGGAGCCAAACCTTACCAGTAACCATGCACTGGCACATGAAGATTGAAATGTGACATGATTGTGTGATAGTCTATTTGGATTCCATATGCAATTTTATGGCTGAAGTGTAGATGATTATAGGTTGAAAATTGTAATAGTGAGCCGAGACGCATTCATGGCACCAGAGGTGTCAAGTTTTTTTAAAGCAATAGTTCTTGTTTTATCTGATCTTTCCAAGTTGCTTGAACTTGAACTTTATTTGTACCAAAAGTTATTTGGAGAGTTAAAGTGCGAACAGTGGTTATAATGTCCCTTTTGTCAATATAATTTGTTATGTATCTCGTGTGTGGCAAGTATACCTCTCTGGATCAGGATGACTGGAAATGATTGTTTGTGTGCCACTAAACACTGTAAACAGGTTTCACAACATTTATGAATGATTTGTCAACAGCGCAGAAAAAAGATGGCTCCTTCAGTATTGCAATATATGTAAAATAGATACAAGCTGTGATGTCATTTTACACTTTACACTTGGTCATATTCCCCAGCTTCTAGCCAATAAGAATCCACCTCAACTGAGCATCATAGTTTCACCTCAGTGTCAGAGTGAAAATTTGGTGAGGGATAGTCCTCAAAAGGACACACGACAGTCTGATAGCCAATGAGCTAATTGTATAACTATGCATCACAGTTTTCACATTGATATTTTGAAATAAGCAATACATTTTATTCTGTAATCAGAACATGAGTGTTCTTGTGATCCCAATGATCTATCATTGACAATCCCCAGTCTAATCTATATACACGTAAATGTATGTTAATTTGTAACAATTAACAGTATACAAAATTTGATATAATCCAAGAAAACTTGCTAAGGGACCGTTCAGAATTTATGAAATTCTGAACGGTCTCTAATTTACAACTTTAAACTTTGAAAGACTTGGTCATAAACAAAAGGTTTTCTCAATTTTTTTGTAAACACATGGCTTCATATAGTTATTCTGACAAGACAACCCATTGGCTGACAGGCTGTGATGTGGCACTGTAAGGGGCTATTCCAAACCTAATTTTCACTCTGACAACTAGTTGAAACATATTCCTTCAAAACATTCCACTTGAGATATGATATTTCCGGGAAATGTGTTTGGGATGGAAGGAAAGTTTATGAAGTAAGACATGAGAGTCAGTCAGTTTTAAGTAGACTTTAGTGTCAAAACTTCCACTTGTCAGTTGTCACCGTCATAAACCAAAACATCTATGAATAGACCAGTACCAGTTCCTCTTCTTGTTGGACTTTCAAAAATCTTATTTGCAGAGTGACATTTAGGTCAAAGTGACATTTGCAGTTTGCGTTTATTGTAAGAAGTAAAGCCATCAGTGTGATGGAAAATAACGTACCTTCGCTCCCTGATAATTAGGCCAATAATGATAAGTACAATCAACAGGCCAGCGCCAGCCACAGCTATAAGCAACCAGGTGTAGCCATGCCACCATGATAAGCCCTGAAAAAAAAAATCACGTCAAAAGCATATAGGTCATAGGAACTGATCAATTCAGGTTAGACTAGTATGTGAGGGCCTGGATCTGGCATCATTATCCCAATCAAAATCAGTTGGTGAGACTCACCCCTTCTCTGTTGTCAGTGCTTGCACCTTGCACAGGTCCTCGGCACTCTTCACTGGGCACTTCCGTCAGACCCACTCGGTTCACCATAGACGGAATACGGCTTTTGACCCTCTCTATCTCTGACCTTGCAATGGGCTTGCCATTCTCTGTGACTTTGAATACAAACACTGATATCAGGTCGCTGCAAAGAAAATGTGAAAGCATTCTGGTCAAGCGTATGTATACCAATAATACTCTATACTAGTCTATAGGCAATACAAGCGTATGCAATTCGAATTCTGAGATTGCAGGAGCAGAGCCATTTTGCAAATAACACACAGATATGGTGCAAATGCAATGGTTGACCTTGTACATCACACTTATTTTGGTAATGTTCTGACATGCAAAGTATTTTTCTTTTATAGTATTTGTATATTTTAAAGAAATACAAAACTGGTGGGCGCCTATGTCAAAGTCACATAAAACACCCAAAAATAACTGTGAATTTTGAGAAAATGTTTTTCATAGTCAACTGTCAAATGTGATAGAATCTGTGACAAATATATCAAAACATGCATGTACAGGATATTTCTTGGACTTGTCATAAATTATGCTATTATATGGATGGATTAAATCGATCTACAAGCCCTGATATACTATGTCTATCAATGACTGGTACTTCCGCTCATGATTCTGGTACCTTCTTTGTATCAATATGGCTTTTCATGAGCAAGAATTGTTTTTTTCTGTGTTCAGCAAAGGAAACGCACGTCGCGCCAAATATCACTAAGCATACACAAGTGCACGAGATTGTTGGTTAGGACAAGTAAAACATATTAAAATAATTTTTAAACGATCTCTACATAATTTACAATATGTAAATGGCACTGCCATGAAATTCGCGCAGCATTGTCATTCCATGCAGAAGGCCAACGTATCTTTTTAAAGGACTGGGCAAACAGATAAGATTAGACAGATAAGATAAGATTAGATAGATAGATAGATAGATAGATAGATAGATAGATAGATAGATAGATAGATAATTAGATAATTAGATAATTAGATAATTAGATAAATAGACAGATTGCACTAAATTGTTGATGTTACATAACTGAGATCAATAAAACCATAGCTATTCAGACGTGACTGTTTACTATTAGGCTGTTACATAATTTGTTGATAGTTAATGAAGATTATGTAACCTTAACTGTTGTTATGATTTCTTACTTGGTCATCTATTTAAGTCATTATCATTTGTATTGACTTTTAATTTTTGTTCACTTCTTGCAATCAGGTGGTATTGAAATAATTATTTCCAATGTTGATACACATGTTGATTTAAATCCCTGAAATATGTCATTGGAGGTTGTTATAGGACAATACTGAAATTTTAGATCTATTTTGGAATTTATTTCACATATTCTAATTATTTACCAAACTAAACTGTGACTAAACTACTAGCTCCACTTTTATGGCAACTACAGGCACTTCCTGTTCAGGCATTCACTGCAGACAAGCTCAGATAGGATTACCACACAGAATGAGCTGTCTTTGTGCTAAGTGAGCTTCGCTCATGGCTGCCTGCCATGAGCCGCGCTCATAAATGTATTAGCTGACGAATAGCTCCTTGCAGTACACAATTCCAACAACAACTTAAGGTTTACATTGTGCACCTGAAGACTGAGGAGTGGGGACCAGGACCACTGATGTATAAAAGGAATCCCTCATCTTTTGCTGACGATATAACAATATTGAGAAAACAGAGAAAAGGCTGACATACCCTTGCTGTCCCTTGCATTGTGACAAATACAACTTGTGGTAGATGAGTCGTTCTTCCCTTACATCCTTTTTATCCAGTATCATTCTTATTTCCATCAGAAGATTCTTCACATCATGACTTGACACAGATCCTTTGATGTATACTATTGTGGAATCAACTGTCGAAAAAGGGCGGACATTCAGTGATTTAGTGTGATGCCACCTCAGGATAATATTTAAAAGCATCATGCAGCCTTGAATTTCAAAAAACATTTTTAAAAAAACAGTAACTGAAATAAACACTTCGTATTAATACTATCTGGGATTTCAAAGCCTGAAAAAATAACACATAAGTGGGTATAATTTATATTTCAGTCCTTTACAGCTCATTCGATCATCCATCAACTAATTGATGTGTCCTCCTCCTGTACTAATTAGCCAACCTGGTGCATGAATATAGGATGTAGATTGTAGAGCTCCAATCATCCATCCCACAACAGCTCCTTTAAATACTTACTCCTGTGATTTTTCAAGATCTCATTTGTAGACTTGTGTTCCTTCAGATCCTGGCATCTTGATCCGGTGAATTCAGGAAAACAAACACATTCAAAACCTCCCAAGAGATTTGTGCATGCTCCACCATAAAGACAAGGCTTAGCCTGACTGTCCTGACATTCATCAATATCTACCTCACACATAGCGCCTGTAAATGTAATGAAAAGATTACGAAAATGGTAGAAATTCTTGATGTGATATTACGGCAAAGTAGACACATGGGATCAGTGGTAGAAATACATGCTGTGATATTATGGCAAAGTTGACAAATGGGAACAGTGGCAGAAATACATGGTGCGATATCATGGCATGGCAAAGTAGACACATGGGAAGAGTGGTAGAAATACACCAATGTGATATTATGGCAAAGTAGACACACAATAATAGTTATAGACCAGGACTCTGAACCCTGTTGCATATCTTTATAATTTCTGTGTCTGACTGCTGGTCATGTCAGCACACGAGCATTTGAATAAAATTATTTTGATGCAGTACTAATACAATACAAAATCACAGGGAAAAATTTATCATAATTTCCGATGCATACCTGAAAAAACAGAGGGACATGTGCACCTGAAGTGGTCACTGACAACAGAACAGTTTCCATGGTTGAGGCAGGGTCCTGATTCACAGGGATCCTTTAGGTTTGTCTCACACTGAGACCCAGTATAGTTGGCCTGACAATTGCAAAAGGTCCTGTTTTCATAGGAATCACACCATCCCTGGAAAAATATTTAAATATTTTTTCTGCCAGAATTGTCTCATAACACATGGTATACATGCATAGGAAAGCTTTGCAGTGCAAATTTCCATAAACAAAACTTTGAAAAAAGAAAGGACTTACATTTTCTCCACAGCCGCCGACACACACTGGCAATTCTGCATCAGTTGGCGAGGTAGTTGTTGGTGTAGTTGCATTCAGTTCAGATTCCATCGAGTCTTCTGTTGTTTCGTTGGATCTTTTCTCCGAAAGTTTTGGTTGTAAATCATATGATTCTGTTGTAGGTTCAATGTATCCAGTAATAACAGTAGTGGCATTATCAATGTGTTCTGTTGTAGGTTCAGGCAGTAGTTCTTGACACAAAATGCCCTGAAATCCTGGTTCACAGTCACAGACAAAACTGCTCATGCTTGCTCTGCATGTTCCACCATTGTGGCATGGATCACTGCTGCACACAAACAAAGGCATCTGACAGTTTTTGCCTCTGTATCCAGAAGCACACTGACATCGGTAATCGTCACCATCTCGCGGGATGCAAGATGCGCCATTTTGACATGGGTCACTGCTGCATGCTGATGCTGGAACACCAGTAGTTATTGCTTGATCTTCTAATTGTACCTCACACTTTAATCCAGTTCTGTAAGGTGGACAATTGCACTTGAATCCAGAAGGAAGCTCCAGACATGTTCCTCCAAACCCGCAGGGGTCTTCTGTGCAGATACTTAACTCACAAAACATCCCTGGAAAAATGAAAATAGTTTAAAAATGTGTGGAAGTTTTTCATCACAGAATAGAATACAAAACATCATTCACATACCTGTAAAAGCAGGGAGACAAGTGCAATTAAATGACCCAGCCTGAGCTTGACAGGTAGCGTTATTTTGGCATGGGCTGCTTGAACATTCATCGAAGCTCTCAGTGCATGTTTCTCCTGTTGATACAACATTAATGCAGAAATTACTGGTCAGAGTCAAAGGAAAAATCAATAATACAATGGCAGACAAAATTAAGTTTGTGTGAATGCCAACCTACCACTAAATCCTGGCAAGCAAGTGCAGTGGAATGTGGAGCCAGCTGTAATGCATGAGCCATTGTTGCATGGATTGCTCTCACAGGGATTGATCTCTGTCTCACAGTTTGGGCCAGTTCGGAGAGTTGGACATTGACAAGAATATCCATCAGCCGCCTCAAGGCAGGTGCCACCTCCTTCACATGGATCAGTTGTGCAAATGCTGAGTTCACATTGGTCCCCTGCAATGATGCCAAAGCGCATAAATAATTCTCTGACAATTTTGTCATTTTATTTCACAACTGCATGTATGTTGGTGCTCTCTGTTATGATTTTTTTAGTTTTGATTTGGACATATATCATCAGACCTGCTAGCCCCAAAATATATACCTGCTGGCTCTTAAGCCATCGGGTGCCTGCTTTTTTACCCTCGGCAATGTATACATTGCCGACGGGTATTGTAGTTACTTTGGGAAAATTTGTCCGTCCGGCGGGCGGGCGGGCGGGCGGGCGGGCGGGCGGGCGGACGGGCGGGCGGGCGTCCGGATAACGGGCGTCCCACTTGTGTATTGGGAGTAATGCCAAAACTATGGAATGTATACTTTTTATTTTTGGGACATTATTATATCTTTTATCCTAGTTGTACCTATTAGAGGTTTAATCCACATGAGATTAATACTTTTCTCACAATTATTGAAAAATGTGAAAAAATATTTTTTTGTGTATTGGGTGTCAAGCCAAAACTATGGCATGCATATTCATCATTTTTGGGTAAATATTGTATCTTTTATCCCAGTTGAGCCTTTCATAGGTCTAATCCCCATGACATTAATACTTTTCTCACAATCATTGAAAAATGTGAAAAATTGTTTATTTTTTGTTTCTGTGACAGAGCTAAAAAACTGCAGTACTTTTGACACTGAAATTGGCATATTGTATGTATTAAATACCCAAGATGTGTTTTTTGTGGGTCTAAGTGCTCTGAGAAAGTTGAACGGACGACAATTTACCAAAAATATGAAAAAATACTATTATTTTAAACTTGTATAATTCAGTCAATTTTGAAGTTAAATCTATGAAATTTTCCACTTAGGTGTCTAACTTATGCCTCTTTAAACATCTCTAATCAGTTGGAATGTTGGTCCTATGAATTTTTATAAAAACCCAAAAATTCGAAAAAATGCCAATTTTCCAATATTTCTGCATGAAAAGCCAAATGGTAATGGGTAAGTTAGTTAACTTTAGGTCTTATTGTAGTTAGACACACTATTGACTAATATTCACAGCCATTGCATGAGTTGTTGCAATTTTTTCCATTGAAATGTATGATTGAAAAAAGGCAAAAAATCATTAAAATGTCTATTTACTCTCCATTTCCTTCTGATGTCATACCAGTCGTTGACATTTTTTTTGTCAAAATAAACCTGACATGTTTCACATCATCATCATGCTGATTTTGAACAATATGAAAACTTTTATTGGCAGCATAGGTCAATATTAACAAAATTAGATAAATATTAA